>CM055818.1:23475019-23691286 GCA_029582265.1 Zoroaster sp. YZ-2022 | reverse complement strand
GAGGTGTTCATCAACAGATGGTGTACCCCCTTCTAACCCAGTCCAATAAATAAAACTAAGTAAAAAGTCGCATATTTTAGGTTTGCGGAGGTGGGTGGGGGATCAGAATCACACATTTGCATACATCAGACAAATGTAAAGCTCATGTAATGGGGCAGAAAAATTTTGCAAAATAATAAAAGTGTCAATATTGTGCCTTTTTCCATGTGAAAAATAACTCAGTTATGTGGTCTCTTTCGAAGCAGTTCATCAAAAAGACAACAGTTCAGTGATGAAATGTGATGTCATGATGAGCCCCATTCAAATCTTTGTAACCTAAATCACATTTGGGCCTACTTTTTTTTACTATTCAAATGTTTGTGCACTAGGGAGGCATTTCAGTCTCTTGTTGAAATGTAAAGCTTTTTTTTTTCATTCCCTTGCACATTGTCTAATTAATAATTTAAATAACTTTTTGATCTGAAAACAAGTCATAATTGATACACCTTAATAGGCAAACAATTGAAGCCCCCTCAAAATTGTAAGTTTCCATCTTTCAGCCGTCCCTCATTAAACTAGGACGAATTAGCTGTGTTTACAGTGGTTCAAAATACCTCATTTTACAATTTGTGATATTTGTTACCATGATAGTGAAATCTATTAATTCTGTTTGCGAGACATTAAATGGACACACTGAAATTAAATGAAAAAGATAACAATGTTTGTTGGGGTAATATTCGGAAATATGCATGTCTCATTTTCATGAAAACATGGAACCCTTTTATCGGCCTCCCAAAATAATGTTTGTTGCAGAAATCAATGTTGTCCACTTTAAAAAAGAAAAAATACACTTTTGACCCCTTGGACCAAAAAACAGTAAATAAGGAAACATGTTTGAAAGTTAACAAACTGGTATTAGATTTGAGTATGTGGTCAGTTACCCAGTTTGATTTTAAATTTCATTAAGCAATGTTTTTATTTATTTAGTTTTTTAATATAGAATATTTGATCTAATAATTGTTTGATTTTGTTAAAAAAAAAAAAAAGCATACTTTCTTTTTAAAAACTTATGTACAGCGTTTATACTTTCTGAAAATATTTTATATCATGTTTTACGTTATTTATTACAAATATGTTGTAACACTGTGTCCAAAAGCTTTTGGGTTAAAATATTTAAAGGACAATTTTACAAAATGGTCTTTATTCTTTATTCATTATATGGTAGTCTTCAAATATTTATTTTTTTTTATTTCTTTATCAATTCGAGCCGGGTTATACGTTTGCGTTGTCAAATTTTAATACAATTTCTATGTAGTCAACAGACCCCTCTAAAATGCAAGTCAATTTCTTTTTGTTATCTACCACAGGAACAAAGAAAAAATTTTTAAGAAATTTGTAAAAAAACTAAGGTAATTGATTTGCATGATTTACATAATTCAACGTCCAGTTGATGAACGGTTACCGTGATTTCCATGACTTTGAACTGTTAATTTTTGTTACACCAGCTTTTATATTTCCCAAAATAAACTTTTCCCGGTCACAAATTTAAATTTCTGTGTTGTATAACGACGATACATTTAGAATAAATAACCAAACTGAAAATTAAAATTTCCATTATTTGAAGGCAAATTACCAGATATGTTTTGGACCCGCAGATGTCTTTAAACCAACCTGTGAAGTTTCATTTATGTGTCATTATCCGAAAATATAAAATGCATTAAGATGTTTCGTATTCATTCTTATGTTGATTTGTTTTGTTTCGGAGGAACAACAATTATTTTGGACATTATTTCACTATTTAACTAATTTTATAGAGATGAAAATAATAATTTATCCTTTTGATACCGTAATCAATTTAACAAATAAGTTTTTTGTGACCTTGGGTCATTTTGTTTTGCAATTTAGGACTGAATATTCTTTTGATCGTCTTGATTCCCCCTATAAAGAAACCGATAACAATTTTAACTGCCCAAAGTTTATCATGGCTATCATTTCTAAGACTTGCCTTTGTTTACGGAAATCGCGAGGGGAAAAATTAAGTCCCATCAGTTTCACTGTGTGGCGCTGTCTCCCGTCGAGTAGTAGTATGGGAGATGGGGTTCCCGGACACCTTCAAAATTTTTCCCAAATTCCTGGGTAGTAGTGGTTTTAACAGTCATAAAACTCATTAAACAATTCCCCGGGTAGTAGTAGGGGACTTTGACGATCGCTTTTTAAAAACTAGAACTTCGTTTTTAAATTTCTTTTTCGTTTTTACAAATATATATTGATTAGAGGAATGGAACTAGAAACAGCGCCTACGTAAGAGTGTTTAGTATTAAAGATGAATATGATGAAATGTTTGAAAATCAAATTTGTCACAAAAGATGATGTTGCAAGGATCAATGAAATGCCAGTTTGGGAAAAACGGGGGTTTTGAACCGCTCATTGATATTAGATTTTTCAATTTGTTTTAAATCAACGAAAATACTAACAAATATGAGCCAAAACCTAAACCGAAAAAGGGGTCAAATACTAAAACCTCCAGTTTGTGACGACAACATAAAACGTGAAAAATTAGATTTTCAAAATTTTTTAATTACGATAAGTTGGGTCATCAAAAATAATAAAAATACAATCGATTTTTATTTTAAAATCAAAACGGGTTATACAAAATTATAATCACATTTAATAGGTTTTCAAAACAAAGCTCATTTAAGGTAGATGAGCAGGATTTTTTGTCGCGATACATTTATCGGAAAGAATATTAGTGATATAACTCTAAACAGAAAACTTTTGAATTTAAATGTAAAACCCAATTAATTTATGATAAATTTAAAACTTTTCAAAAAAAAACTCATGATGTAAACGAAAGTTCAATAACTGTTTATGTAAAATGAACGATCTATATCAAAAAATTCACGGTTGAAATGTGCGGTGCAAAAACAGGGAAAATAACAACGTAACCATTAGTAAGTCCGTTAACGAGTTCTTGAAACCCCATTGCGATGATTATAACTATCCTTATAGTTAAGTCGATTTTTAAAACTTAACAAAAAATTTTTCAAACAAACACAACAATTAACATTAACATGCGCAATTTAGATTACATTAGCTTTTTAAGCGGCGACGCTCTTTGCGGCATCTTTAGAATGGGTGATACGAATAAAAAGCAACCACCTACTTATTCAGCTACTTTTGAGTCAACTTTATTTAGCGCTTTATTAAAAATGTCACCTTTAGACAACAAATACAATTTACGCGCTAAGGTGAAAACGTCCCATTAAAAATTGCTGCGTCGGTGGCAATTTGGGAAAAATTACAGCTTTTATAAAGAGAAGCTTTTAAAAACTCACCAAAAACTCACTTAAAATATTATAAAAAACAATAACAAATGGAATGAGAAAGAAAAAAATGAAGTAGCGAGCACAAAATTTGATATTCTTGATACATTTTCAATAGAGTCTCAAAGTCAGTGGTTTAAATAACAAATGTAAATATAGAGTATGAATATTATAAATTAAAAAACAAAAATATTATCTTGTTAAATAACAAGAGGTATGGAACAAATAATCGTTCCTTGCAGATGGTTAATAATTGGTAAAATGTACAAATGTTGTGTGCGTAGCTCACCCAACGTAAACTATTGCGCTTGTCATCGTTTAAAATAAAAACGGAAAAAGCTCACCGGTTGAGTGTAAAGATGCAAAAGGTACAAAAACATCGACGGTTTATGCACAAACTGAAAGCATTAAATAAAACTTACCAAATGAACAAAAAGCTATACGGTTGTTTAATTTAGTAATGGTAGAGCTAATAGAAAACTAAAAATATTAATGTTGAGTAATATTAATATGGGCGAACTATTACGAACGTGTATACTTGCGCTTGTTGACGATTTAAAATCATTTTGTATATATTCACACGATTTAACATTTTAGAGTGGTATATTAAAACATTCCACAACGATTGATCATACTCGTGCGAGAAAATTAGTTCCAGCGTCAAGTTGAATAAATCTAGAGATTTAGCGGTATAAAAATTTAACGCAACTCGTTTAGAACGTATTACATTAATTTATATTATAGCGAGTTGCAGAGTATAAATGAAACGGATAAATCTAAAAAATTGGCATCTAGAACTAATTATAAACATTGTACTAAAATTTAAATTGTGACATGGTCTATCGTTACTCGCTCCGCTACTTGCGAAGCGAGTTTTTGATCATATAATAATATTTATTTACGCTCACATTAAACTCATAAGTTTTCTATAACTTTTTTTGCGTTTACATCGGCGGTTTAACCTCTGTTTTTAACGGAGTTGTATTTTCAACTGAGTTGTTACAGTTGTTTCTTTAATTTTATAATATTTATCTCTCTCTTACATCGAGTACAAATTATTCTTAACTGATGTAACCTCTTCGATGGCTTTACTAACGTGGTTTCGATCGTGTGAGTTTACTCAATGCTAAACTCGTATCTCATCGTGTTTCTTAGCTGTTTATATAAAAAAACATCGCGTATCTGAGAGCAAGCTGCCACCCAACCCTAAAGTAAACCTAAAACAATCCTACTTGACGCTACAACGTTGCGATACTGGCGATTCGACGGCCCCTGCTCCCATACAGCAATTCGCGAGTTTCGACGCCGCAAGCGTTGATGATTCTATTATATTTGTATCGTTTTCTCACGTTCGTTTTCGATTCGTAATTCTTTTGAATTCGTCGATTTTTTGCAATCGAAATGATTTGCGGAATCCCGTCAGGTCATTCGTTAAACAGGATAAAGTACATTCGTTGATTCTATATGCACGCTCATTGTTTTTATTAATAGTAAAGATTTTAATCTAATGAATCTTTTAATTTTGATCTCGTAACATATTCAGTGTTTAAGCAAACAAATTAGTTATATACCATTCGATATTATTTAGACGAAGCATAATATACATTCTAATATCGTGTTCACTCTAAATCAAATTTCCATTTGATTGAAAATCAATATTTTCCTTCATTGGGATCAAATTGTTTACTATAGAATAAAATTATTTTCACCTATGTTCATATTAGCATAGAATGAATAAAATAATATATCATTAATAAAACATTTTTGATCATACAATACAATTAAAATACCAATCATTAAAAAGTTTTATTTTTATAAATTCACTTGGATTAGATTGTGAATTTTATAAATGAATATAAATTTCTGTGGCACTACGATAGCAGTACAGCTCAACAGTATCGCTCGTACGACTAGGTCCGTAAATACTCGCCATTTATGTAAGTAAATATAATTTTTAACTCGACATAACTTTTCATTTTATATTGAAACAGATTTTGAGTTTAAGCGTCAGAAAATCATTACAAAAACTTTTCTAACATTTCGTATTTTAAAACACATTTCGTACTTGAGATGCTGCGTTTCATTATCGATAAATGAAATGTTTCATTTCGTTCCGGCGAAGGAATGTAATAAATGTTGACCATAATCACGCGTTACCGCGTGCGTATAAACTATTAGTTTTATGAAACTCGTAAAAATACTACGTAGTGGGCGAAACGTTAAACATGAAAAAAGGTTGTTTAAAGGTAGCGTGCCATCCAGTATAACGTTATATTTATCAACGAAATTGTTCTTTGTAACATTTCATCTCTATTAAGATATCCGTGATGTTCGTAAATTTCGATAGGTAAAATGTCACCGCTACCACTAGCTCCAGCAGTAGCTCCAACAGTATCGCTCGTACGACTAGGTCCGTAAATACTCGCCATATTTATACAATCTCTAGATTTAAAATAACGGGGAAACCGTGATTATTTATATCTCTAGCTTTTGAATCTTTAATTTTAAAACTCAATGTGTTAAAAGTATCGACTTTTAATTTTTTAAACAATGGACTATTATATTCCATAAACATACTATCTCCAAACGATTGTCCTTGTAAGGTAAAAACGTTTAAGATTGCTAAACTGTCCATTAAAATAATTATCGGTTGTAGAAATTTGATCACCAATGAATGTATAACATTTTAAAGGTAGTACATCAATTGTTTTCTATATTCTCCTACGGTTAGAAATTCATTGTGTAGTCCGGTAAATTAGCTAACCGCTACTAAATTTAACTGATTTATCGCTATCGTTTAATTTAAACGTGTAAACACCATTGATGTATCGATCGTAAACGTTATCAAGACTCGTTTTTGAAATTATATCTATAATTTCATAAATGTTATAAACCCAGCTCGATCCATTTTACGACATTTTCTAATCTCGCTGTACGATAGGTTGTTCGTTTTTTTACGTACGTTATAATATCCTACCAAATGTTTGCGCTAAATAATGATATCGTGAGAGTACCACTACGATTATCGATAACGTTACCTAATTGAATTTCTCCACCATTTCTTTCAATTTCTAATTCAACGGTATGAAACATTTTAATATTAAATTTATAAAAAGTTATAATAAATGAAGTTTTCATTAGCATTCAATTTTACGTATCCATACAAGCAATCTGGAAATTTTAAATCACCAATTAACTTTGTCGCCGGCGATTTAACGAGTCTAAAAATTTTCGTCAGCGAAACAGAGTCGTTTAGCGACATTCGTTAACGTGTTTCAAAAATATATACGTTACCTCGCGTCGTCAACGACGTCGTAAACGATTGGCATTCAAACTCGATGAAATGTTATCAAAATCAAATAAATTTGCGACGTATTGCGCTACGACGAGATGCGGTGTGTTACGATCATTTAAATCATTCGAGCCGATGATTCGTATTTTTTAGATTTCACGTACATTATCAAATTAGGCGACTACTCAAAGAAATGAGCTGTCCTACATCTTCTTCAAATTTTTTGACGCTTTTCAACAATATAGACGTAAGCGCGTACAATAGACTATGTAATGAGTTTCATTAGCGATTAACGACGATTGGAAACAACGGTAGATTTAATTCAAACGGATTGGGAACGGCTTATTATCAAATATTTACGCTACATTCCGGTGCCGAGGAACGACTACGACAATTCAAATTTACAACATTCACGCGATAAAAGGATGGATTTTGATGTGAAAACGTCGATTTAAATTTAGTAAATAGCGACGACGATATCGGCGGTTCGTACGTCGTCGAATACATTTCTCAATCATCTCGCGTTAAATGGCGTGGGCTAAATTTATATTATCCTTAAAGTTGGCGCGAGGTTTTACGGATGTCGGCACGCAACCATAAACGACTCTATAGAACTTATGTGTACGCGTTGTTGGGAGCTCAAGCGCAGTAAAAATGTGTTTTGTGGACGGCATCGGTTTGACGCTCAGCGTGAATTTATAAATATAACCGAAGCGAGATTGAGACCCTATCGATTTACAATCTAGTATTCAACGATATCAAGACGTTTTACAAAATGCTCGTTCTCAATTAAACTTTTGTCTGGAGAAAATTTATACATGATGTCGAGCGATATGAATTTACGAATAGGCACGTACGCGGATACAACAATAATATTTTAATTGCAACGAGCGTTTACTCTAGGTTCAAATTTAGATACGAATTCAGAACTAACTATTCCTCCTATTTTACCTTTACAATCAACAACAACCATTGATCGCTAAACACAAAGACAGCTTTGATGAGGTTGTGCAAGAATCTGTCTTACACCGATGTTTCTTCTAGCGATAACCATGATGAAAAACTCTTTAGTATTGGTTTCACCGTTTTAACCGGACTGCGTTATGATTTATAGTTGTTATTTTAACGTTTTCTGCATGTATGTTAAAACTAGTACTCCAACCCCATGAGCTAACCACAAATGTTCCGTCCACGAGACCGCGTTTGAAGCTGTTTAAATAAAACACTATAGATCCTACAATAGCCGGTAAACGGAAAACTGCTCTAGTTTAGATAATAGGTTCGCTAGATTGTTTAATGTTTTTGTATCCACCCCACTATCTAAGGTTCTGGTGGGAGAAAGGTTTAAGGTTGTGGTGCGGGTTTTGGGTGGTATAGGTTATAGAGTTGGTGGTGAGGTGTTTGGGTTTTGGTAATTGCTCACACCAAACGACAACTTCGACTATAGCAGTAATGAAACAATCATGGGTTTGTAGTAACAGGTTATACCTTGTTCCTAAATAAGTTCTAACTCTTTCACCCAACGTTTGTCTATTTTTTAATTCTATAACGTTTCTCTTATTCTTTGAGTTGCTACTCTTTTATAAACTTGGCAATTTTTTTTTTAATCATCAATTTCATCTATTAATTCTGCGATCGTTTGTGGTTGTTGCGCCGCATTTTCATCTCCTACATCGTTATTAGCGATTCGTTCTCTAGTTTCAGTTAATTATTTTCCCCATTGATAAATCAGCTTAAATTTTAATTTGTGTCCTCGCGTCGTTTCAAAATTCGACGTAACCTATTAGTTCACGATATTTAATTTCCTCACGAGTCGTTGCTTTTAAGAGAACAATATAATTTCAATCGATCTATACCCTTTGTTTTGTTCGTAGATCACTCATTTCGATATCATTTTGCCATCTGTTTGTTCAGGAGTTGGTGATGATGGGGGTGTTGGTAACCTTCACTTTTTTTTCTAACTGATAGCTCTTTTAAAGTTTTATCCGCTTCTTCTTGTATTTCTTTTGATATTTTGTTTTGTTACTACCCCAGTCTTTTATACAATTGTTCTCTCATAAATCTAACTGGCTATAAGCTCTAGCCCTTCATTGGCTATCGAATTTAACAAGAAAGGTTTTGTTTTTTTTTGCTACGTCAACCTTACTCTTTTTGTCGCCGAGTCTAAAATATACCCTCTTTCGTTCCGAAAATTTTCCCAATTTGGTATTTTGTTTAGTTCAGCCGTTCTTTACTATTCTATAAAAAGTCAAACTCGTTCACTACTCGATGATTTTAAATTTTTATAACAGCATCGGGTAATTTTTCTAATCATCTCTACTTTTTTTCCCTAAGACGATTATTTCTTCTTGGCTCATAATATCATCTATATATTCACCTTCCTCTTCTGGTCGATTATACGCTGGATCCGCTTCCATATTATCATACTTTCCGCCATTTTATAATTACTTTTTATCTTTTAAAATAATTTATAACTCGCGTAACCTACAGCGCTCATCCTATATAATAAATAAAATTTCTCGCGTTTTTGATTTTCGCTAGGAACGAAAAAATCTTCTAGTTGAGGTTCGTCTGTAACTTTTCGGCAAATTTATTCGCGTACCACTTATGTTAAAATATTCATACATAGCTTCGTCGATGCTATTGAACGTTCTTATTGCGCTCGATTCTTTTTGTATTTTCTTTTAAAATAATCTAGATATTTTAAACGCTTTTTACTAAATTCATCTCTGGCTTTCAAAGTTGTTCCATCCTAAATCATGTCGTTTTTTTAACAAAAATTGTACTGGTAAAGCTAACGCGTTGACTAGCGCGCCTCCGACCATCATCGCTATAGATACCATTTTATAATTACCTTTTTTAATTATATTTATCAAATATAAAATATGGCTAATAATACGTACGGAGATGTGTTGGATCCATACAAAGAAAAAAGAGAACCACGGTATAAAGTTGCGTCAAAAAGTCGTCATTACAAATAACCCGAGTACAATTACCGAAAATCAATTGTTGACGGTTCTTTTTCCCAAATTTTGGAATGAACGACGTTATCGTCCCAATACAACTCGATTAGCTTTCTATAGAACTCGTTAGCTCAGATGATGAAAATGAACGATGGTACAAAACATTGGTAAGACGATCGTAAAACATATAATTATTAAAATGGAAGGAAATGAAATATTTAGTTTAGACGACGCGGATGTGTTCAATTGTTAAAAGGACGAATGGTTGACAAAGATCAACGCGAAAATTTAGCGTATCAAGGAATCAAAAGGTGCAAACGTGACATTGAATAACGCTGGCGATAAGGTCCCGCGCAACGGGGGGAAAAGATAAAGCCAACGGGGACACTTATAAAAAAGTATTATATTCCGCTGGATTTTGAACTGTTGACCGACCATCAACCCTACTACCAGTCGGGCTCGGAGATCGTTGACTACGAACTCGTTTTTTAATAAATGTTCTGGTGATTAAAACACCGATGATAATGCAAAATATATAATAAACGGTATTTCTTTAGAATTTGAAGTAGTTCATATGCCCGGAACTAGCTCGAACGTTTAAAAAATCAATACAACAACCGGTTGAGTATATTATTTGATCGCGTACTGAGACAGGGGGACTCCGTTAAACAAAGAGATACGACGTGGAATATAAATTAAAATACCCCAGAAAAAAGTATGAAAGGAATATTGTTTTTATTCAAAAGGAACCCAGTACAAAGAAACGTATTTTATAATCCGAAAATTAATAAAGTTTCAATCACGATCGAAGGCGTTCCCAATCAACTCTACGCTCACGGAATGAGAAGGTATCAACATTGGGAAGAAATTTCAAAATATTTCGGTGATTCAAAACAACAACACCTATACAAGTCGTACAAGCTCTAAATTTATCTAACGTTAAACAAGCTGATTATTTATTAAAACGATACGGTTTATTTTAGATTTAAGAACTAGCACCGACAATAAAATACACGGAAGCGGAAGACGAGAAACAAAACTTGTCCGAAGGAATTACTATTCAAATTGAAAAAAGAGGAAGCCCGGGTGAACTAAACATGTACACTTTTATTATCATGGACGCGCAACTAAATATAAGAAACGAGCGTTTTGAATCTGTTGATTATTAATACTATTATTAAAGAAAATGTTCCTAAATACCCACACGCAGCGTTAATTTGCGGACAAACGGGATGTGGAAAAACTGAATTTGTTTTAGACTCGTTCCCAAAAGAATATTTAAAACTTTTTGAAAGGATCGTTATATTATGCCCCACTATCAGCGACAACGACGCGTATCAAAATAGAACATGGATTTGGAACGATGAGCGAGTACTAGTTGACGATTTAAGGTTATACGTTAAACAAAGCGATATAAATATATAGTGAGGTTCTCAAAGGATATGAAACGTTGTTTATTATCGATGATTGTAGCGCTTGATAACAGTTGCATTATAAAAATACAACGAAAACAAAAAATGTATGATTACTCAATTAGCTTTTAGCAGGAGACACGTTAATCACAGCTGTTGGATCGTTTCACAAAATATAATAGCGTATTAAAATATTTTAAAGGCAACTCAAATGGGTGTGTTTATTTTATTGTAAAGATAGAGACTCTTACGAGAATTGTCTTCGAGAAAATGATGTTATACCAACAAAAGAGTTGAGAAGGGAAATTCATGAAAATTTAAACAAGTTAAACACCGTAAATTGATTTTAAAACGGATCAACCTACCGGTTATGAGATACGTGACTAGGACTCTTAGGAATCATAGGTTACTCATAGGTTACTCATGGTTACCCATGGGTCGTTGAGCAATTCCATGGGTCGTTGAGCAATTCCCCATGGGTCGTTGAGCAATTACCCATAGGTCGTTGAGCATACCCCATGGTCGTTGAGCAATTGCTAATAGGTCGTTGACAATTACCCTCAGGTTGCTTACAGGTTACTCACAGGTCATTAACAATACCCATGGTCGCCCAAGCAATTACCCATAGGTTCCCCACAGGTTACCCATAGGTCGTTAATTTTACTTTTTTTCTATAAACACTTATAATAAATGGAAGAAGTTGCTAAAATATTAAACGAAAATCCATCTATGGATATTAATATAAGCGAAGACACGCAGATGTTAAAACAAAAGCTACGAGATAAACGTTTTTTTATCGGTTGTGGGGGAGGAGATTCTACAAAGTTTTTCGGTAAAGAGTACAGCATTAACGATAAGGGATTGTCTACTGAGAGCGTGATGCATACACGCAATACGAAGCCAAATTGGGTCGTGATATAACGCAAAGTTTAGGTGCGCTATTTTAACTTTTACGTTAATTTATTAGGACTTGGTTTAAATCGCGTTGATTTATACGGTTATAGTTTTGAAATTGATAATGAAGGTAAATTAATTACAGATTTGAAAAGATCCATTCATTTCTAGCATGCTTAGTACTGTAGCGTGCGAAATATACTACAGTACGGTATGTTAGTAGCACCGCGCGTGCAACTCTAATTACGGTAAAACATTTAAAAAGATAAGAAGAATCGTGTATAGATAAAAAAAAAGCGATGAAACAGAATGAAAACCGGAACAACCACAAGCAGAAACCGTCGAGGGAACAAAAACACTGACTAAACAAAAAATCCAAACAGAGTCGCGGCTGGTAAAAAACTCGCCGAACTTAAAAAAGAAAAAACAAAATTTAAAAATGCTCAACCGTTAACGCAAAGCGTAACACCACAAACATCAACGAGCGAAACAACAAGCCCCAACAACTACTACTATATCGCCGTTGCTTTGTTCGTTTGGAGGTTTAGGCGCTTACTACTTTTAAAGTAAACCCACCGTCATAACGAAAAGCCTGAACCTTACCAACGAAAGAACTCAACTTTTGAAAATGGAATAGTAAAAATTATTATTTTATTAAATATAAAACAATGGACACGAAAGGAATCGCCAATGCAGCTTATCACAGGTGTGTTATGACCTTTAGTCGTTTTATACAGCATGCTCGGTGAAAAAATTTTAAAAAAAGGGAAACCAGCCGATTTAGGAAAATTGGATATAAAAGATGGTTAAAACAACCGCGACGCTTGGATTATCTTGTGTCCAAATGTGGATTAGTTCAACGGAATTTACCAAAATATATGAATTCTGAATAAAATATATTTATAAATAAAAATGGAGGGAGAAAGCTACAAAACGCTTATTATAGTCGAAAGGATATTACAAAGGTCTCGACGCGATTAATAAATTAAGCTAAAGAAACAAAGGTGAATAAAAAAAACAGTTCGACAGTGGATAAAAAGCAAGCGCTGTGGAAAATTTATTTACATTTTCTAAATACTTCCAAGACCGACCAGTTCAAATAGCGTTTGAAAAACCAAATGAGGTCCACCAAGCGGTTTATTGTTTCTTCCGCACGATTGGTTAATAAAAAGACGTACGTACGCGTTGACTTATTGATGAAGCGAGTAGGTATAAAGCGGAACCGTTAACATATAAAACCGCTACGCAAGTTGGTAACGCGTTTGAAAAAATTTATAAACGTAGCTCGTTAACTTGGCTAAAATTCTGCAAGTCGATCCTGGAAAAGAATTTATGAGTAGCGTTAATGTAACAATGAGTAAACATAATGTAAACATTCAAAGAAGCGAGGTTGGTAATCATAGAGCGAAAAGGTATGGTAAAGAGATTTAATAGAACTTTGAGTGAAAGATTATTTTCTAATCAATACCTAAGAAATAGCGACAATGAAGAAATAGAGAAGGGGTTTAAAAATTTTACCGGCGGTTGTAAAAGCGTTAAACAACGAGATGACGCGACTAATTAACTCAAAACCTAAAGACGCGATTAAATTGAGCTCTGTTGAGCAAAATCCCGCCTCACCGGCTATAAGCGGAAAAAAAGAACGAAAACAAAATTGTGAAAACAGCGTAGTTCGGTATTAATACGCCCGGTGAAGCAGAAAAAGATACGAGTCGCCGCGCCACCGATCCTATAATTATGGAGTATAAACTTTTTATAGAATATCTAAAACGATAAAGCCTCGAATCAACCCATATTGTATTATTTAGAAGGGGTCCAGCTCGTAGTTTTGTAAGAGAAGATTACAAATTATTCCCCGAGATACACAAAACCCACCTATAAACGTTAAGGTTGTAGTTGCGCGTTAAACGTTGGGCTAGCTACGCTCAGCAAGGCTGTAAGGACCGTAAGCGTAAGTATCTATTCCGTTTTCTGAAATGTGTTTATTTTGTCTAGGAGATGGCGATATGTTATTTACTCGCGTTGTATATAATCTATGTTTTTCATCCCTAATAAAACTCATAGGGTGATGTAGAGTTTTTTTCAATAAATAAAACTGGTTTATATCGGTCGTGTTTAATTTGTTGTTCTAAAACTTGTTTATTAACTTTTTAAGCTTTTCTTATTTGTTTTCGTTTGATAAAAGTATCGAATACTTTTTGGGTCTCAAACAAACAACTTCAAAAATTCCCCGGCCACTCGTCTTTCATTTTACCTATCATTTTTTTCTTTTTTTTTCAGAACGAAAAAATTTTGTTGTTCATAATTTGAAAAGTCGTAAAAAGATTTGTTTTACATAAATCTTTATACACGTCTTGTGTTTTAATCTCGAGTAAAAAGCTACCCGTATCCGTGTAGATTAACTCACTCGTTGTTGTAGTTTTTTTTTAAATGATTGTAATACAAATCGTACATTAAATGTTTAGATAAATCCATAATGCTCATTCCTACGTAAACTGGGCGGTTGAGAACGAGTTGCTTTTTATGCGTGAATCGCTTTTAGTTTGTTATCGAAAACCCTAGCCTCTGCAAAATTTGGTTTCGCAATGAGCGCGAATTTGATCGTTTGTTTTTTCATCGTTTAATCGCTTCAAATTTACGTTAATACGATTTCTACATTTTCCATATTTTTCCCCAAAAAACTGAATTGTTCATAAGTTTAAACAAATCTTTTCAAAATCACTCTTTGCGATTTTTCTTAGTTGGTATTTAAATCAATATACGATTTCATCAACACGATTCATCAAATTCTAAAACTTTATGAATTTTAGTCAGTTTCATACCGGTTTTAAATACAATTCTAAATTACGATAATGAATCACGTATTTTTTTTTCGTATAAATTTGAACTAATTTTACAACGTTTGACAGGTTTGTCTTTTCCCTTTTGATATCGCTCATCCTTTCTGCACTTTAACGACTCTGGCGCAGTGGAAATGAGTTGTAGTCGTGTAACATTGGATATTCTAAATCAACTAAAATGTATCCTTTATTTTTATTAAACCCTCTTCTTTCAATTTGAGTAGTTGTCCATTTAAAATTACCGGTCGGTGGTTGACTCATCGCGTAGCCGATAAATTGTTCGGTCCAAATACATAATGTAACTCGATGGTTTCGTTTATCATAATCGTCTAAATATACGTTGTTTGCTTTGGCGTATCGTTTACTCACCATACACGTTCCCCCTCTAATGCCTTTTCTATAAATAAATGCATTTGATATCTGTAAACAAATCTAAAGTTTGTTTCGAATGTTTTAATAAACGTCCCAATTCAGCCCGGGACTCGTATAAAAATTGGGATCCAAACCGTACTCTCGTATACAAGTAACGGGTTTTCAATACGTCCGCCAATAAGCAAGTATCCGTACGCACGTATAAATCTGATAATCGAATTTTTTACAATCAAACTTCTATAAACTTCTTTGCGTGCTCGTATTGTGGGGGTGGTAATTTTATAGTTCAAACTACTGTAAAAGATTCTTGCGAAGGGCTGCGTTTCTTTGAAACGCTCGAAAACCCATGTACTCGTAAGGATAAATACCTTGCTTTAATAAGATTAAATTTTCTAAATCTGGTTCCAAACTCGCTAAGTGATTGGAAAGAATCGTTTGATTTTACGAGTTTATCCAACGACGCTAATAAAATTGAGCGCTGTCTATAAACCGTAATTGATTAATACTAAAAGAAATATACTTTTCGATATTGTTTGCGATACACTTTAAAATTTTCCCTTTTTGCTACAACCCCAGCCTGCTAATGAGATGAGAATCGTAGCCTCGTAAATTATGAAACAAGACTGGAATAAAAGTTTTGTCTGGTTTTAAACTTAGTTTTAAATTCAACTGTTGTGCGCCGCGCCTCTATATTTTCCGGGTAATGTGACAATGATCTCGTACCTTGTCGTCATCACATATCAAAAATCCCTTTTCACATATCCAACACTTACTCGTAGAGTTGTAATCTTTACATCTTCTTTAGTCATGTTTTTTTTTAAGAGGGTTCGCAAATATCTCGTTAATGTTTTCTTCTTCTTTTGTAATTTATTTAAAAAAGTGTTGGCTGCATCTTCTCCTTTTACTACAGGGGGCTAACACCATCGCATCGCACGACGATGTATGAATAACCGCAAACAATGTGTTCTTGTATTTTTTAGTATTGGTGGGGTTTTCATCAACAATCTTTTAATAATGCTTTCAAAATCGGCGTATATAACGAAAGGAACTTTCACCTTTTTATGAACATTTATAAATTTAACCTTATCGTTTTATGTTTTTCCCGGAAAAAGGGTTTTGTTGGTCTGTCGTTTTATACCCTTACACATTTTACGTGATTTTCGAAAACGCCTCTGTCAAAAAAACCTTGTAAGCATCTCAAACAAAAATGTTTACGTTCTTTATGTTTCGTTTGATAAAAAAGTAATTTATTCATGTTTTAACCCAAACGTATGATTAGCTTCTTTATGAATCAATAGTAAATTTTATGCGATCTAGTCTCGTGGGTTGTTCGCTAAGTTTGTAAACTATTATCGTTTTGATACGCAACCAAAACTTTTATCGCTATATTTTTTTGTTTTCACTTTTTTTATTTGGCTGATTGGTGTTGGTGTTTCGATATTGTTAAATTTTAAACCATCCCGTTGAATATTTCTCGTTCTTTCTGGATAAATTTTTCACGGGAAAAAGAGCGCTGCGCACTCCATGCAACAATTATCGTCGTTGTTTTTACGTTGATGCCGCCGTTTTATTTTTACATAGTAAATGCTCGATAACTACCACCTTTTAGGGGTTGATATGCAAAATTATAATGTTCATATCAACGATACGATCTTTTCCCACCCCTACCCTCTCTCGTATATTTTTCTAAAGCTTGGAAATTGCGAAAAAAATAATTTAATACATTTCGATGTTGTCTAAATCTAATAAAACAATTTGTTTATTGTTATGAAAATTTGGTTCGGCTTCATCGAACGAACCATTTTGTTTTTTTAAGCAATTTAATTCGTATATATATATCATAAACGCCGTTAAATTCTTTCCAAGTCTTCACGTAACTTGGTAATAATTTTGGTTTTACCGCTTATAAAAAAATGTTTAAATCTTTTCCTTTTGCTGTGATTCAGCGGAACTACCATTCTTCGTTGGGTAAATATTTTCCACCGTCGATCGGTGGGTTAAATCTCAACTCCTGCTTCTGGTTGTAAAACCTTTTAATAGCGTCGATGTAGTCTTTTTTTATCAACTGCGCTTTTTTCCTGAGCCGTGTCTAGGTATATTTATATTTTCAACATTTATACGCTCTTTCAATTCGGTTAAATGAATTTATACAATGGTTTTGGTTTTTTGTTTTTTTAAATAATTTGTCGCATATTCGTATTAACGCGTTTATTAATTTTCCCCTTTGCTGTTTGGAAATATCGTATTGGTATTTCTCCAAATCTACTGGGTGGTCACTCTTTCAAAAATCTTGTAATTGTAATGTCCATTTTGATAAATATTGTTTAGTAGTAGCCATTCTCTCTAATCAATATATATTTAGAAAATAAAAAGGGAAAAAAAATTTAAAAAAACGTGAAGTCTCTAGTTTTCTATTAAAGCCCTCGTCAAAGCCCCCTACTACTCCAGGAATTTGTTTAATGGTTTTGCGACTTTGTTTAAATCCCCCTACTACCCAGGAATTTTGGAAAAATGATTTTTTTAAGGTGTCCTGGGACCCCCCTCTCTACTACCCCGAGTTATGAAAAAGGTTCAAAAAAGTTGGGATGGGTTTTCAAAAGTACAGTTGCAGGTGGTCGCTGCTAAATGTTGGTATCAAAATGTTGCTGAAGGTTCAACTTGGAAATATGAGACTTTAGGCGGGAATTGGGGGGAAATTTTTAGTTCTAAAAGCTGAACAAAACACTATTTATATGCTTTTTGATGAAATCAAAAGCTAATTTACAATCGACTTAATTTTTAAACAAAATATAGATCGTGCACTGGGTTTACGAAAAATTTTCATGAAGATAGCTTTTTGTCAAAGCCCACTTTTCAAATGTTTTGAAATAATTGTTTTTAATTTAATAATTTTTCTGAAAAAATTATCATTTTATTCCCCAAATTTTTTTAAATTCGACTTTATTTACAAAAACTTATAACATAAAAATTAGGAAAAGTGGACTTATGATTAAGTCAAAATACTTTTGAACATGTTTTTAATTTATTACCCGCAACCGGCTTTTATAAAAAATAAATCCAGTTTTTTTAGATGTGGAGTTCTACAGTCATGAAAATTTAAATTTTACTTTAAATTGTTTATAAAATAGTCATATGGGTTCTTAGCAACCTACAAAATGTAACAAATAAATAAAATCTGGAACATACGCAAATGACCCCTTGCGCACTTTTTGGTTTCGCCCTGGCCCACTATGCGTTGCGGGAAAACGTGGATCCGACTTCCCAAAGAAACGTCTTACCAACGTTTACAACATGACGTTAGCCCAACATTTGTTTATATCAGTTGGTGGACGTCATCGATATCAAACCACGTTGCCCGATCTGAAAAAACGTTGGCCCGACTTCACAACGACACGTCTTACCAACGTTAAAAATGTGACATCGGTCCCAAAGTCTGGATATTAGTTAAGCCGACGTCAAACCGAACGTCATATCCACGTTGGCCCGATGAAAAAAACGTTCTACCAACATTAACATGACAACGTCGACCAACGGTTTGACGTTTGCATTGCCAACGTCGGCCGACGTTGCCAACTTAACATGCTATCTGGGTATTGACAATTAATACCACAAAAAGTCCTTTTAAAGGACACAAAAACATCCTTCGTATTTTGGGGTAGGCAGGGTAGATCCAGAGTGCTCCAATGGAGCAAGAGGTTAGGGACAAATCACAAAAATGTGGTCAATTTTGTTTTGCGCATGGTTGATTAATTTGAAAGGGGAAAACCCCGACCATGTGGAGCTTACCCTGGGAGTAAGGGTGAAAGAAGAGTTGGAGCATCAGACATGCAGTGAGCAGTCAATCCTGGTAATGTGATTGTTGACAATAAAATCATCATATATTGCTTCAAATCTTGAACACCTCTTAAAACCACCCTGACCCCACTGGAACGATTTGACATCTTTGACATGAACATAGCCCATGTCAGCTACTCAAATTATAAAAATTCCACATTGAAATGTACAGTTCTCTTCGAATGACCAAAAGTAGGGACGTTTTTCATAGGTCATAATTAAAATGGAAATATATTCAAAACTGGCAAGTTTCGTGACTGATTTTTTTTAATGTCCTAACCGACATGCGAAACAACAACCATGTCGAAAAAAACACACTCTGGTATCTCGATCCAGTCACAGACGTGTCAAAAAAGTATTTTCTACCGAAACTGGCATACTTTTGTTGTAAGACCATAATAGTGGATGTTCGAGTCAAAATCTCCCGAATTGTAGATCATTTTTTATTCAATAGTAACCCTAACGCTATCACACAGCAGAGATAAAATGAGGCTTATTACAAGTATTGATGTTGTTTCAATGTACCCAAAAATCCCCAAAAATGAGGCAATAAACTGTGTATCAATGCCCCCGACCAAACCAACCATCCATATGTATCAACAAACCACCTTCCAAGTACATCCGGAATTACATCTGGAACTAATACTCAACAGAAATTGTTTCCAATTTGTAAATAATTTCTATCTCCAGAAAATCGTTGTGCAATGGGTCAACAACCAGTCGAAATTTGACATTACATGAGCATTACATGATCTCGAAAATAAAAAACCTCCAACGGCTGATAATATCGTTTTGGTGACACTTATAGATACTTGTCATTTATAGTGGCGAATTTGAATATTTCAAAAAACTCATAAACACAATTAATCAGATACCCCCCTCTAAAATTCCCTGGAGGCCTCCCAAACATCAATCGATTATCTTGCCTTAAACTATTTTCAAAGAAACCCTTTAGTGAAATTGGCATCCGAGACACAAAAGGGGTACACCAAACCTACAGAAACATACCAGTTTCTGCCCAAAAACCCCATCCCATGTGTTCAAAGCATTTATCTACTGGAAACTCTCGATATGCTAAATACCAACAATAGGAAGATTTCACAGAAAAAGTCAAAAAGTTCTCTCAAAATTATTAGCAGAGGCTATACTCAAACTAAGATAAACAACACAAAAAAAAGTGTCAATGGCCCAAAAAGGCTAAACTGATTCCAATACCAAAAAGGGAAACAAAACAAAGAAGCACGCTTGTCTTCTCAACGAACATAATCCGTTCGTAAAAAATAAAAAATTTAAATAAGCATTAAACAAGCATTGCCATCTGAACTCTCGAAATATTTCCGAAACTACCTTTGTTGCCTTCAGAAAGGGTCCCAAAAAATTCGGGAGAAATTAATCCGAGAAAATCTCACAAATACAGATTCAAAAAGGGTCAACTGAAAACTCACCACACCCGATATGATTTCGGCTTTTGAAAAAACCCGATGAAAAACTAAAAGTCAACAAAGATGAAGTGACACTAAAGGGGTCACCATCATATTTCACTCAGTATGGATAAAAATATATATATATATATATATATATATATATATATATATATATATATTGACAGTAAACATGTTTTAATTTCGTCGTCAGACGTAAATTCAGTTAAAAAACAATTTCTAGCTTGATGCTGCGTGATTGGAATGTGTAGAGATAGAATGTACTTACAATCCCCGGGGCTGTGATAGACCATCAAATGTTCCTTTAGCATTGTGCTGATATTGTTGTTTTTAAGCGCTCTAAGATGGGGAAACAAGTAGGGTTAAAAAATCGAATTAAATTTGTATACATTGCTCAATTTCAAATGAATCTAGAAAAATACTATTGTAAAACAAATATGTGTTTTGTCGGCTCCAGTGCTATAAGGTCGTTAAGTTACGTAATGGACCAAAGGTCGTTAACAAAAAAAATTTAAAAGGCTATAAAACAGTAAATAAAATATAAAAATCTAAAATTAATGTTTCCTTATGAAAATCTATGTTTAGATTTGGTAGGTATGGTTGGGACGAAACAGATAATGGTAGTGTCGTCTGCAAAAAAAATGCAGAGGAACACATTTCCTCAATAAGCTTATGATAAAAGTGTGCCGTATCATAAACACCAACAAATTGCCGCCTAACACCATGGGTGTCAATCGGTGGGACATGTCCCTACATTGTTCAAATGTCCCCTGTTTTTCAACACCAAAATTGTTAATAAAGCGCTTAGAATGCACCACAGATCATCAGAGTAATATTTGTCGGACCTTAAGCAATTTTTCCCCTTGATGTATCACACTAGTCAAGCCCACATAGTAATAAACAAGACAATGAAGAATACATCAATCACCTTGTAATACAAGGCAGTGTCGGTTTAAGGTTTAACAAAAAAGGGGGGGCATCTTTGATCAAACCTCATCCTGCTTTAGACATCATTTTTGGGGGGAAAACAATTTTGCAGTACAAAATGTCTTGAAGTAAAAAAAAACATAAAATAACATAAAAATAAAATAAAATAAAATAACATAAATTTAAATTTTTTTATTTTAAATTCAGCTCGAACCGAGCTTCAGATTATTGGTTCTAGGCCTATCTCATGCAATATGTCGTCCACTCTAAAAGTGGGAATGGATGTCCCCAGTAATATTAGCCTCAAAACCAAAACCGATAACCAATGGCCAATTCTTTTTCCCGTAACCTAAACAAGTCTGTCCAAGATTGTAGATTCGCCTCTATGGGCGCGTACCTGCAACGTAGGGCCTGCCTCAATGCAACATTCACAGTTACGACAAATTCGACTTTAAGCTTTTGGTGCATTCGGACCTTAATTAATATATTTGGTGTTGCAAGAAAACGGTAGCCTCCTCCTCTGTAGCCAGGACATGCTAATATATTTATTTTTTAAATTTTAATTATGGGCTATCAAAATTGGGGGACATATGATATACTGTCCCCACACTCTACAAGTTGGGGACGTGCCCCCTCCGCCACTGATCGACGCCCATGGACCATTTGTCAAACAAACTGGCCAGCCAACCTCATTGTAAGAACACTACAGAAAAATATACCATTGTCTTCACCAATTTATGTAAGTCGCATGAAATTCGCATAATTATAAATACACACCAAACGAACTTGACCCACCAAACGAACTTGACGAGAGAGCTACAATATAAGGACTAAAGGGCAGTGATTTTCTCCCGAAAAACATTCATTAATGGAAAGCCATGTACTATCAAAATTAGTGGCAAAACTTTTCCCAAAAAGCAACTCCTGGGAACAAATTGACTTAATGATGTGACATTAGATGGGAAAGCTAAACAGCGTATTTTCCCAATCGCAGCTCGTCGTTTTTATTAATTTGGTTAAACTGGAAATAAAATAAAACAAAAGACTAGACAAGTTGTCAATAAGTATAAATCAACATTTTTAGTTCATGCTTTATACTGCTCTTAAAATAAATACTCCTGGCGAAAAGGGACAGTATAGCCATGGGAAACCAAGAAAGCATTAATTCAAAACTATGTTGATACAAATATTAATGTATAATCTTCAAATAGAGTTTGGACTGTTTATTTCATTCCTTTATTCACGTGAAGTGATCATAAAAATATAAAAATACCGTTGTTATTTTGGTTTAAATTCCAAGCGAATAGTTATCCTAATAATGCCGTCACACAATTTAAAAACCGGACAGTGTCGATTTTTGAACAGGAGACATGTTTTTCGGACTACATTCCTGACGTATGGATATTGTGCATACTAATAAGGAACCCCAACTACTTGAGTCAGGACACGGCTGGCTTTGGTGAAGTGTTAATTTTTCTAAACACCCTGTTGACTTGTATTATTGTGACTGGGTTGAGTAAAAACATGAAACAGTCGGAAGTAGTTTCTTTGTTGTAATTTCAGGGGTATTAGGTTAACCGAATATCCCCGTTAGCAATGATAAGCTGTTTATTAATATTCTTTCTTATCATCCTGATGTTGCTTCATTGGTCAATATCCTGGGTCAATACTGGATAGAAATCTGTTATCTCAGTCCAAAATAAGCAGTTCGTATTTTTATACTATCTGATCCTCTGATTACACTCCATTGATTGTCAAATTACGCACACTGGCATTGGGTTCAAGTAATTCAATTGCAGGGCATACTGACCCAAAAATACTGTTTAACAATGCTTTTGACAATTTATTTGAGGTATCGGGTTTATTTTTCTCCACAGGTCAAATTAAATATCAAAGTACATTTTTAAAATAGTTTATAAAATATTTACGAAATGACAATATTTACAACAAGATTTAGGTTCGCTGTACAGGCTGCATAACAAAAAAAATTACTTAAGTGTAATTTACGTAAATACTTAACATATGTGTCCGCGGTCAATTTTTTTAAATTGTTTATAGTGAAAGGACTTGGTGACAAGTAACCAAAATAGACTTTTATTTCCTTATGAGCCCGTTGCAATCGTAACAGCCCTTTTAGTTTTTGGGGCATTGGGGGCTGATTTGGGTCTCAAAATGTTTTTTTTGTTTAAAGGCCTCCAGCCCAAATGCAAAATGTAAAATCAACTATTCACACAGTTCATCCTTGCCCATTGAGGAAAATAATAAATTTAAATATCACCCTTTGTTATTTTTAGAACTTTAAAACAGTTTAGAACTTACAAATTGAAATTTTCTATTTGGTCCTGAAAAGTCAACTCCGGGGTCTCAGAATATTTCCCTTTGGTTGTGATTAGGAAATTTGGCCCTTTTCATTTTGGTGAGAAAATCTTCTTTTTCCTCTTTGGGTACTGCCCCAAAATTGTCATTTTCCCCAAAAAAAGGAAAAGTGAATTTGAGTTTTCCTTAGTTTAACAATTATATAACAGAAGAACACTTTCATTAATCTCATTTTTAAAATCATAGGAGCACTTTTTGGTAGTGGTTCTCCTGATTGAATAGAATTATGTAGCTAAATCTAGTACTTTTACTACCGTCCCCCAGCATTTTGTTACAATCCATTATCTGATAAATTTATTTTATAGGTACGAAAAAAAGATGAAGCAATACTTGTATGTTAAAGAATATTATTTCGACAGAACCCAACTTAATTAATCATAAAGGCCTTTTTGAAGTAGAAAAGTATGTTGAAAAAGGCTGGAGGCAGTTTCAGGCAAGTATACCATAATATATATAAGACAGAATTAACGAATTATATAGACAAACTAAATACAGATGGGGAAAGATTTTAATTATGTTAATCACACAATATTTCGAGCATTTTTTACGGAAATCAACATGATTTTTCAGTCAATAAATAAGCCAAGAAACGACATTCATATCAATTACAAACTAATCCGGCAGTGATATTCAAGTCTTTCAAGGTAAGGTATAGCATTGGGGTTTACAAAAAAACAACGGTATCATTATGCACAAAACATTCAACAACCTCTTCCCGCATCTTCTCATCCTTTTCACCTCAGTTAATGACATTCACCAATGCATACCAGATCACGTGATGTACCTCAGATAATCTAAGACGGAACAAGATCAATATACCCCTCTCTACTAAGTCTTTTATTTAATTCAAATTCATCATTCTCTTCCCAGTGATCTAATTTTGTTTCTCCGTCATCCGTAAATTCTGTCCAAAAATAATGTGTTTGGGTTTGGGTTTCCCGTTTCCTTGAGCGTAATGTTCCCGGTTTATCTGCCTGATAACCATTAATGACCAACAGAATACTTAAACTTTCTGATATGGCCGACACCTTAATGTTTATTTCTCTAATATCAGTTCGACACTGCTAGCATGATCCACCTTACTAACATACTCTTTTGGCCCCATTTTCCGCACAGCTATTAAACCCATTTTCCTTCCACAACGAATTCTGTTAAAATAACTGAGATTATTCAAAACTCAACAGCAGGACCAGCCTGTTTGATGATATTCAATCTTCATGCTAAAGTCTCCATTCCTTTTATCTCGCGTCCTGGTGCACAATAATGCAATTGTAGCTGAAATATTATTGCCATCCTTTAAATAATAAAAATCAAGAAAACAGGAATGGGTGAGTAGATAGAGATAGAGGTGGAATAAATGAACGAAGCACAAAATAACTGTGAATCTTACCATCACACTGTTGTTAAAGTGAAATAGTGGAAGCAACAACAAATATTTTAATCGGAATCAAAACCTATAATTTTGTTTCCCGAGACGTAAATTCAGTTTAAAATAATGGGTGGCTAGTTTCATCTATATTGAAATTGTTCACAAATAAGTGAGTTTGTGGTAGTTAGACTATCAAAAATTTCTATATATTCATTAATATTCTGAGATATTCCTACAAGCAGGCATGCCCTTGTAATACCACAAACGGGAAATTTTTATCTACAACACTTTGTGCATCACATTCACAACAAATGGTTGTTGACACACCCCGTTGAAAAGTGCTACGTAGTGACATGCGTTTTAAATTTATATTTAATTGACATGTTTGGTTCAAAATATTAAAATTAAACAACATATCAATGAAATGTTTAGCTCATTACGGTATATCGTCAAACGTTAATGTTATTGAATATAATCCTTCTGGATTTAAATTGGTGCAATCTGTAGGCAATCAATTGTTCTGTGTGCAGTTTTTTCATTGACAATATCAAACAATCTGTTGGAGGTTCACTTATTTAAGGAATTATAATTTATAAATGAATTTCGATAGACAAACATCGATATATATAAACTGATCTGGTTATATAAAGTGTTACAGTATCGGACGAATTGTAAGTTAGTTGAAAACAAATTAAATTCTCTTGAATACAACAACTTAAATAAGTAATATTTGTTTTTTTTCAGATATACTTTAAAAAACTGATGTGTAAATATATCTTGTTACCTTGTGTCGTTAAATCTATTATAAAGAAAATGAAATCAAAATATAATTTCGATAGACAATACTTGATTGCATAAACATTCTAGCGAAACTAATACTGAGAAAATGCACTTTGTTTTATTGAGATTCAACGAATATTACAATTGAACCAGGATGAGACATTGATGAGTTCAGTGTTGACGGTATGGATCAAGTATCAGTTTAATTTGATGTGAACAGATAACGGTAATGACTGGTTTGCAAATAAAGGTACCGAGTACTGGGGTCTCCATAACTGAAAAAAGGTGTTGATGGCAGTAAATAGATGCATGTCGTTTATTTTATTGTTTCACCAATATTGTTATATTTTCCCAAGGGAAAACAGAAACAATGGGTACTACGAGACACTGTGGGGTAGCTTATGTTATTTGTTTTGTAAAAAACCCCAGGTGTAATTCTGTGGGGGATGGGAAATAATATATGATCATCCCCGAATTATTCATGTCGTAAACCAAACATAAGTGAATCATTCGTGAAAATCAGGAAAAAGTGGAGAAAAGAAGCAAGTCTTGTCTCAATTTGCATTGGTGAAATCCATTTTAACAACGTTGATTTGTATAGTAAAACATGAATTTGAATGGTAGAAACAAGAAAGAAATTTGTAAACAGTTACTAAATGTTCTCGTATTGGAACCCAAGTAGCCAAAGAATAAACGTGCCAATAATACAAGCATATTTAAAATTTACAAAGAGGGTATGCCGTAAACGCAACCGCATTCAAGCGATGTGACTGAAGCTTTTCAGCGCCAGGCCGCTTGAAACTTGGCTAAAGGACAAGCAAGTCATCTCTGGCCGAACCACACTGAACCACATCGCCATGCTGCAATAACATCAACGTGGCAGGCATTGCAATCAATCAAATTAATCAAATCGATCCGGGTCGGGTCGGGTAGGTGGGTCGGTCGTTCAGAAGCCTGTCGGAAAGGACAGTTATTCTGGTGGAGCGGCAGCTTTTATTTTATTTGTCAGGTTTACACGGTTTTCATCTGGGTTATTTAGGCCCTAGACTAGGTGTGTAGTGATTCAGATTTTTAAACCCCTTCTGCACACCGACCGGATGTGGTTCGATCGTGTTAAAGCTTACGAGGACAAGTTTGGTTTCATTCGGTCCGGGTTTAGTACGGCTTTTACCGTGATTCATTGCCTCTCTGATTAGGTTCGTGCCCAAACATGTACCAGGTAAATTTCGTCTCATTCAGCTTTCTTATCCCGGGAGGAAGTTTCATTAAATATGCCATGGAAAGACAATTGTTTTATTAATTATTCTTCGGTATGCCGGCGAGTGAGGGGGCATGGTTCGCTAAATCTGATATTACTATCCTCTACATATTCATGACCGAGGCCGAATTCTCCTGGTCCATTCACCATCACGTGCCAGATGCTATTTGGCTGTTTACCGGCACCCGCAGTATTCACAAATAGGGTAAATACGCATGCGTATGAACTGTCGCGTAGTGCTGTCCCAGCTCATTTTGTAATGGACTGTATATTTATGAGTATGGGAAACAAATATAACATGGTTTATTTCAGGTGGACAGTCGATTAGCTCCCTCGGTATTGAAATTGAAACTGGGTTTCCTCGGCTTCGCCTCGGGAACCAGTTTGTCACTTCTATCTCGAAAAAAATATACTTCCACCCTCAAACTGTTTTTATTTTTAATTATTTTTTCAGCTACTTCATGTTCACCCTACAGGTTATGTTTACGTTTTGACACACGATCCGTCGCCCCCGCCGCAGAGTGCTGGGACAAAAAATACAAACGTTCTACTCGGGTGGGATTGGGAACCTAGGGCCCCCGCGTTCCAACGTAGATGTCTTTGAACCCAAACCGTGGTCCCCCTGATATGGAAGCAAAGGTTAAATTTAAAAAAGAACATTGGGGAAAAAAAAATCCCAATTTTAAAAAACTAGAGTTTTGGGTTTGTATTGAAAAACACTAGGTTTTCGGACACGTAAAGGTCAAATTGGGTCAATTTTGTTTAAATTTTTTTAAAATTAACGATCTGAAAATTTCGTGCAAAAGTTTTAATTTTACCTTTGTGGATAATTTTTTTAATATAAACTTTGATTTCGGTTTGGACGGGAAAGTAAAAAGGGGGGTCCCCTTTTTTGTAAATTTTTTTTCAGTTAACGATCTGTACAATGGTAAAAAAACCGGAATATACCTCTTTTGGATTGGGTTTTCCCATCCCCGGGGCCCCAAACACCTTTGTTTTTTTCGTTTTTTTTTTTCCCCTTCCCTTCTTCTTCTTCCCCGGGATAGACGGGTTAAAAAAAAACATAATTGCAAACTTCAAAAGAACTTCAAATTTGGGCATATATTTAGAACTTAACACGTAGATGAAACATAATTTTGACGTCATGATTAGGTCATCAGATACGAATTACGATAATTAAAATTTTTAATCTTTAAAAAAAATCTATCGAGGGACCCTAAAAAATCAAAAAAAATTACTGATTTAGTGGGGAAAAAATTTGGGGTTTATCATGAGTGTAAAGAGGGGGGAAATATGTGAAAAAATAGAGACGAGGATATGTTTGAATTTGATATTTATTTTTTACTGAAAACACGACTTTTTTTGAAAAAAAAAACCCCTTTTCTTGAAAATGACGCGCAATCTGTTATTTCCACTACGTCCGCAATACTCAATCGACTGGGGGGGGAATAAAAAATAATCCGGCCGGTGGAAGGGTTTGTCGCCCTAACGGCAGAAAACAAAATTTACTCAAAAAGATTTTTTTTGAAAATAAAGTGTGAAATATGATTTACTGATGACCCCCGGGCCCAAATCGTACTTCAACCATGCTTCAACCAACATAGACGAATTTTTAAAACTTGAATTTAATTTTTAAAGTTCCGATTTATCTTTGTGTTTTTTTAAAAAGAAAAGCCATTTTTTTAAACGTTTTTAGTACCATAAAAAAGGATTTTCATGGTAGTACCAAAAAACCACTACTAATGGTAACGTTAAACTTAATGTAGTTGCATTGTGCCTGTTTAGTGTTTTAAATTAACGTTAACCTGAGGAAAAAGTGAACATACACCGTACTTTTGGGCAAAAAAAGTCCCCTTTTTTAACAAAAAATGAACAGATGTCACTAAAATGTATTTAGAAATGAATTAGGCCAAATAAGGATAGGAAAAATTCAGTTGTTTAGGTTATGGAAATTTTTTCAGTTGAAATTTTATGCCATATTTGTAATTTAGTTTTCTCAAACAATCTTCAGTTGTGCAAAAATTAATGTCAAGTAGTGATTGTTTACTGCACTTTCCCTTAATTTTTTACCTTCTTCGATAAATCAACTACAAGACAATTATTTCACAGGAAAATGCACAATATTCATGACACAATACATACTACTTGTATGAAGAGTCACTGCCATGGAGGAAGAAATCCTTCCTCCATGGTCCTACTGGAGGCCTCTCTCAGACATCTCTCATGAAATTATGAGACTCGGCAATTCTTAAATACCTTTCTTTGATGTGAGTTTCATGCAAAACATTTCTTTCATTTATTACACATTGTCAAAATAATTGTGTGCAATTTTGAAAACAACAATGCCCATTTCAATGGCCCCTTCTCCAAAATTATACACTGTTTTCCCATTCATATTATAAATTAGAACTTCTTTGAATTTTCAAATACTTTATTCTTGGTCCATGTATTGTAAAACCTTTTTACTATTTTTGTAACATTTTCCTGTGATGTATTTTTTTCCCATTCACATAAATTAGAACTTCTCTGAAGTTTCAAATATTTTATTCTTGGTCCAGGTATTAAAAACTTTCCTATTATTTTTTACAGCATGTTGACTCCAATACATCATGGCTCAGACTAAGTTCCAGCCTCAGCACCCTGAGACAGCGTTGACACCACATCCAAATGGTATCGTAACTGTTCAGTCATCAACAATCTTCAGTTTGTAGGCTACACGATGGTATGGTTTAACGTCTTACGTTAACAGATCGATCATTGAGAATCCGTGCACAATTAATGGAAATGGTCTTCATTACTTGGTTTCGTTTGAGGTGTAAATTTTCACTTTTTTTATAGATGTATGTTCGTTTTAGTATAATTTTATAGATATTGATTACAAAAAACCATGGTTAACGTTAAAAAACCCTTTGTGTGAATGGTATCCCTGTGTCGCGCCTAAATGAAACAGGTCAACCTGATGCGTGCTCGTACTTACCAATTCACACTTATTTTGGTCAACTCAACCCGGAAAATATTTATTACTGAATATTTATCATTGCGTAAGGATTGACATCCGGTGGAGTAGGGTTGGTAAAAGTACAAGTTAATTTAGCTACGCTATAGTGTCTAGTTCCTCAATAATAGAGTACTTAGGTCCTTGTGGTCATGCGCAGAAGTTTACTTTATACACACTAATTTCTCACTAAGTAGACCAGAACAATTCAGCATTTATTGAGATAAGAAACGTACATCATGGAGGAAGGAAGACATCCCAGTAAGCTTTCCTTTGGGTAAACCCTATTAAGTTGTTCGGAAGGATCTTTTCGGATTACATCAATCCATCATCCTTTAACATTAAGGGCATTTCTAAGATGTGTTTCAATTAGCATACCGATCTTCGTCCCATTAAATTGTTTTCAGATCGTTTAAATTTCAGAAACGATAATTTTGACTACTCTACAAAGGTCTTGTACTTGGCATCCAATTGCCACTGAATTTACCCATTCAAAGGTTGTGTAATATCAAATTATTTTATTTTTACCACGTTGATCTTGACTCTCAAGAATTTGGGAAAATTTTTCAGGATTCAAGGACATCTGGCTTTCTAGAATTTGCACATTTGACAAAAATAGTGACTGAGGTTTTTTATTTTTTTTGAAATGAGCAAACCACCCTTTTCAAAAAATGTTTATTAAGAATTGGGATTGCATTTTTAAAAAATAACTTTAACATGACTATTATGAAAAGTATTTTAAAGTTAAGACACATAAATACTACATGTAGCAATCGAAGATCATTTCAGTATTGTTTCTTTCTTTTATTTTACAGTTATCCTTTAAATTACATTGTGTTGTCTCTTCCCATAAGAAAAAACGAACCAAACATTTAAATATATAACACTTGATCGAATTGTCATTGTGTTGTACAAGACATGCCACCCTCCCTCGGGCCCCAAAAATGTGTAATGAAAAAGCTGTGATGATCAGTTTTTAAATTTCCCCCAACAACGTAATTAGCGTAACAGCTTATTCGCCCAAAGGACAAACACCTTTTCGTACAGATCGTTAATTGTCAAAAATTTTTTAAAAAGGTCCCCCCCTTTGCCCTTTTACCTCCTGTAAAACCCGGGAAGTCAAAGTTTAATTTTAAAAAAAACTTTTCTCAGCAACGAAAAGAGGAAAATTTAAAAAAATTTTGCACCATTGGGGATCGTTTTTAAAAAATATTTAAAAAAGGTTTTTTAATTTGACTTTTACTTCCTGTTAAAACCCAAAGTAAAAGTTTACTTTTAAAAAAAAAAAAATTATCCAAAAAGAGGTAATTTACAATCTTTGCACCAATTGTACAATTTAATTGTAAAAATAATTTCACAAAAAGGTTTTTTAATTTGCCCCTTTTTCCTGTCCCCCGGAAGTAAAAGGTTTAATATTTTAAACAATCATTTCCCGAACACCTAGGTTTGTGTCAAGACAAACTCTGAATCCCCTAATTGAATATGATTTTTTAAATTTAAAATTTTTGACTTCCTTTTGAAAAAATGGGGTCAAATAAAGCCCTGCAAATTTATTTCCAGTGAAATCAAACAAATTTAAAAAACAATTTACCTACTGTGGTTTTGAAATTGTTTTTTTTTTAAAATTTGATTTCCCGGTTTCAACAAAAGGTAAGGGGGGCCCTGTTTTAATTTCATTTTGAATGTTCTGGGAATTTTTAAAAGAAATTTTACCTCTTGGGTTTATTCAGGTAATTTTTAAATTTTAAAAATTTGTTTCCCATTTTGCGAAATGGTAAGGGTGGGCCCTTCCCCACCCAAATGTTGACTTGATCTGCGGCAAGGTGTTTCCCCAAACCGGCGTAAAATTTGGAAAAGATATGTCTGTTTCTTTACAATGGCCCCCAAAATGAGGTGGAATTACAAGGGTTTTCAATCAAGTTTAAAACCCCATGTTTGGTTCTTTTAAAAAAAAAATTTTGTAAAATAAAAAAACAATTACTAAATGATTTTCCGGTTGTTTTTTTATATTTTTTTGTCTTAACTATTAATCTTTTCCATAAATAAATATTAAAGTTATTTTTTAAAGGTCAATATCTTCACGATAACAGGGCATGGAATCAGGTAAAAAGGCCCAATTCGCGTTGCTGCTGCATAAATGAGCCAAATTTTCCCGGTACTATGGTCGTTTAAACTGGGACACCAATTCCATGGCCCGTTTGTGAAAGTATGCTCGGGTCTTGACGATACTTCTGTTTTTGTTTTTAATGCGAAAATGGTAAATTATACCCAATGCAAAAAAATTGGAACAAATTGGGGACCCGGGAAAAGGATTAAGTCTGAAACCCTTTTTAAATGAAAAAAGGGGGGTATTTTTCTTTTATGTCCCCAATTTCCAGTTTCACTGCGGCAATAACATTTTGGATCCCAACAAGGGTTTCCATTTGTGAGGATGTTTGGGTCAGTCAAAAATAAAAAACCCCCCAGTCTTTTTTTGTTCGACTTTTAAAAGAAATTCCAAAAAAGGCGGATGTGGGCCCTGAAAAACTTCCCGGGGGAAAACTGAAAGGGGGGAAATAAGCCCATATAAAATAATTTGAATTACGTTAACCCCTTTTGGGTGAAGGGAAAACTTCGTCCCATTGGATCCCAAAATTAAAAGATTTTTAAACCCCTTGTGGAAATGGCACAAAGGGAATATCGTTGATCTGAAATAAACGAATCGAAAAAACAATTTTAAAATGTTTTAAAAAGGGGACAAAATAATGGGTCATGCCCCCCCGTGCCCTTTTGTTTTTCGGATGAATTGATGAATTTGGGTCCCTTAAAATTAATCCCTTTAAGGGGGGTTTTAAAGGGAATAAAAACTCTTCACCCTTCCTCCATGATGTATTTTTTCATTATCTCAAAAAAGGGGATATTTGTTTCTGGTCTATAGTGAAATTAATGGCGTATAAAGTTTTCTGCGGTTTTTCCCCCCAACAGGACTTCCTGGATGTAAAACCCGTACGCATTGTTATAAATTTTTCCGGGTTGAGTTGCCCCAAAATAAGTGTGAATTGGTAAAGTACGAGTTGGCCCTTGGGAATTGACCTGTTTCCCCCGGGGGCGCAGAAATTGATACCATTGCCACAAGGGTTTTTGTAATGTTAACCATGGTTTTTTGGGGTCAATATCTAAAAAATTTATACTAAAACAACATACATCTATAAAAAATAGGGTTTTACATACCTTCAAAAAAACCTGTGTAAAAGCCATTTCCTTTGTGCACAGTTTTTGTCAAATTAACGTATGACGTTAAACCTTCCATCGTAACCTAAATTTTAAACCAAATTACTTGCATTTGAATGTGTTGCCCAACGCTTTCGGGTGCTGTGGCTGGAACAGTCTGAGCCCTTGATGTTTGGGTCAAACTGTAAAAAATAATAGGACAGTTTTATAAGTACATGGCCCAAGAATAATGTATTTGAAAATTCGAAAGTTCTAAATTTATATGAATGGGAAAAAAAATTATAATTTTGGAGTAGCTGGACCATTGAAATTGAAAAGGGAATTGGTTTTTTTAAAATTCACAAAATTTAAATTATTAACAATGTGTAATAAATTTGAAAATGTTCTTGTAAACTCACAAAAGAGAAAGGTATTTAAGGAAATTGCTGAGTCTCATGGTTTCATGTGAGAGATGTCAAGAGGCCCCCCCGGGGAGCAGGATTTACAACTTATCAAGTACATGTATTTTTGTCATGAATATTGTCCCTTTCCTGTAAATAATTGTCTATGTAATTTGGGTTTATATCTAAAAAGGGTAAATAATTAAGGCAAAGTGCAGTAAAAACCCGACTTGACGTTAATTTGTGCACATACTGAAAATTTTTGGAAAAACATAAATTAAAAAAATATGGCTTTTAACATTTCAACTAAAAATTCCCATAACCTTAACAACAATGTTCTTATCCTTATTTATATTCTAAATACTTTTTGGTGACACCCAAAGTATTTTCCCGAAATTAACGTAACGTTAAGTTAAACATTTTTAAAAACCAAACTACATTAGTTCCCCAGCCAACCCCCCTTAAAAAAATGGATTTTCTTGTATAAAAACACAAAATTTTAAATAAAAAATCCTTTTAAAAAATTTAATTCAAGATACCTACCCTTTATGACTGTTTGGCACCCAGATCTATTGGGTCAAAACCCCCTCAATTTGGGTAAATGTGAAAAAATTTGTGTTGGCACCACAAAAAAAACCCTGATTGCCGGATGCGATTTACATAAGGGCCGTATGATGCATTGGCTCCATTGTATAGCGCCATCACGGGTTGGGTACGGGCTGGTCATAGTCAAATTTGTCGGGTAGAGTTGGTTGAAGTACGGGTTGGTTGGGTACGAGTTGGCACGGGGTACGGGTTGCCCAAAATAGAACGAGTTGGTTGGAGTACGAGTTGACCTTTTTTCCCGCTATCCCGATCTTTGATTGTAACGATTTCCTCCAGTCATGAAACGAAAAGAAAACTTTTTAGCTAAAAACTTTCTTTTCTCAAATTGGTATCTGATGACTAACCCGGGCGTACAAATTATTTTTTCATCTACGTGAAAAGTTCAAAGTATATGCCAAGTTTGAAGTTCGTGGGGTTTTGCAAGTATTGTTTTTTTAAAATCTACCCAGAAAAAAAAAAAAACAAAAACTAGAATTGGTTTTTGTTTGACAAACCCCCTGGGATTAAAGGACACGAAAAGGGTCAAATTGGGTCAATTTTGTTTAAATATTTTTGACAATTAACGATCTGTCCTTTTGAAAGGGTTGTGAATTACCTCCTGTGGATGATTTTTTTAATATTAAACTTTGACTTCCGGTTTGGACGGGAAATGGGGTAAAATTAAGGGTCATCTTTGTAAAATGTTTCGATAATTAACAATCTATACAATCCCCAACAAATTGAAATTTTTCTTTGTTTGGTTGAAGGGGTTTTTTTAAATTTTAAAAAATTTGTTTTCCCTTTTTTAAAAAGGGAAAGAAAAGGTAAAATTAGGGTCATTTTTTTGTAAATTTTTTTGCCAATAAAGTCTGTACAATGGTATAAAATTGTGAATTTATCTTTGGGGTTTTTTTTGAGATATTTTTTTATTATTAAACTTTGATTTCCCGTTTGGACGGAAAAAGGTAAAATTTGGGGGTCATCTTTTGAAAATTTTTTTAAAAATTATTACAATGGTAAAAAAATTTGAAACCTCTTTTTTTCTTGAGATATGATTTTTTTAAATATTAAACTTTGACTTCTGGTTGGACAGGCCCGTAAAAGGTCAAAGGAGGTCACCTTTTGTAAATATGTTTTGACAATTAACGATCTTTACGACATTGGGTGTTTGTCCTTTGGAGAATACAGAGTTCTTACGCTAATTAATAGGTTGTGGTTGAAATTTAAATACCTGTATCCTCCACAGCTTCATCATTACACATGTTTGGCCCCGAGGTGAGGTGTGTGCAGGTCTTGTACACACAGCCAATGACAAATTCGATCCAGAAATTTATAATATTTAAATGTTTGGTTCCGGTTTTTTTAAAAACAATACCCTTATAAGGAAGAGACAGCACAATGTATTTGATTAACGTAAATAAAAATAAACAAACAATACTGATAGCATGATCTTTCTGATTGTTACATGTATATGTGTTTGTGTGTCATTAACTGTTCAAATACATTTTTCATAAATAGTAATGATGGTTAAAAAAATTTTGTTTAAAGGTGGCAATATCTTCACGATCAACAGGGCATGGAATCCCAGAGTTCAAGTTCTGGTTTGCTCTGTGACTGGCTCGCTACTCCCATGATGAGGTCATTATTCCGCGTTGCTGCTGCATAAATGACGGTAATTTGTAGATCACCTGTGTTCGTCTTAAACTGGGTTTTCAATTCCATGGCCCGTTTGTTGAAAAGTCTGCTCTGATCATGGCGATACTGTCCTGTTTTAACCCAATTGTGTTTTGTATGGGATTGATGATTAAGTAACTATCCCAATGCGAGCATTACAAATAAATAGGAACTTTGTTCAGGTTGATCTGGCAAAAATATTTCAAGGCCTGACGAACACCCTACAATGAAGGGTGGGGGGTAACATTTGTGTGGCCCAACTTCCAGTGATTCACTGTCGACAATGTACATTTTGCTAGATCACCCAACAGATATTGTATAATTTACATTTTTTGTGAGGATGTTTTGGGTCGAAGTCAAAAAAAAAATAATTCCTCAGTACTTATTTTTGTTCTACAACATGTTAAAAATTCCTAGAAAAGAGACCTAGATGTGTCTTGAGGATGCAGAAAAAAACAATTCCTCAGGGTCAAGACTGCACAGATAGGATAGGGTCCATATAAAATAATTTTGAATAATACGTCCAACTCCTTTGATGAATGGATGAACTTCAAATGCTAAGCATTGAGATAACAAGTTACTGTTTCTAACACACACCTTGTAACACCCTTGTGCTTTAAATGGAATATCGTTGATCTGAAATATAAACGAATCATGTAAAGCAATATTAAGTGTTTTCAAAGAAGGGACGAAGAAAATAATAGGTCATGCTAAACCAAAACACACACTTAACTTGAAATGCCCTTATATGTTATTATCCAAATGATGGTTGATGTAACTTCAAATAGTCCCCTTCGAACCCAATGCCTTTTAGATTGGGTTTTACAATGGAATAAGAACTACACACGGGTGACTGTTTCATTATCTCCAATAAAGGTGCTCAATGTTGTTTCTGGTCTACTTTGGTGAAAATTTGGTATAAAAGTAAGCTTTGCAATGTAATTTCATCACCCACACGGACATAGGCCCACTACTGGTATGAAAGGGCTACATGGTGTAGCTAAAACCGCGCCCTTCTACCAGCAACCGTATTCCACCCGGGATGTAACCCTTACGCATGCCAGTAAATATTCAAGTAATAAAATATTTTTCTGGGTTGAGGTTGACTAAAACAAGGTGTGGATGGTAGAAGTACGGTATCCCATACAAGGTTAACCTGTTTCATTCCAAGGCTTTGACACATGATACCATTTGCCACTAAGGGTTTTAACGTTAACCATGTGGTTTTTGTAATGAATATCTATACAATTATACTAAAAAATGAACAAGTTTGCGTTACATTCCAAGCGAAAACCAAGTAATGAAGACCACTTCCATTAATTGTACAGATTCTCCAAATGATCTGTTAACGTAAGACGTTTAACCATACCATCATCTGCTAAAACTGAAGAATTTGTTGATGACGAGACAGTTTTCGATACTGCATTTGGATGTGGTGTCAACTTGTCTCAGGGTGCTGGTAAACGGAACTTGGTCCTGAACCATGATGTGTTAGGGTCAACATGCCTGTAAACAAATAACAGGAAGGTTTTATAAGTACCATCGGACCAAAGACTAAAGTATTTGAAATTTCAGAGAAAGTTGTGGTGTTATGTGAATGGAGAAAATAATACATCACAGTGAACATGCTGTACCCAAAAGTAGTAAGAAGGTTTTACAAGTACATGGACCAAGAATAAAAGTATTTGAAAAGTCAGTTCTAATTTATAATATTGAATGGGGAAAACAGTGTATAATTTTGGGTAATGAACATTTAGAATTGAAAAAGGGCATTGGTTTGTTTCAAAAATTGCACCTGGTGTTCTTGACAGTAATAATAGAGGTAAAGAAATTTTCTTACGTGAAACTCACATCAAAAGAGAAAGGTGTTTAAAGAAATTGCCGAGTCTCATAATTTCATGTGAGGGGAGGCCAGAGGAAAGCCTCCCCAGGGGAGGACAGGACTGTATACAACTACAAATTACATGTGTGTGTCCATGAATATTGTGCATTTTTCCCATTAAATGATAATTGTCTGCTTATGGATTGATTTGTATCTAAGAAGGAGTAAACCAAAATTAAGGAAAGTGCAGTAAACAATCAACCTACTTGACATTAATTTGTGCACAAATTCAGATTTTGGAGAAAACATAAATTACAAAATATGGCATAAAATTTCAACTGAAAAATTGCCATAACATAAACCAACTGAATTTTCTATCCTTATTCACATTCATTTATAAATACATTTGAAGTGACATCTGTTCATATTTTGTTAGAAAGAGGGGATTGTTTGCTGTCCAAGAAAGTACAGTCAGTAATGTTCACATTTACATTGTATAACTGACGTTAACGTTAAAGTTAAACACTAAACAGGCACAATGCAACTAGTTTAACGTTACCACCAACCAACCAACCCGGCTTAAATGTATTTTCTTGTGTAAAAACACGAAGATAAATACAGAAATCACTCTTAACCCAAATTCAAGATACCTACCCTTTATGACTATGTTGGTTGAAAGTACGAGGATTGGTTTGGGTACTGAGTTGGCCGACCCATCAGTAACTCATATTTCTACCTATTATTTTCATAAACCTAAAGAATCTTTCTGTTTCTGCCGATTGAGGGGAGACATACTGCCGTTCCACCAGCCGATTTTATATGCCCGCCCAGTCGATTGAGTATTGCGGACGTGGTAAAATAACAAATTGCGCGTACATTTTCAGGAAAAAGTGTGTTTCCCTTTTTTACAAAAAAATGTCGGGTTTTTCGGTCCTGAAATAAAATATCAAACTCAACCTTATCCTCGTCTCTAATATCACATATTTCACACTCTTTTACACTCATGATAAACTACATATTTTTTCCCCGACTAAATCATGGTAAATTTTGATGATTTTCAGATCCCTCGATATGATTTTTTTTTAAATTTGTAAACTTTGAATTATCGTAAATTCGATATCGATGACCTAATGTGACGTCACAAATTCTGTTTTCATCTACTGTTAAGGTTTCCAAGTATGTGGTTCAAGTTCATGTGAAGTTTGAAAGTATGCGTTTTTGTTGACAGTCTATCCAGGAAGAGAAAGAAGAAAGAAAGAAAGAAGGAGGAGAAAGAAAAGAAAAAACAGGCAAAACAATAGGTGTTTTCAGGTCCGGGGGCCCGAATTTGAACATAACTGTGTCTGAAGTGTTCGGGCTAAAACCGAACTGCACCTGGTGTATTTTATTTCTAATTTGAGGACTGGATTCCCCATTTGCATAATAATGCAATGTCCTGTGGCCGAGGTATTGATTGGTGGGTATGGTTGACGAACTCGAAGTCCCTTGACTGTTTTTAAGACTTCGGCGCAGTGCCGGACTAGCCCCATTTCTCTCTTGATTTCTACGTGTTTGGACCTACGTTACATGAACTTTTGATTTACACGCCTAGTATATGGCATGTCAACAAGGCAATTAATGATAGACTATACTACCCTGAGGCTTAGTATTACCAGCCTGCCAACAGAAGGACGCAGCCGGGGCGGTATCCGATATAGTGAAGGACGCAGTTGGAGGTGTTAAAGATTACGATGACGCTTTACACGCTCAGAGGGAGAAGCTTGAAAGATGAGATGAATCAACTACACCCAGCAACTTGAACACGTCCTAGAATTGCGGTTTAAATTCAAGGGTAACAAGTCCCAGTTCACCTTTAATGAGGAGATTGCCGAAGCCAGAAAAGCCAAGCATCTAATTTGTCTGATTAAACCAGTTATAGCTAAGGGAAAGTAGTGAATAAGGCAGTGGTAGACGTCAGAAAGAGGAATAAGTGTAAGACCTTAGCGAACGAAGATTCGGAGCGCTGGTTGAATGGCTGTTGACGGTATTTGTCAGACGAAGCTCGCCAGCGTTAGCGAACGAAAGCTTAGTGGGTCGCACCCAAACCAGAGCCGCGACCAAGAAAAAAGAAGAATAAGTCTTTGAGACCAAGGCCATACAACTACAGAAGACAAAATACCTTGAAACCCCACCCAATCTAGATTCAGGAATAAGTATTATTTTCGCCATATAATCAACGAGATAGATACCAATATAGCTTCTGAGCACGAGGGTGGATCGGGTCCGAGACCCTCTAGTGAGTCGCCTTTCGGATGTCATCAGAAGGGGCATTGGAGGAGGAATTGCCCAAATGACGCAAACAAACAAACTCCAGCCGTCCAAAAGATGGCGGCCCGCGTTGGTAACGCGGTAAATATCTGTTATTTGATATAAGGTTGTATTAACGTACATATGAATAATGTAATGAATTTTAACCAAAGCGACATGGTGCATACATTGAATAGTTGGTTCAATCATGTCCAATTCATAGTAAGTAGTGGTAATTTTATAAGATCATGGTGGTCATTAACTTAAGCTGCGAACATGGCACATGCCTGAAAACTGCCTGACTGATTTCATAGCTTTGCATTAGCGCAATATGATGTACTTCGTCGTGAGATAATGCCTGATTGGGCTGAGAAAGACGGAGAGTGTTTCGAGTATATTGATTAAGAAGGCACTGTCGATGGTGCGGCGGTGCATGTGTTATCACATTACAGGTCGGATGAGAATGTTCCACTGATAATTATAAATAATATGAAGTCCATGATGAAGTAGGTGAAAGGGTTATATGATGTTTCGAGGAGAAGTAACATGTGCATGATGAAAAGCCATGTGGAGGATGGTAAATGCAAATGCAGTGCGAGTTGAATATGTAATAGTGAGAATAAGTTATAACAATGTATAACTTTCGTTGGTTATTCAACTACAGAAATGTGATTAATCGCCTTCAGCAGTGCTACTTCCTGGTACCAATGAGGAGGATCAATAGAGGTACGATACTGAATTTTGCTGACTTGAACGTACGGTATGAACGAAAGGCAATACGATGCCGATAGTAAGGTCGATTGCGATGCGGCTAAAACGTTTTGGAAGTCGATCAATGCCAATCCTGAAAGTTCTGGATATTATAGAGTCGGGATATAAGCTACGCATTTGCATTCCCCCGGATACGGTTATAGCAAAAACAGTCTGCACTGGTATTCAGTTTTGTGCTTAGCGCTTATTGAAGAACTGAGGTTAATAATTTAATCATTGAAACGATAGTATTCCTCGTGTGGTTAAACCTTACTCTTTCTGTAGCTATACAAGGTTCAAGAAAAAAGCGCCTGATTTTTAGATCTAAGATATGTAAATCAATCGTTCTGAAAATGTAAAATCAAATTTGATATGACTGGAATGTTTGCGATTGAAATATTTGTAAGCAATTGATTTACATATTTCTCTTTGATATCAAATCAGGGTACCATCACATGAAATATATTTCCTGCATACAACATATCTTCGGTTTTTGCATGGAAATAGATGGATCAACTAGGTATTTTACTTTTCAAGGACTTCCGTTTGGACTATCCTTTTCACTGTATATTTCTCAAAATGTTTGAGAGGCCACTGCTTACGCACTGGCGATCATGGGGGTCTTTGTTGTTTTATATTTAGATGGTGGATGGTGTGGAAACGAATGCTGAAGTAAGTGTGATGAGCAAACTAGTTTAGTCAAGTGGAACCTACTAACTCATGAACATGGTTCTAAATAAAGACAAATCGTATGGATTACTTTCTGTTAGCTGGACTGGTTGAGCCTTACATGGAATGCGGTTGAAGGTTCCTTACAAGTAGTGAGCAGGAGAAATTTCAGATATACAGTCATGTATTAATGATATTCGGGTCATTCGTGCATTTATATCTTACTGAACGGTTGGCATCATTGGCGGGGTAAGATCATGTCCCTCCACCAGTCGTTGGTCCAATTTCGCAATTAAGATCTGGTGCACACACATGGAAAATTGAAAAACGTTACCACTGGGACAAAGTTTATTCCTGAGCAGGGTTGTGATGTGATTGGTGAGATATTTTTCTGGAAGAAAAGAGGTGAAGAATTGAATAACAGCGTTGCTTTTCGATTATTCCTTACCACGGGTTTTGGTTTATTTCGATGCAGGAGTGCGACGGGATGCGGTGCCTGGACGATGGTTTTGGCTGGAACCATGAAGTTCCCATCAGGGTAGACATCAAATGAGTAAAACTCAACGGAGGGAGCTAAAGGGAGTAGCCCTTGCTTTATTTATGCTTTATAGCCAATAGCATTATAGGCAACCTTAAGTAAAGATGTTCCTGAACAACAAAGGCGTTGTTTCTGTGTTGGGGGCAGCATGAATAGTGAATTGCAAGATATTAACATTTAACTTTGAATTTTGCAGATTGCACAATATAAGATTAGGGTTGAGTGATTACTAGACAGGATAATATTCGAGCCGATATGACCAGGCGAAGAAAGGATTTTGATGATTGGAGATGTTTTCTAGAGGTTGTTTCAATTTGTGAATGAACTTTGGGGGCCTCATACAGTAGACAGATTTGCTGACGATTTTAATTACCAAATTCAGTTTTTTCAATTCAAAATGTTGGTGTGCCCTTTCTAACCAAGTAGATGCTTTTCCTGTGATTGGAGTGTGACTTAATAATTGGCTGGTTCCCCCATTGACATGGTTGGAGCAGCTGTTAAGCATGTTGATTTGTAAGCTCAAGCTACTTTAGTTATTCCCGCATGGCATTCAGCATCATTTTGGCCCCGTTATTATGTTTTTCAGATAGTAGTCCTTATCACAGTTTGATCATGCACTTAATTAAATTCAAGGATTCATCAAACATTTTTGTGAAAGGTCCGAAACCCAAAATACAATTTTTGGTACCCAAGATGAGAAGCGAGGGTGTTGTGTATTGAGCTGGGTGCCAGGGGTCTGTTAGTGGGGACTATATGTCATAGAACATTATGGTATAACTGCATAGCATGATGAGAAAGAGAGTATATATGAGTCCGCATGGCATTCCCTCTGATGGTGGTATTACATACACCAATTATGAGATAATTGTATAAACTGGGTAACTTTACTGATGGCGGTAATATTGGCAATAAGTGCTTTTGTGTATTTTCTATTTTTGCCAGTATACAGAAACAAATGGTGACACATTGGATGATGTGTTAAAGGCGTCTAGAAAACAGAATCCCAACAGTGTCAAAAGCCAGGAAAGGCTTTTGCTGCTTGGAAAGCTTGGTGCAAGGGTGAAAGACTGATAGATTGTCCAGCCAAGCAACAGGACATCTAAGGTACTTTTATATTTATGTTAAACTCAGTAGCCCCATACTCTAGAATTGAAGCTGCATTTGTATGGCATTAAATGGAAGCATGATTGTAACTTTCCTAACGGTGCTGTCTAACCCATGGTGTTGGCTGGTATTAATGAGATTTTGTGAGACTCCGGTGACAAAGAGAGCCTAATACTCCAAGACATACTAAGAATGGTGATAGAGTAGAATTTGCTGGAGGATAACCCTTAATGAACATTAGAAATTGTTCTATGTTTCTTATATCATACGCAGGCTTTCTTAGACATAACAGAGTTGGCCAATTTAAGGATTTGTTGTGATGTTGAAATTTATGATTCTCACGTGAAAATTGTTTCTGATCAAAAGCAAAACCGACCAATACAGAAGGTGCCTGGGTGATTGTGAAACTCTGGTTCAGTCTATCATGCTCACTGTGGCTATGCTTAGAGGTACGAAACTTATCAGGGTATGACTCTCTCTGGTGGTGATTTTCTTTTTAGACCAGTTGCCCAGCCCCAGGGTCTCGTAACTCATACAGCCTGAAGGCTGGGTGGTGTCATATTCAAGGAATGTGAGAGATATTTAAAGGAGGCTCTCAAATCTGTTGGGGTGGACGCAAAGCTTTTTGGATTACATAGCCTGCGTTCAGGAGGTGCATCTGCGGCAGCAACGGTAGGAATGCTTGAATGGGTTATTTCATAAGCATGGCCGATGGAGAAGACCGAGAAAGCCAAAGGACGGTTATGTTAAGGAAAGTCTTCAGAACCAACTTGGGGTATCCACTGAATTTGGGGTTATAGTAAGCAGCACTTTGCTATATCACTATTGTGTATTTATAAGTGCAGGAGTGTCATAAATGTGTAATAATTTAATATGAGGAAAGTTTGATGCAAGTTATGAAGAGGTTGTGATCACAAAAATTATAGTGAAATGGTTTCATGTTTAAAGAAATAGTAAATATGAATATAAATTATGAATATTAATGTCGAAGAATATGATGAATTAAAATATGAGAACCAGTTTATAAAATCCTTACTCTGTTACCTTACGTTCTTTTTAAAACCCTTTAAATGGGGACTAAGGGTATCGCTCGTCGTCAAAGTACGGTGATCCCAATTGTCCATTGTGTGTTTTAATGTCTTTTATTTCAGAGGGAGGGAGGCCCAATAGAAAAGTTTTATTTCCGGGTTGAACCGGGTGAATTAGGAAATAAATTATTTATTTTTCTATTGGGGACTGGATTCCCCATTGCATAATAATGCAATGTCCTGTGGCAGGAATATTGATTGGTGTTGCTTATGGATTGTGTGTTTGAGAAGTCACTTGACTGTTTTTGACCGAGCAGTGCCGGACTAGCTTATTTTTCTTTAAAAATGTGATTTAAAGATATAACATTAAAATTTCATTCTTTAAGATATTTGTTAACAGGAAGATATGATCCGTAGTGGAATTTTATAGTACTGGTCCAGATGACGGCAAATAAAGGAGTATCTCACTCTACATGTTTTTGTTAACGGCTTAGTACAACAAGCAATAAGAATATTATAGCCGGATCTTTTAAAATGCTGGAGAAAATGCAGGATATGACTATTTACACAACTATGTGCTTGAGGGTTGAGTGGACTTCCAACAAGTTTTGGACAATAGAGAGACTTTGAAGATTGACAATTAAGGATACGATATCTATTACACATATACGATGTGTTAGTTGGCTTCAACAAGTTGTAGGACTATGGTTGGACTCTGCACCACATTGAAGGTAATAGGTGTTAGAACTTATAGAAAGGTGAAGAGGTGCAGTTTCCTTGTCCACAGTCGGTGTCCAGGTCCGCGTCGCTTTCGTCAAATCAAAAGTACAGTGATCCCCAATGGTGTCCATTGTGTTTTTTTAATGTCTTTTTTATTTTCAGAGAGGAAGGAGCCCAATAGAAAAGTTTTATTTCCGGTTTGAACCAGGTGTGAATTAGGAAATAATAAAAAACATTGTTGATTTTACCCTAATGTGATAAACACAAAGTATACTCTGTGCTTTCCTGACGGATGGGACTCGAACCTGCGACGACACCCGCATTCCACAGCACGTGTCTTATCCACTATACCACCAGCTGGTATCCTTGACAAGACCCAGTTCGATCCCATTCATCTGGCGATGGATAATGTAACCACGGTTCACAACTATACAATAAAGAAGGGAGCGTCTTCCTTCCTTTTCTATTTTGGTTTCGTGATGGATCACCGTTGGATTTTTCGTCAAGCATAACGAATGAGGCATGAAAACAAATTGAAGAGGCTTTATGTTGTTGTGTGTGTCCATCAAGTAGATAATGTTTCGTGTATTTTTGTCCACCAACACCTACAAGAAAGCCTAATTGTACACGTTTCCCCAAAAATCAAAGCGATGAGTTAATGCTCAAGCCTTCTCGGATTTTTAGTGAAACTTTTGTCAGATTACTTTCGAACTTCGTTATCGTTTTGTATGATTTCATCACTCTCACCTGTAGCCTCATTGTGCATTTGCCTTCTCTTTTTGTGTATAAGTAAAGCTTACTATAAAACCATTATTTTGTATTGCTGGTTTATCCTGGAGGTTACTCTCTCTTCTGTGATTTTAAACTTTGTTATCCGCATAAGTTCAAGATGTATAAATTCACTCCTCGAAAAAATAGTCTTTATCTTTGATTATTAGTCACTTTGTAGACTAGTTATCATGTGTTCTTGTTTTAGCCAGTGTATCCCTGATATGAGATGTATTTCTGCATTGTCTAACTTTCGAGTAGTTGTGATGTTGCAATTGACTTTTCCATTATTTAACCTGTTTCGTAGTTATTGATTGTTGATCATTATTCACAAATGATCAAGTCTATACCTTTCCTATTCACTACGTTATGGCTAAATAAGTATTCTCAAGAGTTAATTTAATTTGTGTCAGTCCAACCCTGATTAGAATAGGCCTATGTTATTCTTGTAACAGAACATAGTATCCATATCAGGGTAGTAATCGTGTAGTAGACTTGAATTCGCTTTTTTTTTGGAATCACTAAGTCATAAACAGCAACGTTGCATGCACTGCACTATTGCACGGTAATCGATTACGATTGAACTAAATCTAAATTTAGTACATCCAGCATTACTCCCTACATTTTAATTATAAACCAGAGGTGAGATTATTGATGAAGTTTTCCTTGCTTTACCATGATGAGCCAACTCTCTGAACGAGTATCCCCAAATCTACCAACGGATGTTTGATAATGAAAGCTTTTGTACTTATTTTATCACTATTTGAAATTAGGAGTTGGATTTTTTAACAGTTTTATTTTAAATAAAAAACAAATAAAATCGGAAAGGGATTTGCATTAAAATCAAAAGTCCTCTCGATTTTCCCAGTAAATGTTTGACTCAAATAACTTTCCGAATTAAGTTATCGTTTAGAATGATTTCAACACATCTATCGCCTTACATTTGTGTTGTGCTGTGTTAGTACATTGTGCTGTTTTGGGTATCGCTTTGAAAAAGCCGACCTGGTTTGTCTCTTCACGTATCCATGTCTCTGTTCTAATCTCAGTTATCATCCCTAGATCTGACTGACTTGGTATCTCTGGAGTTTGGACCAAGTCAAATCAAGATCAGAATCTATGGAGTCAAGCTGAGTTCTAATAATTGAGTTATATCAATACTCACTGTAATTGTGTCATCATTGATTGGGTTTGCTTTCAGCGAACCCTTATGTGGTTTTAACTTTGCATACATGAGACAATATGTCCAGTAGTATGATATAAATTTCACTGTTTTGGTTTTGCTTCCTAGCATTCCAATAGCATCAATTTGTAATGAAATAACATTTCATTCACTCGATTACGTTCCATGTTTTCTTTTACGAGCTAATCAGTTCTGGTTGTTCTATTAACTGACACGTCATGGATAGTTTACACCACTGATGATATTTGCTTATGATTTGCATATTATCATTACCTTCTTATTGATTATTGAGAAGATTTCGCTTCAGATTGGACCATACTATAAATATTGTTGCATACTAATTCGGAGGAGCATGGATTTCTTAAGCCAGGGCGCAGCTTTTGAATGACAGTAACTGTCAGGCTGAAGGGCTTGGGGTTCTGTATGCTGTACACTCTCTGATGGCTGGCAACTTAAATATTGTGGAGTGAGTTAAGTAAATAAACATTATATTTGGTTTGTTCTGTTAACTGACACGTCATGGATAAGTTTACACCACAGATGATATTGCTTATGATTACTAGTTATATTACCTTCTTATTGATTATTAAGAATATTTCGCTAGAGTTGGACCATACTATAAATATTGGCTTTGCACTACTAATTCAAGGAGCATGTGATTTCTTTAAGCCAGGGCGCAGCTTTTTGAATGAGCAATGCTTTGTCAGCGAGCTGAAGGCTTAGGGTTCTGTCAATGCTGTACCACTCTTTCTGATGTGGCAAAACTTAAAATATTGTGAGTGAGTTAAGTAAATAAACATTAATGAAACAGTTGGAACTATTTTGTTTGGTTTCTAATTTAAGTAGTGTTTAATGGGTGTTTTAGGTTAAGACCGACAATCCTGTTTGTTGTTAATAACTCGAATATTTATGTTTGTTATATATCTTAATAGGGTTTCGGAGATGTTGAATTTGGACACTGTTGTGATTTGAATCCAATCAGGTGTATGTAAGCCTAATTATTGTTATGTTACATTGTTTTATTGTACCAAACAAGAAACTGTATGGGCTCTACTAGTAGAGTCATCACATCCCTAGGATCTAAGAGTCTTACAGTATCTTTTGGTATATGCGTGCCTTGGAAAATAGAAAGATGGAGACATTATAATTATTGACCTCTTACTGGATGAACCTCCCCAACGCCTGAGGTGAAGATTCCGATAGTGAATTCAGTAAAGAAAATAATATAGAGTTAATGGTCATAGTTGTTTTAATACAAAAAGCCTCTTTCAGATAGTGTTATTTTTGATCATTTTATATAATAAAAAAAAATATATAAAATATAAAGTATAAAAATTAAAAATAAAAATAAAATAAATACTAGAGGTATAGAGTTGGTAAAAACAAACTCAAGGTGTTTGGGGTTCATCATGTTATGGGTGTCATGCACCTAAAGTTGTTTAAAGTAAAGTAATCCCAAATGTTAAGTTATGAACATTGTATAAGTTTGTATATAATTATAATTGCAGAAATAAAGAGCCTATTTTAAGTGTACTATGAATTAAAGAGCTTTTGATTATCAGATTATTTGTCTTTCTCCAAGTTATGATAAATACTAGAAACATTTAAGAAATCTAATCCTTAATAGAACGCCCATTATTACACAGCTAAAATGGAGGAGACATTGCAAGTACAAGCCAAACCATGCAGCTATTTTTCTGAGGTACAATTCCTCATTCACTTACAAACTCCCATACAAATCTAATGTTACAAAGGTTGAAAGGTTCTACAATAATTAATTCACAAACAACTTGCACTTTAATCATGTTAGTCTAGTTAGAGTGAGATATGCTCAGTTCTCAAAGGTTAATTTTGAGTTTGTTCATCATGTTATGACGTCATCACACCTAGTTGTTTAAAAAGTAAATTAATTAGAGTCTGAACTTCAGAAAAGTTTCATGATAAAACTTGCATCCGTGGTGCCAAAGTGCGACTTGACAAGAGACGCTACGGCTATGGAGTTAAGTTCAGCATGTGACTTGACTTCAGACTACTTAGAACCATGGGCGTGCAATGAAAATGTATTCGAAGTTCAGAGTTTCCATTGACACATATCAGGCATGAGCACGTAGAAACAGTTTAACCCCTGCACGTGAAAGCCCATTCAATTATACGCGGCGTCACGAGCACATCAACACCGTGTAGTAGGTTGTAAATCGTTAATTACATGGGTAAATGAACTGATTTTCCAATGTTAACAATTTTAACTTGTTTCAGAGGGTCTAGAATGTTTTCTATAAAAAAAAACTTTAGGAAAATTTTATATTTTTCTTAGAAAATTAATTACTAACTAACACTAAAAACCTCATTTTCATCAAAAAACTCATTTTAAACCCAAAATCTGTACTTTATTCACTCAATAGTAATCCAGTCCTATACACCATCCTGCCATGTATACAAACCCATGGCCCCATTCATAAAAACCACCTACTATCGAAAAACATCATCAGTCATTCAGATACCGCCATCATCCGACCCCCAACAGCCATCCCAATATCACCCCCAACATAGACGTTTTTATTGGTCGAAATACATCAGACCTGTCAAATGGCCATCGCAGACCCCTTTGAGATGTCTCCCAGACTGCCGAAGGCATGTTATCTGATGGTAATCAGCCTGTGTTTATGACCTTGGTGAACCCCAACACTATGCCAGTGTGTACACAAATCCCATAGGGACCCCTCGAATCTGTAGCACTTGCGGCTGGCTTAAAGGGGTGAACAAACTTCCCCAGTACTTTATACTTCTAACACAGTATTTGTAATGGGAATTGAAAGGGAGTTACGAAGGATTTAATTGTTTCACCCTTTAATTAAGAATAATTACAGAAAGTTCGTTGACCTACTACACCGTGTAGATGCGCTGTAGATAATTACATGTAAATTCTAATATATAAATCCACACTCACAAAACTTGCCAGTTTGGCGAATATTTGCATTTGAACTATGACATGAAAATAGCGCCCTCTTTCGGTCATTCTTAGAAAACTTCATACATTTTAATGGGGATTTTTGTATAATTGAATAGTTCACATAGGCTATGTGTTTATGTTTCCTCTATCCTAATCTGTCAAATCGGTCCAGTGAGGTAGGGAAGCGTTTGGAAAGGGATTCCATATTTGGGAAGTATTTGATGTCATTGTAAAGAAATGAACCATGCTTATTCACACCGCCAAGGTTGAATATTCTTGGCTCATGTACAAAGTTATGTTTTTGCAACTAGTATTAATTTTAAGTATCTGATAAAACTCCATTACAAAGATCCCATTTTTCAACAGTGCTGATTTTTCCCAAAAAGTGCCCCTTTCAGGATTTTGATGGATTTGGGGTGGTTAGGGTTATAGTTTATTTTGTTGGTCAAGGTATTAACATGGTAACTATTGAAAATAATCACCAGGAATTATCTTTTTTTAATTGTCACTTAAAGTGTATGATAATAATGTCAACAACAATAGACACGATAATGAGGACAGACAAGAATGAGATATTAAAGATCTGACGACATATACAAAGATGTAGTCTGATTAGGTCCCGATCTGTTTCAAAGTCTTTTAAAAATAAGTCCTACATTACCTGTAGCGTTAGCTGTAACAGATATTCTGAGAGTTGTTCGTTACCAATTCCAAAGACATTAGCGATCGCTTACATTATACATATATGTTGTGTACGTTAGCTCCAGCCCTAGCATTAGACCATTCCTTCCTCCATGGTTAGACATGGTTTGTTGGCAATATCACACTCAACCATACCATCTATTTCTTCCATCCACTTGCACATGAAAGAAACTTTGTCCAACTCATTTCCAAAAATGATAACAATTTGGATTCCATGCTAGACAAATGCATAATACTTATTAGTACATTTTCTGCGCATGCATGGCAGGTCATGACCTGCGCGGTCTTCGGAAACTCAGTATTATATTATAATTAGATACTGCATATACACACACTATAGGCCGATATGCGTGTGTGTAAGACAACGTCAAAAGCCGTTCACACCAGTATACCTGTGCTCCTGAATAGTTGTTCATTTAAACTTCCTGTTTTCGACCGGAAGGAGAGGTCAAATTAGGGTCATGTCTGTGTATGAAATGTGACATAGTTCAACGTCTTTAAGATGATGCAAAGATTGTGAAAATATTTTCTGTGGTTCATGAGATATGATTTTTAGAATTATTTTGAAATTTTCAACTTCCGGTTTCGACCGGAAGCAGAGAGTCAGATTGAGGTCAGGTCTGTGTCGAAAAATAACATAATTAAAGATCTATAACATGGTGCAAAGACTGTGGAAATATCATTTGTGGTTCATGAGATATGATTTTTTTTAAATATTAATCTTTGATTTAGTGTAATTCGATATCTGATGACCTCACTATGACGTCACAACTTAGTGTACAACTACAGTTAAGGTATATATACACCTACATGTTAATGTCTAACTATGTGTGAAGTTTTAAGGTTCTGTGAACTCTGCGACTATGTTTTTGTCTCTGGATAAGTCTTATTGAGAGAGAAGAAGAAGAAGAAGAAGAGAGAAGAAGAAGAGAGAAGAGAGGAAGAGAGAAGAAGAGAGAGAGAAGAAGAAGAGAGAAGAAGAAGAGAGAAGAAGAAGAAGAAGAAGAAGGAGAGAAGAGGAGAAGAGAGAAGAGAGAGAGAGAGAGGAAGGAGAGAGAGAAGAGAGAAGAAGAAGGAGAGAGGAGAGAAGAAGAAGAAGAAGAGAGAAGAAGAGAGAGAGAAGAGAGGAAGGAAGGAGGAGAAGAGGAGAGAGAGAGAGAGAGAAGAAGAAGAAGAAGAGAGAAGAAGAGAGAAGAAGGAAGGAAGAAGAAGAAGAGAGAGAGAAGAAGAAGAAGAAAGAGAGAAGAAGAAGAAGAAGAAGAAGAGAGAAGAAGAAGAAGAAGAAGAAGAAGAAGAAGAAGAAGAAGAAGAAGAAGAAGAAGAAGGAAGAAGAAGAAGAGAGAAGAAGAAGAAGAAGAAGAAGAAGAAGAGAGAAGGAAGAAGAAGAAGAAGAAGAGAGAAGAAGAAGAAGAAGAAGAAGAAGAAGAAGAAGAAGAAGAAGAAGAAGAAGAAGAAGAAGAGGTGTTTGGGCACTTAACCCAAACACCCAAATAATGATGAAAGTGAAATAGATACAACATTAGTAAATAGTTGCTATTCCTTGAAAATATTCTGTCTGATGTGTTTAATCTTACACAAAATTGAATCATTACCTTTATTTACAAAAATAATGTTGAAATGCAAATGCAAGTTTATTTTTACACTAATGGATTTAAAGTAATACATGTTACCTAGTACATATTCTGTATCTTCCCTGATACAATGTGATCCGTCATACGTTTGTCAGTCATATGTTTTACCCAAGCTTAATGTGGGTATGTAAACATGTATTTTAGAGAATACATACACCAGTGTAAAGTTACCTTTACTCTAGCAAACATTATGGTAGTGGGCCGATACTGGCTTAATATGGGCTTGTTTTGGCAGTACCGCGAGGTACAAGACGGTACAGAACCAGAACTGGGCCAATACTGGCTGCCCATAAACGAGTAGAGTCGCTAGCTCAATTATGGCACACAGTATTGTGGCCCGGTACCTGGCCAGTACTAAAACTGCCCTTACGAATATGTAAATGATCTGACCTTAATTTTACCTAGCTTTGTGCTCGAATCATTTCCAAGGTTTTAATATGTGACAATCAGTGATTTTAGCAAATTTTCTAAAACAATTATTGTTAATTTTATGATAAAACGTCTAGATGTTATTGTCCTCTTCTATTTTACTGTAAAATTACAATCAAAATATAAAAATAATTATATGCATTACAAGTACAACTCCACGTCACCATAACTAATAAGAGATTTGGAAAGACAGTACATATAAATGATAGGCCTACATGCGATGTACATGAAGAGGGTGGTTGAAAAAGGAACCAGACTACGCGGACGTGTCTGTAAGTGAAAGAAAATGTGTAAAAAATAATGGCATTAATTAATTAACTCCAATTTGCAGATCAACAAGGAACTCAGTGTCAATGTCGTTTCATTCTGGGACAATCATGACATAATTGTAATGGCCCAACACAGAAGTGTCAGAATAGGTATAGAACAATGACCCCCTGTACCGTGCCAGTAATGGCAACTGAATTGAACCGATTAATTGCTATACTGGGTCACTGCCATCAGCCAGCGTTGGTCTGTGAACGTGTGTATACGACCGGGTCAATAATGAAATATTTGCTCGGTTAATTAATTAAGTTTATTAGTTTTTTTTATGCACAAGTGAAAGGTTTTAAGTGCTGAAGGTTCAACAGTATTTGCCAAAAAAAACTAAAATTCCAGGGACTCAGCTGGAATATTTTTTCGTTAGGAAACTTTAATAATTTCATAGCAAATTAGACCTTTAATATTTCATTTATCCTATATTAAACTGATTATTAGTCTGTTATATAGCAAAATGGATGAAAAAAAGGAGCATCATAAGTTACAACATTAGTAAAAGTGTCAATCAAATAATTTTTTTGCATTGCCTTGATTTAAGTCACCAAAATAAATTAACCACTTCGTTTAGTAATACAGATTAATGGATTTAAATATTTTAACAACATTTTGGGGGTAGGCAGAGGTAGATCCAGAGCGCTCCAATGGAGCAAGAGGTTAGAGGGACAAACTACAAAAATGTATGGTCAATTTCGTTATGCGCATGGTTGATAATTTGAAAGGGGAACACCCCCGACCCTTGGAGCTTACCCTGGGAGTAAGGGGATTGGAGCATCAGACATGCAGTGAGCAGTCAATCCTGGTAATGTGATTCTATTACAATAAAATCTTCAGATATTGCTTCAAATCTTGAACACCTCTTCACCAAACCCACCCCTGACCCACACACTGGACCGATTTGACATCTTTGACATGAACATAGCCCATGTCAGCTACTCAAATTATACAAAAGTCCCATTGAAATGTATACAGCTCTCTTCGAATGAAGAGGCACTATTTTCATAGGTCATAATTAAAATGCAAATATATTCAAAACTGGCAAGTTTCGTGACTGATTTATTATTGATGGAGGTTTCTGAATTATGTGAAACGAGAGTCAGATGTGACTCATTCATGGTGTTTATGGGTACAAACATCTCAAATCACCTATTAGTTCATAATGTCCTAACCGAAATGCGAAACAACAACCATGTCGACAAACACACTCTGGCATATCTCGATCCAAGCTCACAGTCATGTCAACAATGTATTTTCTACTGAAACAGGCATAGACCTACCTTTTGTTGGAAGACCATAATAAGTAGATGTTCGAGTCAAAATCTCAGAATTTGTAGATCATTTTCTATTTCCAATAGTAACCGCTCAACCTACATATGTCCGTGACACAGGAGACATAGTGCGGAAACTCAGGGATATGATGTACTTATCACAAGTATTGATGTTGTTTCAATGTACACGAATATCCGCCAAACCGAGACAAAAAACTGTGTATGCAATGCCCTCGACCAAACCAACCATCCATATGTCATCAACAAACCACCTTCCGAATACATCCGGAAATACATCTGGAACTAATACTCAACAGAAATTGTTTCCAATTTGTAAATAATTTCTACGTCTAGAAAATCGGTTGTGCAATGTGCTCAACAGCCAGTCCGGAAATTTGTGTCATAACATTACATGATCTCGAAAATAAAAAATCCTACAACAGGCTGATTATATCGTTTTTGGTGACACTGTAAAGATACTAGTCACTTATAGTGGTGACTACAATTCACATAGGAGGCCTCACAAACATCAATCGATTATCTTGACTTAAACCATTTTCAAAGGAAACTGGCATCTGAGACACAAAGGTGTTCACCAAACCTACAGAACATACCAGTTTCTGCACAAAACCTCAACCCATGTGTTCAAAGCATTTATCTACTGAGAAACTCTCCGATATGCTAGAAATACCAACAATGAGGAAGATTTCATAGAAAAAGTCAAAGTTTTCTCTCAAAAATTATTAGCCAGAGGCTATAGGCCTACTCAAACTGAGATAAACAACGCAACATAAAGTGTCACTGGCCAACTGAGCTAAATTGATTCACAAAATTAATTGCAAAAGGCAAACAAAACAAAGAAGCACCGCTCGTCTTCTCAACGAACTATAATCTGTTCGTAAAAGACAAAGATGTGAAATAGACAGTAAACAAGCATTGCCATCTGATACAATAAAACAACTCTCAGAAATATTTCCAAAACTACCTATTGTTGCCTTCAGAAAGGCTCAAAACATTCGGGAGAAATTAATCCGAGCAAATCTCACAAATACAGATTGAAAAGGATCAACTAAGAAACTCACTCCCACCCGATATGAATTTGGCATTTTTGAAAACCAGATGAAAAACTAAAGTCAACAAAGATGAAGTGACACTGAATGGGATCGCACCATCATATTTTACTCAGTATGGATAAATATATTTTGATAGTAAACATGTTTTATTTTCGTCGTCAGACGTAAATTCAGTTAAGAAAAACAATTTCTAGCTTGATGCTGCATGATTGGAATGTATGAGATAGAATATACTTACAAGTATCGGAGCTGTGATAGACCATCAAATGTTCCATTGGCAATTGTTCTGATATTGTTGTTTAGAAGCAATCTAAGATGGGGAAACGAAGTAGGGTTAAAACATCGAATTAAATCTTGTATACATTGCTCAATTTGAAATGAATCTAGAAAAATACTATTGTAAAACAAATATGTATTTGTAACGGCAATCAATTCAATTAAATTTACAAACAAACAAAGTAAATTAATGTACAATGTTAAACGAAATGTATATAGCAATGAAAGAACATCAAATTGACCAGAAAATAAGTACCCAAATAATTATGGAGGCATATTCAAAAGGAAAGGAATTATGTCGAATAATAACAGCATAGATATTCTTTGTATAAGAAGATTTAAAGCGCCCCACAACTGACTCTGTTTTCACCATTCTGTCAATACTGTTCCAGAGGAGTGGCCCGTAAATTTTGAAAAATGTTTATGAAGTAGTATAGTAGTGGAGTGAACGGCAGAAAGAGATTGTGTTGTGATCTGGTGGAATATCCATGAATATCATAGACCGCAGTAAAATAGGAAGAAAACTCTTGAGGAAGAAATTGATCAGTATACTTGTACATGAAAATCCCAGTACGCAGTTTATTAACAGGCCTATCAATGTGTGTTAATGTGCTCAGTGTAGAGAAAAAAGGAGCAGGATGCATATTCTGATGGCCATTTTGAATAGGAAGTGGAGAGTTGTTAGAACGAGCCCAAACAATATTACAATAGTTAAGATAAGGGATGATTTAAATGTTGTATATGGATAGTAAGATAGATAGAGGAAGACAATAACAAAGTATTTCATCTTAAATAATACCTATTCAAAGAATGTTGTAAACTGGACCTCATTGTTATAGGTATAACATCCAATATAGAGAGAGCTAGAATAAGAAGAACTGTTATTTACTGAAGAACACGCTCTTTGTTTTATTGGGATTCAACAATTATTACATTTGAACCAGGATGAGACATTGGTGAGATCAGTGTTGACGGTAGGTATGGTTGGGACGGAACAAGATAATGGTAGTGTCGTCTGCAAAAAAGTGCAGAGGAACACATTTCGTCAATAAGCTTATGATAAAAGTGTGCCGTATCATAAACAACAACAAATGTGCCGCCTAACACCCATGGGTGTCAATCGGTGGGACATGTCCCCCACACTTTTTCAACACCAAAATTGTTAATACAGCGATCAGAATGCACCACAGATCATCCAGAGTAATTTGTCGTGACCCTGAAGCAATTTTACCCATGGATGTATCACACTAGTCAAGCCCACACAGTAACAAAACAAGACAATGAGAGAATACATCAATCACCTTGTGATACAAGGCAATGTCAATCTGAAGGCGCCATATAGGCAGCCGCTCCCTTTTTAAATTAATCTCCCGTTAATGTCTGTCTTTTTACTCGTTTTACTAGTTGTTAATCTCGTTTAGCTGTTCATATAGTGCATTGTCTGTCGTAATTAAGGTATACCTGGGCAATTGTGATGAGTTTATAGATCATTTTTGAGAGCATTTGATGTGAACTTTGTACTTTTCGTCTTATTCTTCGTCTTATTTTATACTGTACCACCATATTGGCTGTGCATCAATGATTTATTGGTATGTGCCGCACAATCAACGGCGCAACCAAGGAGTGGGGTGGGGGTGGGGGCTTGAGCCCTCCCCAAGAGGGTCCCCGAAAAAAAAGGCAGGGAAAAAGTTTAAACTTGCAACAATAACATTTATCATTTGCAAGTTGAAACCAACGATGCCAATTGTCCGGGCTAAAATATATTTTACGTGGTTCCGGCATTTTCAATTAAGTGTTTTCTCTTTTGAAGGGAATGCCGGATAAGTGTAAGGAAAAAGTAATTACAAAATACATACATGCCCAGGTTAGGGTTTTATTTTTTAGCAGTAATATGATATAAAATATGTGACACCGTTTTAGGATCTGGGTTTGCCGCCCACTTGTTCACGAATTTGCCGTCCATCAATTGCCGTCCATTGATGGAAAGTATAGGTAGCACCGCCCCGGAATGATCTCTTGACCAACGTCCGCACTCCGCTATTATTTAAAGCATAAAATTTTGCCGACAATGTACACTCAAGTTCATTTTCATCAAGAGAGAGCAGTACAAAATCGCAATCAAGACTCCAGAGATTGGCTTCATCGGTAAGTATAATAAATTGGAAGTACAGTGGGCTGTTTTTGCATCACTGTACACAGATTACACCAACATACCACAACATGCTGGGGACTCCATGCGGGCATCAGCCTAACCCAGATGAGTGGCAATAAGTGTAAAATTACTTGAGCTTGGACCCTATTTCTATAAATAATCTGACGAACATCCATTATCAATAAATTTACAACTAATATATATACCCTATACCCAATACAACAAATAAAAACCATGTTCAAGATTCAAATTAAGGGCTAGCATAAAAATAAAATTTATATATTAAAATGTGTAATTTTGATTTGTACTTTCTCAGAAATTAAGAATGAGCACCAGTGGGCCCCCACCCAAGAAACTGAAGCAAGCCAAATTAAGCTTTGCCCCAGTAAGCAAAGTAGTTCTCAAGACACCCCTGATGATCCTTTCCCTGATGACTTTGGCATCCTTATGTCCGTTCCACAGTGTAGAAGCAGTGAAAGTTCAGACGACTGCAATAAAGAAATTGAGTCTGCCGCAGCTGATGTTACAAGTTTCACAAATAAGTACGACATTGGAAACTACAGTAAAGCGCACGGGAGGAAATTGCTAGACGATGAAACAAAGTTGGCCCTCATCACAGACTGTTGGGTACCTGATTCCTCCTTCAACTTCCCACAGTGTGCAAATTCTAGGAGACGATTTCAACATGGCTGGCTAAAACGATACAACTGGTTGGCATACAGCAATGCAGAAAGGGTGCTTTCTGCAAACCGTGCCTCATCTTTGCCCCTGAATCTGCCGGAGCACACGGCAATCAAAGATTACAAACCTTAGTAAGCACTCCCTTTAACAAATACAAAGACGCAATTGAAGTCTTCAACAAGCACATCAGTGCAAAGTATCATGCTGATGCTGTCAACTCATGTCAGATGTTTCTCAAGGTTGTGACCAACAAGGTACCAAGCATTGACAATCAACTTGACAACACAAGGCAACAACAAATGATAACCAATAGACAGCGTATCAGGCCTATGATTGAAACTGTGCTCTTTTTGGGAAGGCAGGAAATTTCATTTCGTGGTCACCGAGACAGCGGCAGTATCGCCAACACATCCACGGAAAATGATGGAAACTTCAGGTCAGCCCTTCGTTTCCGCATCAACGCTGGAGACAATAATCTGAAGAGGCACATAGAAACTGCAGGAGGAAACGCCATGTACACAAGTTGGAACACACAAAATGAGATCATCAACACCGTTGGAGATATAATCTCTGAAAAGATAGTTGATGAAGTGAAGGATGCAAAATACTTCAGTGTATTGGTGGATGAGACAATAGACTGTTCCACAAAGAACAAATGAGCCTGTCAGTGAGATATGTGCATGATGACAAAGTATGTGAGAAGTTGTTGACTTTTGTAACAGTGAATGACCTCACAGGACACGGACTTGCGAAAAGCATACTCGACATACTACATGAGAAAACTCTGGATCCCATGAATATGCGTGGTCAAGGTTATGATGGGGCTTCGGCTATGAGCAGGCAATTTAATGGAGTCCAAGCATGCATAAGAGAAAGAACCCACTCGCAGTGTACACACATTGTGCAAGTCATGTATTGAATCTGGTTGTCTCTCATGGAAGTAACTTACCTACAATACTAAACACGATCAGCACCATTCAGGAGATTTGTTCGTGTTTTGGTTCTTCGGCCACGAGACAAAGCCTCCTAAGTGACTACATCACCAAAACGGCCCCAGAGTCGTCACACAAACGTCTGAAAAAATTATGCACTACAAGATGGGTTGAGAGGCACGAGGCTATTAACGTGTTCTATGAGCTCTTCGTCCCTATAGTATGTGTCACATAATGGTGACAGATCATCATCGCAAAGAGCGTCCACATTGCTTACTGCTCTCAGATCAGTATTTATCGTGGCCACAACCATACTAAACCGGCTCAGCGGAGTCCTCCTACCGTTGTCCCGGAAATTGCAGTCACCTACATGTGACCTAGTTGGATGCGTTAGACTTGTGCGTGATGTGCAGCAGGTCATCAAGCAAATGAGGGAAAACAGTGAAGAAGAGTTTGGACGGTTGTTTAGTGACGCAACGAAGTTGGCTGATGAAGTAGACGGCATCATACGCAAACCACAGACAGCATCTCGTCAAACAGCTAGAAAATCATCCATCTCAATCAGCTGAAGAATACTTCAGGGTATCAATGTTTAACATCTACATTGATCAATTGCTAAGTGAACTCAGCACAAGGTTTTCAGTCCACTTTGAAAGATGCGCCAAACTACAGTACATATTACCTGCATACTGCAATGATACCAATTTCAATCAACTCCAGGACATTGTACAAATGTACGCACAAGACATCGAATCTGAAGGCACAGTGAGAGGCGAGTTTGATATGTGGTGTGCGCTGTGGAAAAATGCTGTCGGTAATGTACCATCTACACCTACAGAGACTCTGACTTCAGTGCCAGGATTGGCGGACCTGTACCCGAATATACACGCACTTATCACGATATTTGCAGTCATCCCTGCTACCTCAGCTACTGCAGAACGCACCTTCAGTACCCTTCGTCGGCTTAAATCCTACTTGAGGTCAACCAGCGTCTGACAGGCCTTGCTCTGATGTCTATACACAGAGCAATATATGTGGATATCGATGACGTCATCAATCGAATGGCACTAAAACGTCGTAGATTGGACTTTTCAATTTAATACTGCCTCACTATACAATTATTGCCATTGCCTCACTATAGATTTATTAAGTAAAGTGTACATCTGTCAAAAACAAATCCATGTCTCTACTGGGACAATTTTATAGGGTTAAACATTGCTCTCTATTATACTAACGGCAACGTGGTCAAGTGGACAAGATTGGACTTTTTAATTTAATATTGCCTCACTATATAATTATATTGCCATTGCCTCACTATAGATTTGTTAAGTAAAGTGTACATCTGCCAAAAATATATGTCTCTACTGGGACAATTTTATAGGGGTTAAACATTGCTCTCTTTTATACTAACGGCACCGTGGTCAAGTGGTTAGACTGCCCGTCTTGCAATCACAAGGTTGTGAGTTCGGAATCCCAGGCTGACCGCTGATTTCACAATGCCTATATAAACTATTGTCGTCTAGTTACTGAATCACAATTGATTGATTTGTGCAGTTCGTAATTATAGACGATACACTAATGTTGGTGTGTGAGTTAGATTGGCTCTTGCCATTTTCTTGCCATTTATGCCTCTTCATATGGGATGTTACCGAGTTCCTAATGGGAAGATCCATTCATACATTATACACACATACAAACCTAAATTACATACATTAGTTACGTACATCCTAGTTGATTTGTGAGTGAGTTTTCTTTGAGCCCCCCCAAAGACAGAATCCTGGGTGCGCCGTTGCGCACAATGTCTTCTTAATGCCCGAACAATGGCGTCTTGGTGGTTCATCACCGTGCTACTCATGCTGGGTGTTGGTCACCCTAAAAGTGTAAATGCCTTGACAAGGACTAAAAATATCTACAATCATCGAAGTCCTATTGGACATCATAACTTTTCCGGAAAAGAATATCATACTACACGAATTCCCTGGACCCGACGTAAGTGAAGAACATAACCATTATGTGGTGAACAACCAATCATCTAATGAACATAAGAGAGTCAAGTATTCCAGAAATGAACTTATGGATATCAGTGGAAACTGGCTTCTCCTACCACAGTATGGGCGAGTGACATTTTGAACATTTGCAACAAACAACCCACCAAGAGGGATGCCGTGCTGGATTGAGGAGCAGGAGTCAACCTATTTCAATTTTGATTATGCCCAGAGCCCAGACAAATGTAGAACGCAAACAAAGGGAGAGAACCATTTCCAATTTGGTAAATATTCCTGTGAGTAACAGTTATTTATCAGACAATTTAGAGCATTCACGACACACACAGCCAAGTAATGAACACTGTGATTGAAGCCTTAAATCAGCAAAAGGCATGAAATTAATATGCTTTAATGTTCGATCGTTTTTTCCTAAATTGGAAGAAATACGATTGTTAGCAGTCGACACAAAGCCCCATCTTATTGGCCTTGTTGAAACATGGCTTAATGATTCAATAGATACCCAGGAATTTGAAATACCTAAACTTTACAGGAAAGATCGGAATCGCTTTGGAGGCGGAGTTGCAGTATTTGTCAGGGATACAGTTGACCACAAGATACTTCTTACTGACAAAGTTGAATCAATATGGTTGGAGATTAAGCTGCCATCAACAAGACCACTAATTATCAGCTATGTTTATCGACCACCAGACAATGAGGCATTCTTTGAGGATTTTTCAGCTATTCTTGATGATGTCACGAATATGTATAACTCAAGAACCCCACTGGAAATAACCTGCATAGGAGATTTGAATGCTGATTATTTGACTCCAAGTTCAAGCCATTGGACAAAATTGAAACAGTTTTTAATAATTACGAACTGAATCAATTAATTACTTGTCCTACAAGAATAACTCAGCATAGTTCTACCTGTATAGACCATGTCTGGACCAATCAACCATCTATGTACACTAATTCACGAACAATAGAGGTTAATCTTAGCGACCATCTATTAATTTATGCTGTTCGAAAGTCTGTGAAAATTTCCGAAGGTCATTAATATTCGGGCTCGTTCTTTTCGAAACTTTGACGAAGAAGCTTTTAATCACGATCTTAAACATCAACTAATGGGATATACTGGAACTACTTTTAGATATAAATACAGCATGAATGTTTTTAAGGATATGCTAATGAGTGTTTGTGATATTTACAGCCCAGTTAAAAGTCTAAGAGTTTGCACAAAGAAAGCAGAATGGATCAATGCTGAATATTTGGAACTCCGACGAAAATCTATGAGGACCAAACACCTTGCTAAAATAGCCAAAAATTATGAGATTTATGGAACAGCAAAGGTTCTTCGAAATAGATTGAATAATCTGGGTGTTAAACTTAAAAAACAGTATTTCAACAAAATTATTTATGACAATAAAGGGAATACTAAAAAATTGTGGACCACTCTTAAAAGCCTGCTTCCGAGTAAGAAATCAACTCATACTTACACTCATACCTGAGACAAACAACAGATTGACGATGTTGCAAATCGTTTTAATGAACATTTTGCTAGTGTGGGCCAAATTCAGGACGACCAGTTTGACACTATTTTCGAACTTGATACAGAATTGAATGAGAACAGCGGTCTGATTAACGACCAACAAAACTTTAAATTTTGCCCAGTTTCTACTGGCGAAGTACTGAAGCTTCTTAGGAAAATACCTGCTGGGAAAGCCTTTGGTATGGATGGGATTAACGGCCGTTGTTTTAAATATGGTGCTAATGTTCTTGCCAAACCGCTTGCGTTTATTTTTCAATTAAGTTTGCAGAGTGGTATTGTTCCCGATGAATGGAAATTGGCCAAGGTTACTCCAATCCACAAAGGTGGTGTAATTCAGGACCCTAATCAATACAGACCTATTTCAGTTATATCTACTGTTATGAAAATGTTTGAGCGTATTGTTCATAATCAGTTTTCTCATTTTCTTAGAGTAAATGATTGTTTAGCACAGGAGCGTCGGGCTTCAGACCTCTTCATTCCACACAAAACAGCACTTCTTGATGTTTCAGATTTTTTACTCAAACAGATGGACAATGGTAAATTGGTTGGAGCAGTGTTTTGGATCTTCGTAAAGCTTTTGACACTGTCAATCATACAATCTTGCTTAACAAATTACACATTGTGGGTGTAAGAGGTCTGGAGCTCGACTGGTTCCGGTCCTACCTTTGTGGGAGGACACAGGTAACTAAAATTGGGAATGTCTTATCGAACAAATCCGATGCTATCAATTTTGGAGTCCCACAAGGAACTATCTTGGGCCCATTATTATTTTCAATATTTATTAATGATATTATGTCTGTGACTGAGCATACTAAAATTGTTCTTTATGCTGATGACACTTCTATTTTGTATTCAAGTAAAGATATGCATCAGATTAACTTGTATCTAAACCATGATCTACAGAAAATTTTCAACTGGCTCAATGACAATATATTAAAATTGAATACTACTAAGTCAAAAAGCATGTTGATTGGTCCAGCCCAAAAACTTGCCAGATTTGAACATCCCAATATTGATATTTTGTAAATGACAATTGCCTGGAACAAATCACCACTTATAAATATCTTGGTGTTCATATTGATTGTAAATTGAAATGGATAGAACATATTGATCATGTAGCGTCTTCTGTCTCTAAAAGAATAGGTATTTTGAATAGACTTAAAAATGTCTTGACTACACAAACCCTTAACCTTATTGTGAAAAGTCTTATTTTACCTCAGTTCGATTATTGTGATCTTATATGGAGTAGTGCTTCCAAAACCCTGATACAACGGCTTGATGTACTTTTGAATGGAGCAGGGCGGACTATTCTTAAGGTCCCATCTAGAACATCAACATCAGCTGTACGTAGTGAAATAGGTTGGAACACTCTTCAGGAAAGAAGAGACATTCATATAAATACCATGGTTTTTAAGTGTTTAACAGGCAATGTTCCAAGTTATCTTAGCGATGTTTTTGTTCCAGTCAGTGAACTACATTGTCATCGAACTAGGAATAGCACTGTTGGCAATGTGGTTCTTCCACACCCCAGAACAGAAAGTGGAAGAAGAACTTTTAACTTCAGAGAGCCCAGGCTTGGAACAACTTGCCGCAACATTTGAAATATCTGCATCCAACAAGTTTTAATCACTTCGTCAAACAACTCAAACAGCTCAGTTAATGTCATTTTCAGGTGATGTTTTGTATCGTATTGTATTGGTTGATTTACTTCTGTGCATTTTTCTTTTGTTTTTAGTTACTTTCAATTATTTGTTTTAAATATTTTTACATTGTACTTAATATTTGTATCTTAATATTTTATTGCATTACTGTAGTTTTTATGTAAGCTGGGATACATGGGAGATCAGTGAGTTTTTCTCACTGAATGGATCACCCAGGATAAATAAGAAATAAATAAATAAATAAATAAATGTCGGATTTAGGATTTGAAAAAAATGGGGGCGCATCTTTGGTCGCACAGCCTCATCCTGCTGTTAGACATCATTTTATGGACAAAAACAATTTTGTGAGTAAAAAATGTCTTGAAGTAAAAAATAAAATAACATAAAATTAAATAAAATAAAATAACAGAACAATCATTTTTTTAAATTTTAAATTCAGATCGAACCGAGCTTCAGATGTATTGGTTCTAGGCGCTCTCTTATGCAATATGTCGTCCCACACTCTAAAAAGTGTGAATGGACGTCCCCAGTAATATTAGCCTCAAATCAAAACCGATAGACGCCAATGGCCAATTCTTGTTCCAGTAACCTAAACAAGTCTGTCCAAGATTGTAGATTCGACTCTATGCAAGCGCGTACCTGCAGCGTAGGGGCCTGCCTTCAATACAACATTCACAGTTACGACAAAATTCGACTTTGGAAGCTTTTGGTGCATTCGGACCGCTTATTTAATATAGTTGGTGTTGCAAGAAAAACGGTAGCCTCCTCCTGTAGCCAGGATATGCTAATATATATATATTTTTTTAAATTTTAATTATGGGCCATCAAAAATTGGGGGACATTTGATATACTGTCCCCCACACTCTAAAAAGTTGGGGACGTGCCCCCCTCCACCACTGATCGACGCCCATGGACCATTTGTCAAACAAACTGGCCAGCCAACCTCATTGTAAGAACACTACAGCATAATATACCATTGTCTTCACCAATTTATGTAAGTTGGATGAAATTTGCATAATTATAAATACACATCAAACGAACTTGACCACACCAAACGAACTTGACGAGAGAGCTACAATATAAGGAATAAGCGACAGTGATTTTCATCACAGAAAAAAAAATCATTAATGGAAAGCCATGTACTATCAAAGTTAGTGGCAAAAATTTTCCAAAAATGCAACACCTAGGAACCAATTGACTATTTTATGATGTGACATTAGATGGGAAAGCTAAAGTAGCGTATTTTACCCATTCGGCAGCTGCGTCGTTTTTATTCATTTGGTTAAACTGGAAATAAAATAAAATAAAGACTAGACAAGTTGTCAATGAGTATAAATCAACATTTTGAGTTTATGATTGTATATACTGGTCTTAAAATAAATACTCCTGTGCTTGTGAAAAGTATAGTATAGCCGCGGATCCAAGAATGCATTAATTAAAAACTATTTTGATACAAATATTAATGTATAATCTTCAAATAGAGTTTGGACTGTTTATTTCATTGCTTTATTCAATGTTACTTCATTGGTCAATATCATCAAGACTGAGTTATAGAAATCTTTTATCTCAGTCCAAAATAGAGCAATTCGTATTTGTATACTATCTGATCCTCGCGATCACACTACACCATTGATTGTCAAATTACGCATACTGGCACTTGAGTTCAGGTAAATTCAATTGCTAGACATACTGACACCAAAGTACTGTTTAACAATGCTTTTGACAATTTATTTGAGTGTATCGGGTTTTTTTTCTCCACAGCGTCACAATTAAATATCAAAGTACATTTTAACATAGTAATATAAAATGAAACTAAGTGAATCTGCAGAAGGTGCCCATTAGAAGCAAAGCTTGTGTATATGGGTTCCTATGCAGGCACAGGCAGAGAATAACAATGAAAATATTTACAACAAGATTACCAAGTTCCCTGTACAGGCTGCATAACAAAAAAGTTACTTAAGTGTCATTTCACGTAAACACTTAACATATGTGTCCACGGTAATTTTTTTAAATTATTTATAGTGAAAGGACTTGGTGAGCAAGTAACCAAAATAGACTTTTATTTCCATATGTAGCCCGTTGCAATGGTAACAGCCTTATTAGTTTTTTGGGGCATTTTAGTCTGATTTTTGGTCTCAAAATATGTTTTTTGGCCCTTTTTTTAAGGCCTCCAGCCAAAATGCTAAATTATGTCACAAAATCAACTATATCACTACAGAGTATCATCCTTGCCCTTACTTGAGAAAAATAATAAATATTTTAAATATCACCCTTGTGTTATTTTTAGAACTTGCAAAAAAGGATGTTTTTAGAACTTGCAAAATTGAAATTAGTTGCCCTATTTTTGTCCCTGAAAAAGTCAACTTGCCAGGGGACTCAGAATATTTTCCTTTTGGTTGTGATTAGGGGCAACATTGGCCTTCTCATATCCGGTGAGAAAATATTGGGCAATTGTATCCTCTTTTGGCAGTACTGCCTCAAAAATGGTAATTTTCCCAAAAAACAGGAAAAGTGAAATTTGAGTTTTTCCCTTAGTTTAAAACAATTATTTAACAAAAGATAACACTTTCATGAATCTGGCAATTTTTAAAATCATAGGAGCACTTTTTAGGCTAGTGGATTTCTCCTGATTGAATAGGAATTATGCTAGCGTAAATCTAGTACTTTTACTACCGTCCCCCAGCATTTTGTTACAATCCATTATCTGATAAATTTATTTTATAGGTACGAAAAAAAGATGAAGCAATACTTGTATATTAAAGCATATTATTTCAACAGAACCCAAATTAATTAATCATAAAGGCCTTTTTGAAGTAGAACAAATCTGTTGAAAAGGCTGGAGGAGCAGTTTCCCCAGGCAAGTATACCATAATTTATATAAGACATAATTAACGAATTATATAGACAAACTAATACAAATGGGGGAAAGATTTTAATCACCAATATTTCGAGCATTGTTTTACACTGGAAATCAACATGACTTTTCAGATTTTCCAGTCAATAAATAAGCTAAGAAACTTGACACATTCATATTAATTACAAACTAATCCGGCAGTGATATATCAAGTCTTTCAAGGTAAGGTATAGCATTGGGAGTTTACAAAATACAACGGTATCATTATGCACAAAACATTCAAACAACCTCTTCCCCGCATCTTCTCATCCTATTTCACCTCAGTTAATGACATTCACCAATGCATACCAGATAACGTGAAGTATCTCAGATAATCTAAGACGAAACAAGATCAATATACCCGTCTCTACTAAGTCTTTTTATTTAATTCAAGTTCATCATTCTCTTCCCAGTGATCTAATTTTGTTTCTCCGTCATCCGTAAATTCTGTCAAAAATAATGTGTGATTGGTTCCCGTTTCCTAGAGCGTAATGTTCCAGGTTTATCTGCATGATAACTTCATTAATGACCAACAGACTACTTCCAACTTTCTGATATGGCCGACACCTTAATGTTTATTTCTCTAATATCAGTTCGACACTTGGTCCACCTTACGAACATACACTTTTACCCCGATTTTCCGCACAGCTATTAAACATCTTTTCCTTCCACAACGAATTTTGTTAAAATAACTGAGATTATTCAAAACTCAACAGCGGGACCAGCCATATGTTTGATGCTATTCAATCTTCAGTGCTAAAGTCTCCCATTCCTTTTATCTCGCGTCCTGGTGCACAATAATGCAATTGTAGCTAAGAAATATTTATTGCCATCCTTTACAGATAATGAAAATCAAGAAAACAGGAATGGGTGAGTAGATAGAGATAGAGGTGGAATAAATGAACGAAGCTTCATAAAATAACTGTGGAATATTTAGCTCATCACGTTGTGTTGTTTAAGTGTAAATAGTTGAAATGCTTAACAAATATGTTAATCGGCAATCACAAACCTATAATTTTGTTTCGCCGTTAGACGTAAATTTATTCAAAAATAATAGGTGGCTTATTTCATCTTTGTTGAAATTGTTCACAAATAAGTGAGTTTGTGGTATATTAGACCATCAAATTGTCTATATATTCATCAATATTCTGAGATATTCCTACAAGCAGGCATGCCCTTGTAATACCACAACGGAATTTCTATCTACAACACTTGTGTGCATCAACATTCACAACAAATGGTTGTTGATACCCTGCCCTCCATTGAAAAGTGCTACGTAGTGACATGCGTTTAATTGATATTTGAACACAATATTTAACACAACCACGGTATGTCATGTTTGGTTAAAGATATTAAAGATATCATAAATTAAATTAAAAATATATTATAAAGAAAGTAAAACCAAAATATACTTTCGATAGACAATCCTTGAGTGCATCAACATTCTAGCGAAAAGAAGTACTGAAGAACACCCTCTTTGTTTTATTGGGATTCAACGAATATTACAATTGAACCAGGATGAGACATTGGTGAGTTGACGTGTTGACGGTATGGATCAAGTATCAAGTTATAGTTTTGATTACAGATAATGGTAATGACTGGTGTGCAAATAAAGGTACCGAGTACTGGGAGTCTCCAGAGCTGAAAAAGGGGTATTGATGGCAGTAAACTGATGCATGTCGTTTATTTGATTGTTTCACTAATATTGTTAGCTTTTCCTGAGGGAAAACTGAAACGATGGCTACATACGAGGCACTGTGCGGTAGCTTATGTTATTTGTTTTGTAAAAAACACGGGTGTAATTCTGTGGGGGGGGGGGGGGGGAGGATGATGGGAAATAATATATAGAATCATCCCCAGAATGATTTATGTCGTAAACAAAACAATAAGTGAATCATTCGTGAAAAATCAGGAAAAAAGTGGACACAAGAAGCTTGTCTCCAATTTGCATTGGGTAGACTCCATTTGTTTTAATTCCAAGGCATTCTTATTCACTGTTCACTGTTTCTTGATAACAATTTCTATACAATAACATTCCAATGACCAATACAAATAAAAAAAAAAACATTAAATGACATGAAAAGAGAGTTAATCTTGGACTAAAATCAAAAAGGAATCCCATTTTTGATAACATTTAAAACCTACTCCTTTCGTGTGAAACATCAATTTTTCCATCAAGAAATACTTCTTAATATAATTTTTCAGAATTGATAATGATGGATATTTCCCGTTCATTTTCATTTTGTAAACATGAAATTTACAAATCAACAGAATCAGATTAACATTTTACTATTGGCGATAGTTTTACCGAATAAAATGGCTTCGTTGTCCAATGCGAAAGAGACATTGGTCTTCTCCTTGATCCAAGAAAATACAGAGGTCCAAAAAGCCGTTGTGTGCGTGCAAAAGCAAAAAAGATGGAGTATTGTCTCTTCTTCCTTATTACAATACGTACACAAATTATTATCCTTCTCATTAATTTTAAACAAAAAATAATTGGTATTCAAGATCCGCTGAATTAATCTAAACTGGAACTATCTTAATTTTGTATCTACAGTACAAGAGTATGGAATGTTGTAAATAATAGACCATTTCGACAAATCGTAGTAAATATGCATCTTGACATTCCACTTGTCAATAAATTTCCTGTTTACATTTTTAGAGGAAACTAGTACATGATAAATTCTTTTTGGACCCTTTCTGGTCCTTTAAAAGGACATTAAGGTTGAATGGTACAAAAGGGAAAGCAATGCTAGTATTCTCCTGCATAGAATCTCGGAAGGATAACGTAATTGCTCTTAACACAGCACCATACTCTAAAAAAAAATGGTGCGAACATTAAATTTATTTGTTAAATCATCTAGTGAAAGAAATTTACCTTTCTCATCTGTAAGATCGCTGATAAAATGAACGCCAGAATTATCCCAATGTCTAGTAAATACAGTAAACACATTTTCCGCCGACCTTTATGATTTACGTACTTCCACATTGGAAGTGAGCCCGAGTAAAATGTGAACCCGAGTAAAATTTGACCATGAAGTAAATACGTCGAACCAAAAGTCATTATGATTTCTAACATTTCTCTGTGTCCTAAAAGAAATTGGCAGAGCCACCTTCAAATAAAGACAGACGAGCTGTATCGAAAATATAACTACAAAAGGTAAACCAGCCCGCGGCCTGTGACCTGAAAAGTCTACGTAACTAAGTAATTTTCAAACCATCCATCTAGGCCCAGACATCAACCATTCGCAACCCACCTTTATCATAATCTTGAATTATTTGATTTCTAGAAACACAGTCATTACCTTTCCAAATAAATTTAAAGAGCATAGTATTTAACTCCTTGATTGTGTTGTAAGGAAGGTCAGGAATGGTTAAAACAAGGTAAGTAAGTTTCGACAAAAGCAATGATTTAACAACAGTGATTCTACCTAAAACGGTCAAATTTCTTTTTGACCAATTAACAATTTGACTACGTAAAGACAAAATAATATTGTTATAATTTAACAGAACCATGGAGATTAGGTCTGTGGAGAAGTCTATACCAAGAATTTTAAAGGAATGCGCGGCTTCAACCCAATTTACATTAATCCCTTCACAAAGTTTCTCCCGTTCCCTTCTTAGAACCAATCCAAATGGCATTCGTCTTCTCAACATTAACTTTCAATCCAGACGAGTTAGCAAATCTGTCAAGAATTTTAACGGCTGCCTGCATGGACTTCTCCAAAACATTCAGAAACAAAACAGTGTCATCAGCATACTGGGATAGTCGGAATTCCGATTCCCCCAACCTTTATACCCGTTAAATCTTTGTCATGGATAAAACTTCTGCACACACAAGAAACAAGTATGGGCTTAAACCATCTCCCTGCCTACAACCTCTGCCTATCTTGAAGCATTCTGAAAGGAATCCATTAATCAAAATCGAGGAGGAGGCTTGGTTATAAAGAACCCTGATCCATTTTTTAAATGAAGGACGAACATTAAAGTTATCCAAAACTTTAAAAATAAACTCGTGCGAAATAGAATCAAAAGCCTTTTCGAAGTCAATCGAAAGAAATAAGCCAGGGATGTCTTTGGATCATACATTAAACGGATATTTTCTCCGATAAAACGCCCATTCATAAAACCCTTTTGTCAATCATGCATAATATGCGGGAGACAAGATTTACCGTCTCTGCAATACAGGCCGACGCAATTTTATACGAAGTACTCAACAGCGAGATAGGGCGCCAGTTTTTTTTTAAACTGACGAGGCTTATCTCCTTTTGGCAGGAGTGTTATTATCCCATATCTCTGCGTAACCGAATGTTGACCTAAAACATAGGCACAAATTAATGAACGTAAAAGGTACCATGATAAATCAGGAGCAATTGTCAACATTGTCAACATTGTCAACATTCCTAAAACAGTAAAGTTTTTGATAGTAACTCCTGGCCTCTTGCAAAATGTTATTACCACCTGTAAGTCTACAATTTTTATCATTAACGACATAATTAATTGACGTATTAACGAACTTACGCTTCTCCAAATTTAAAAATACTTGAAGATTTTTTACCGGCCTCCATCCAACGAGTTTTTGATCTAATTAAAACACCCTGTATTTGAGGCTTACGGAGGTCAACAAGATCATTTCAAAAAGGATTTGATCATCGATGGTAAAACTGATATTACGTGGATGCATGTTTCTCAAGTTGGAACGTAAATATGGCAGAGCGGCATATTCTTCTACCACCTCCCAAATGATATCTTTTAACTAGAACTTAATAGTTTTTATCATTTAACAAAGAGTTTTTGTAACCTTTTCCACGTTCCATTTCACTAAAATCAAATTTAATATCGATAAGAGAGTGATCCGTTCTGTAACCTGGCTTAATATCACAACTAATTATTTTAGAATTAAGTTCCGATGAAATTAAGAAGTAATCCAACCTAGATTGCTTCAAAGTTTGATGTTGTTTCCAAGTGTATCTACGGGAGTCCGGGTTGTGTATTCGCCAAACATCAGCTAGATCAAAATCATTACACATATTATGCACTCTGTCTCGACAACAAAGGGTTATTCAAATTAAGGTAGTTAACACAATCAAGAGATTCATTTAAAATCAAATTCCAATCACCACATAAAACTACGTGGACATTATCCAAATCATTCAAAACGCTACAAATATCATCATAAAAACAAGGGTCATCGAAATTTGGTCCACCCAGGTTGACCAGAGTAATTCTATATTCACCAATTTCCAGATCCACAAACAAAAAGTTACCACTGTCATTTTTGACACCTTTAACTTTATACTCAAAATTATTAAAAAGAATAGAAACACCCCTAGAATTACTCCTAAAGGAACTGAAATAACACTCCAAACCCCATTCATTTCGGACAAGATTGTCCATGTCCTTATCAAAATGAACATCTTGTAGGCAGTAAATAAAATACTTTTTGTTTCTAAGGAAAAATGAAAAACGTTTTTTCTTTTGACTAAATTGGCCAACCCTCGGCAATTCATCGAGGCTATGGAGAGCTGACTATTTGACGTCGCCATAATAATTTAACGAAAAAGAAAGGTGTATCATTGCGTCCATTGCAACACTTTTAAACACCGTAGTCAGACACGACGGGAAAACAGCCAAACCCGCCTCCAGCCGACTACAGAAATAGTCAGCTGGATGCAAGTCCAGCCGTCCCCCAGCCAAATCCGGCCACTGCAGTAGTAATTGTAAATGGGGCTTCTGGGCCACTTAGCAAATATTTTAAGAAAATTGATTTTTAGTAGTATGTTAGATGATGGTTCTGGCTCAATTACTTAAAAAGGGGCGTGGGGTGGGGTGTTGGTGTATATGTGTAGGAGGTTAGTTGACGTTGATTGACCTTTTGGTTGTAAAAATATATTTGTTGATGATAAAACAAAATATCACCCAAAAAAAAGGAAAACAACTAAAACAATTTAAAAATATTATTTAGTTGATTAATGAGAAGAGGGTATGGAATCAAAACCGAGAGAATATGAAATGATAACACCAGTTTTTAAAGGATCGTCACCGGTAGAGCGCATATTGCTAAACGATTTAAAATTTAAAGATTATGAAGAAGATGTAGCCACACCCAAAGACTACGACTATGATTTTTATTTTAAAATTAAAGTGAGTCATACGTTTAAAATTGTAATCGACATTTTAGCAGCCATTCAGACGAGGGCTCAATTTAAAGTAGACAAAAACGGATTTTATTATCGCGCGATGGATCGAACGGAAAACATATTAATTAATCTAGTATTAAATCGAGAATTGTTTTTTGAATTTAAATGTCATAAACCTATTGAATTTATGGTTAATTTAAAATATTTACAAAGAATGACGACTAATATTAAACGAAAAGTATCGTTAATTATTTACGTTAAAAACGAACGAATTTATATCGAAACTTGCATAGTTGGAACGTGCGGTGAAAAAAACGAGAAATTGACAGCGTGAGCATTAATACGTCGGTTATCAGGAAATTAATTGGTTTACCGGGTGACGATCAAGCCGATATATATAAATATCCACGCGTTGTAGAAAGTAGCGATTTTTTTAAAATAAAAAAAAATGTCGCAAGTTAGCACAAAAATTTACATAAAGATGTACAATTAAGATTACATTAGTTTTTTTTTGGCGATAACGATAGTCTTTACAGCGTAGCTTTAGAATTGGGTGACAAACTAGACAAAAATGTTAGGCCGACTTATTCCGCTACGTGTGCAGTGACTTTATTTAGCATTTTAGTAAAAATGTCATCTTTAGAAAAACAAATACAATTTTACGCTCCTCATGTTGAAAACTTTCCGTTAAATCGTTTTACGTCGGTAGGTAGTTTAGGAAAAATTTCCGCTTATATTAAAGACGAAAGTTTATTACAAAACGAAGAAAGCTAAATTTAAAACTCTCAAAAAACATCCTCCAAAAAAATATCACCAAAAAAAAAGTAAACAAACAAATGTTTTTAAAATTATTATCTAGTATTATAATAAAAGAGGATGGAAAGAAGAAGATATTTATCGAAATGGTCATTGCAAGAATTCTAAGAATTTGCGCGCGAACATAGACGATTAATTTTTGTGCAAAACCAAAAGGGTAAAAGTTGATAAACGTTCTTATTACAATGCAGTAAAAAATATATATAAAACAACATAAACCAAGACCATTAAGAAAATTAACAAAGAGTCAACTTGAGGCTGTTATAGAAGCAGAAGGTATTCCGGTAGGACACAGACATTTGCGAAAAGATTTTTATAATATCGTCAAACGATGGCGTAGAGGTAATTTAGAATTTGATGAACCAGCGATTGATGGTGGATAATATTTGCGAAAGCGAATAATGACTGTACCGATGGGTCATAAAAGAGAAAAAGATTTACATGTATTTGTTGAGGGTGCCGAAGCGCCGATAATCGAAAAGTTGACTTTAGATTTACAAGAATTTGGGCCGTTTAAGTTTATGATATAATTGTGGGTTAAATTATTTTTATAGAGAAAAAGATGACGGTGGTATTGATTTTTCGACGCTTTGTATTAATTTTTTCTGAACAAATAACTTTAATAAATATGAATAATATTAAAGCAGAATTAGCTAGAGGTTTTGCTAGAATTGAAGAAGTTATAGCAACAAATAGAGGTTCTGGATGGATTGTAGATCATTTTGAACAATTAGATCTTACAATTTCAAAATGTCAACCTTTGAGAGGTGGTTCTTATATCGATCTACCGGATGTTATAAAAAATAAAAAAGCGTGCATCAACATGAAAAACAAAGACGATAATTGTTTGCGATGGGCGTTGCGCACACATATTTTCCCAGTAAAAAATAATCCCGAAAGAACGAGCAAGTACAGCAAGATTAAAGACGGTTTAAATTGTGATGGTATCGAGGCTCCTACACCAATCAGTCATATTAATCAAGTGGAGAAACAAAACGACTTGGCGATAAACGTTAATGGGTTGGAAAAATACAATTCAGTCGTTCCTTATGATATTCACGATGGAGATTGGGAGAAAGATCGTATAAATTTATTATTGATCCAAAAAGAAGAAGAAGAAGGAACTAGATCTCACTACGTTTGGATTAAAGATATTAATAAATTACTTTTTGATCAAACAAAACACAAGACTAAAAAACACTTTTGCGATCGTTGCTTGTGTAATTTTAGTAGAGAATATTTACTTTTAGATCATAAAAAAGATTGTAGAGGTATAGGTGGTAGAGCGGTAAAATATACGATGCCGATAAAGGGTAAACACGATACTTTGAAAGTTTTAAATTTTTAAAAAAATATGAAAGTTCCTTTTAGTATATACGCAGACTTTGGATCAATTTTACCGTTAATGAGTACAGATTTATGCGATAAAAGTTGGATCAAACAAGAGCACCTTCCATGCGGTTATTCGTATATTATTGTTCGATGCGACGATGACATTTTTTCATCTTTTACATACAGAGGTGAAGATGCCGTTAAACATTTTTTAAATAAAATGGCGGATGAAGTAAAAAAGATTAACTCGATATTTAAAAACCCTCCAAAAATAATAATGACTAAAGAAGATGAAGAAGATTTAAAAAATGCTAAACAGTGTTGGATATGTGAAAAATCTTATTGGCACGACAGCAACAACCCAAAATGTCGTTGCTGGGTTTGTAGAAAAGAAATTAAAAATGAAAGATTAAAAAAATCTTACACAAAAGTTAGAGATCATTGTCACATCACGGGAAAATATAGAGGCGCGGCACATGATAGATATAATTTAAAACTAAAAATAGAACCGTATAAAACATTTATACCTGTTTGTTTCCATAATTTACGAGGCTACGACTCTCATCTCATCATGCAAGGAATGAGTGAAACGAAAGGAAACCTAACGTGTATCGCGAATAATATTGAAAAGTACATTTCTCGATAGTTTTCAATGTTTACCTTATTCGCTAGATAAAATGGTTGAATCGAGTAAATATTTTCGTATCACAAAATTACACGAACCCGATTTAGACAAATTTACTCTTTTAAAACAAAAAGGTATTTATCCTTACGAATACATGAATAGTTTTGAACTTTTTGATGAAACTGAACTTCCTTCAAAAGAAACAATTTATAGTAGTCTAAACAACAACAGTATTACGGATGAAGAATATAAGCACGGAAAACAAGTTTGGAATACGTTTGATTGTAAAACTCTAGGTAATTATCACGATTTATACGTGCGTACCGATGTCTCGTTATTAGCAGACGTTTTTGAAAATTTTCGCGATACTTGTATGAAACAATACGGCTTAGATCCGGCTCATTATTATACGAGTCCAGGATTGAGCTGGGACGCTTTATTAAAACATTCGACAGTTTGTTTAGAGTTGTTGACGGATATCGACATGTATTTATTTATAGAAAAAGGTTTGAGAGCAGGAATAGTTATGGTGAGTAATAGATACTCTAAAGCAAACAATCCAAAATGTGACGGTTACGATCCATCAAAACCAACGAGTTACATTATGTATTTAGACGCGAATAATTTGTACGGCTATGCGATGAGTCAACCTTTACCAGTTGGTAATTTTAAATGGTTGTCTCGAGAACAAATTAATGATTTTTATTTTCATAAAAAGAAAAAAGGATTAAAATATGGAAGATGACATATGTGACCATCCACCACAAAGGGGCTGTAAAGTCGAAAATTTCACATTTGGAGGTTCATGTATTTTTGGAAAGAGTATATCATAAGGTTTAAAATGATACCAAACACAAGTCATTCTTACATTCCTACGCGAAGTTATGGTGTATCAAAGTCATTACACTAATTACTTACACTTTCATATAAACGGGGTTTAAAGTCAGCCCTATTAAAAAATCCATTTGGCTACAAGAGAAACAAACAATTACCATAGCAACCACTAAGTTAGCAATGGCCTATCACTACCAAAATTCTACCAAATATCATACACATACCAAGCATTATACATCAGAAGTATATTTTAATATGGACACTTTGTGGCATAATTAATGAGGCGTTATCAAAGATGTCATTAAAGATGGTAATTTACAAGTCTTTGCTTTAAAAATGATGAAACTGTTAACGTTTTTGACTGCATGCCTATGGTTTATCAAAACCAAATGGAAGCTCAAATTTTGTGTGAGGTTACCAAGAACTGCAAGTCAAGATATAATTATAATGTTGACTTAATTTTTACTAAATGATAATTTAAAACATGTAAATTATTCATTGTACATGTATAATTATTTTGGGTAAACAACAAATTAATGAATATTAACTTGTACAATATCTGTCGTAATAATGAACACGTAATAATGAATACATGCCATTATTGTAAATTATATTTATTATTTGATTTGTAATATTCTTGCATAATTAATGAGGTGATAATCCCAATTATAATGGTTTGCTTTAAAGCGGATGAAACTACTACTGCGCGTATGGTTATTAAACAAAATGGAAGCTCAAAATATGTGCAGTTACCAAGACATTCGAATCTTGAGTATTATCATACTTTTGATATAAATTAAGATATTTTGTTAAACATCTTAATTTGAAATCATTACATTAATTAAGATTACAATTTATAAAAAGGTATCATTCATGTGTGTACAGTTTTGGAGCATGTACATGCCAAACTGAGCACACCATGAATTAAACATTGAGGTAACATTTATTAATGTAATTATTTTCCTGCATAATTTAAACACGGGTAATTATTAAGCCTGGTGTTTATTTGCATGTCCAGTTTGTATAGTCTTGTACAGTCTAGTAATTATGTTGACATTGATGATGGCCCAGGAACATCAGCCTTATCAACAGGTGGTGGCAAAGGGCATGTGAGATCTGCTCGGTGGTCCTGTGCACAGAACTGACGGATGTTTTTGTGCAGATAGGATGTACGTTCGTCTGACAAACCTGGGGGTGACAAAGGTACTGGAAGTTGCAATGGTGGTAGAACTTCTGGGTTCTTAAGTAGTTGAAATTGATCCTCTTTGCTGTCAGCATACTGCTTATAAAACACTACACCAGGATATTCATGATCAAACCTGTAATGGGAAATTCAAGAAATTGTAGACAATAACTATTAAGTACAATAATGGCCGATTACACACAAACATTTAAATGCAATTTGTTTTAAATAATTTTGTTTAAATATTAACTTAACATCACTAAAGGCATGCGCTATAATGGAACCTTACCTCATGTGTTGATATGACTTGACTTGTGGGAGTGGTTTGAAGTACGGCGACAGGAAAGAAGACCAATCATAGGTATCGACGATCACCTACCCATCCTCTGTCCCAATGAGTTGAGGGATGTTGACACCACTAACGGAGCTGCTAAGACATGCCTCTTCAATGTCACACAGAGCTGAGACATGACACCTACGATACCGCTGTTTGAAGAGACCAAAGCACCAGTTGGGTGCAAACATTGTATGCCCTACAATTAGAAAATTCAAGCAAAGATTCTTGTGCAGCTGATGAATACACCGCCATGCCATGTACCACAGAGCATATCTATTTTTGTTCTGCCCAGTACAATTATCACAGTGAAGCTGGACGGCTGTCTCCCGTACCCCATAGTTGCTGAAGAAGTGGTGGACATATGAGATTACTGCATTAGACCCCTTGCTGACAGCCATGCCCTCGTCCACAAGGTAGTTGACCTGCTTGGGGAAGGCCTCACAGTTAACCCCAAAAACTACACATTTCTTAGGTGTGAGGAAGTATAATGGTCCCGGCTGGTCGGGGTCATTGGGGTAGTGCACCTGTAACAAATAAGATCAAAACAAGAATGTTTTACAATGTTATAGTTCAATGAAAAGTGAACCATTTTGTAGTAGTGTTCCCCCATATTCTCCTGAAGACAATCAAAGAATACTGATCGAATTGTCAATGTATAAGTAACTGGTTCTTTTCAGAACCACTTACTACGCAAAGAGTCTTCACTTATCCTTTTCACCATGCAAAGTGTTCCTCCATAATACATACCTGTTGTGCAAAATCAAAACTGTAGTGCATTGTCCCATCCCATGAACAGGGTTGATGTTTCCCTAGTGAAGCATGCACAGTTTTAGCCACAGTGTTCTTTGCATCTCTCACTTGCTGCTGGTACAATTCGCGTTCAAGTTGAACTACACGCAGATGCTCCATTTGTTGGGCCAACTTCACAGTTTTGCCAGCATCTGTCTCATTAGCAGACTGGTAGATCCCACGGTTATGCTTCTGACAAGTCCAACACAAGTCTGTCCTCGGTCTCGTCGTCAATACAAATGGTGTATACTGCTTCCAGATCTTGTGGAATGATGACCGTTTGACGAGTACAATATCTGAATAATACAAAAGAACATTAACATTAAATGAAGTGGAAAATTACTAAAATACTGTATGTTTCAATTTTTCGGTTCCAATTACCCGTAAACAACATTTGAAAATGTTGACTGAACATTTAAGCCACACAAATGGAAGTCTCCGATTTTTTTTTTCATCTGTGGGGGAATGAGGATGCTTACATCTAAGTCGTTTTTAATGCAGAGGCGGGAAATTATTACAGTAAGTCCACATTTAATATGACTAAAAGAGAATATTGTGTTCATATTGGTTATTTTATACATTCGGCATTGTTAATGTGTTTTTTACGAAATTGTTTACGGGTTCCCGGGTATCCGATGATTTCCAATTTCCAATTTCGGTACCCGGTTCCAAAAATAACCAAAAACGCACAGCCTTAATTCTGAAAATGTAGAAAAAAATGGTTTTAGAATTAATAACATTTAGCTTTTCCTTTTACACAAGAAATGGTACTCAATGCACTAACTGTTTAAACTATTACTAAGACTTCATGAAAGGTTTCACCGTAACAATATAACGTACCTTCACCAGTAGTTTCTGTCAGTTCTTCAAAGTGCCGCTTGAACGTTCGCCATATCGATGTCTTGTTTTCGGATGATGGCAGGAGACGGATTATTGGATCTGATGACTTAAATCCCGGGACCCTACCTGGAATTACCATGCCATTTTTCTCTGCATAGTTAGAAATGAACTTCACAGTTCTCATCACATCTTCTGCACTGAAGGCATGTTTGTTGTTTGCAAAGCCCCCAGACCTCTTCCTCGGGACTTCTACACCATTGGCCAGATAGTGTTTGACAAGTTTTGTCAAATACTTATCACTTGACCTGTTTATATGGAAATACCAAAAACATGTTATTAATACAGTTAAATTATTTCTGAGAAACAAACTAAATTATCATCTACTTACCAATAGACACATCCACGGTAATAAATGTACCATGTTTTTCATGGGGTGAAAGTGTTTATTTAGAACATGTGTTGCAATCTGTGAGCCAGCACTCGCAAGTTCAATATTCGAGTCGCAGACATCAACGCGTGTTCGAAATAAATTATGGCACGTACCGTGATAGTACGGAGCCCCTAAGCGGAACAGGTAAAAACAATTCGGGAAGGTAAAAAAAAGGGGAAATGTATTTCGTTCCCTCGAAATAACATTTCGTTCCCTCGAATTCATTTCGTTCCCTCGAAATAACATTTCGTGGAAATGAAATAAATTATTTCGAGGGAACGAAATAAATTATTTCGTTCCCACGAAATCATTTCATTCCCTTGAAATCATTTCGTTCTCTCGAAATCATTTCGTTCCCTCGAAATAATATTTCGTTCCCTCGAAATAATTTATTTCATTCCCACGAAATGTTATTTCATTCCCACGAAATGTTATTTCATTCCCACGAAATGTTATTTCGAGGGAACGAAATGTTATTTCGAGGGAACGAAATGTTATTTCGAGGGAACGAAATGTTATTTCGAGGGAACGAAATGTTATTTCGAGGGAACGAAATGAATTCGAGGGAACGAAATGTTATTTCGAGGGAACGAAATATTAATTCGAGGGAACGAAATACATTTCCCCCTTTTTTTTACCTTCCCGGTTTTTGTTTTACCTGTCCCCTTAGGGGCTCCGTATGATAGCGTTTATTAAATGTAAAGAAAACACTACCAATATTAAATTACATGAACATTTTTAAATGTCAACTTACATGTGCATGAATAAAAATGTGTCGCGGCACACTTTCACCCCGTTAACTAAGTACCCCTTGTCTGTCCGCTTTCTCTTCCGTTCACTTTGCTGTGACCTCTTAGATTTCTGCGTCATCAAAGTTGACTTCACACCTCCGGATGTGATTTTCCCCTGAAGGAACATGGCCTTGTTTGCTGGTGACAAAGAGTTAATCTGAAGTCGCCTTTTGAAAACAAAATGGTCTTCAAATTTATGAGAGCACCCAAGTGCTTGAGCAGGGTTCCTGCATCGACATTTCTTTCCTTGGATTATCCTTAGTTCATTTGCATCATCTTCGGACATTACATCATTAAGTCCAATGACTTTAACAGCATGTTCAGCCACATCTAAAGCCAAAGGTTCTTCATCATTGTCAATTATTTCCTCATCGCTAGCTAAATCCATGGGAATTGGTGCTTCGGCATCGTCGTCCGAGGATGACGAATAATCGGCTTCATCATCGGTGCTCACTTCGTCTTCAGATTTATCATCTCCAAAATAGTCATTTATTAGACGTTCGAGATTCGTATTGTCCTCTTTATCAAGTCCAAGTGTCCGAGAAGAGTTAAGAGCATCCAAAAAAAGGTTCTCTCCACCTCCGTTTGTTAAGTCGACTTCACCGACGCGTGGTGATTCACCGCGCCGTGCAAAAGTCATGGCGAAAATTAAGGGAAAATACACTTAAAAGAATACTAAATGCAACACGTATTTTGTCTGAACTTTTCTGTCAGTTATAAGCAAAAACTACATTTAAAAATACTGAGAAAATAACTTGAACATTTTTAAAATGCAACGTTAATACTGATCATCAGACTGAATACATGGCATGTGTGGTATAAGCGAACAGGTTGTTTACTTCGCTACTGCGCAAGGTCAGTATGCCATGTGACGCATTTCCTCCAATGGGAGACCCGTTTCTAGGTACTTCGATAGGATTGTTTACAGACAAAGGCTTTTATAAAATGTATTTTTATTGGCTACTAACATCCCATAGGAAAACTAGGCAGCTAAAAATAGAAAGTACAATATACACAGAACATTTTGATACCAGACTCGCATGGGTTCACGGGGTCATTGTATACACACAACGCGGCTAAGCTTGTGAGATTCTCGCGTCAGTTTCGTAAGTTTCTTAAGTTTTGTACAGATTTATGAACTAATTACCTCAAATAAAACGCGAATTTCATGATTTTTGAAATGGAATTTAATTCTGAAATTGTCAAAACTAAGGGAGAATATTTCAAACTTTTCATTTCTGACAAAATATCAAAATAGCCAACCGACTGATTTTTCATGCATTTCAAGCCGTACTGCTAAATCAACGTGTGCGACTTTACAGCCCGTTCGTGGTGGACGGTCACATATTTTAGAAGTTGATTTAGAATATCCGTTTAATTTACACAATTCTCATGACGATTATCCGCTCGCGCCAGAGAAATTAACGGTAGCGAAAGAATGGATGTCACCGTATCAACTTAAGTTATTGGGTGACAAACCCACTCCAAACGTTCAAAAATTAGTCGCTAATTTAGACAACAAAACGAAATACGTTATTCATTATAAGAATTTACAAACATATTTACAACTCGGTATGAAACTAACGAGAATTTATCGCGTTTTAGAATTTGATGAATCACCATGGATGAAATCATACATTGATTTAAACACTCAATTTAGAAAAAATGCAACATCTGATTTTGAGAAAGAATTGTACAAACTGATGAATAATTCAGTTTTTGGAAAAGCGATGGAAAATGTACGAAATCGCATAAATGTGGATCTTGTGAGACCGAACGATGAAAAAGACAAAAACGCATTTGTAAAAAAAATAGCGAGACCGACTTTTGCCGAGCAAAATATTTTTGAAGGCTTTGACTTGGCGGCGATTCATACGTACAAAACAAGTATCGTGCTCAATAAACCAATCTATGTAGGAATGACTATTTTAGAATTAGCTAAACTTTACATGTACGATTTTTATTACAATCATTTAAAAAAGAAATATGGACACAAGATAAAATTACTTTACACGAATACAGACAGTTTAATGGTTGATATTGAAACGAAAGATGTTTATTAAGATTTATTAAAAGATAAGGATAATTATGACTTTAGTAATTATCCTAAAGATCATTTTTTATATTCTGAAGTTAATAAAAAAGTGGTTGGAAAATTTAAAGATGAAACAGCTGGCGTACCTATTGCTGAATTTGCAGGTTTAAGAGCAAAAATGTATTCGATACTTTTACAAAAAGAAATAGAAATAAGACCGGCCGTTTTTTCGAAAGAAATAAAACAAGCTAAAGGCGTTAAAAAACAAGTTTTAGAAAAGAACATTTATACACGAAAACTATAAAAGCGTTTTATTCGAAAATAAAGCGTATCATCACAAGATGAATATTATTAGAAACAACGGTCATCATCTTTACACTATAAAAGTTGACAAAAAATCACTAGACGGACTCGACACAAAAAGATATATTTTAGAAGATAATATACATACTTTAGCTTAAGGTCATTATTCTAATTGGTGGATTTTCCGTACCTGGCGGAACAATTTGTAATTCTTCTCTTACAAAACTACGAGCGGGGCCTGACGTCAAATAATACAAGATGGGTTGATTCGGTGCTTTCATCGTTTTAGCTAAATTATATATTTGTATACTCCATATAGGATCGGTAGCGCGACGTCTCGTATCTTTTCTACTTCACCGGCTGCGTATAAATATCGAACTAACGAGTTTAAGGGGATTATTGTTGCATTCTTTTTAACGACTGGTGAGGCAGGATTTTGTTCAACGAGTTGTAATTTAATCGCATCTTTAGGTTTTAAATGTATAAGTCTGGTCGTTTTATTATTTAACACTTTTATAACCGCGGGTAATTTTTTTACCCATTCTCTATTTCTTTCATCCGTTGATATTTCTTGCGCGTATTGATGAGAAAATGTTCTTTCGGCTAAAGTTTTATTAAATCGCTCTACTATACATTGAGCTCTATGTTGACCGGCTTCGCTTCTTTGGATTTTTACATTATTTTTTACTCATGAAGACATTAACGCTCGACATAAATTATTTTCCAGGATCAACTTTTAAAATATTTGGCCAAGTTAACGGTGAACGTTTATAAACTTTTTCAAATGCGCGACTGACTTGAGCAGCGGTTTTATCGATTAACGGTTCAGCTTCTTTATATCTGCTGGCTTCATCCGCAACGGTTAACACGTACCTGTACGTCTTTTTGGTTTTACCCTAACCAATTGTATCGTGCGGAAGAAACAATAAATCCGCTTGATGAACTTTATTTGGTTTTAATAACGTCGAATTTGAACTGGTCGGTCTTGGAATGTATTTAGGATATGGTAAATAAATTTGCCACAGCGCTTGCTTTTTTATCCACCGTGAAACTACTTTTTTATTAACTTTTGTTTCTTGAGCTAATTTATCGATCGCTCAGAGACCTTTCCAATATCCAACTGGATGATTTTGAGTCATTAGCGCCAACCCAACCGTCGTTGTTAGTTTTAAACCATTTGCAACATCCAACTTATCTAAATCAGCTGGATTTATTTTAAATAGTTTTTACCTATCATGCTATATAAAACGGTTAGCGTTGTTAAAACTGCTCCGTGATAAACTGAATTGATAATTCCATTCGTATCCATCGTGGTTGTACTAGACATATTTTATCTATAGAATATATAATATTTTTTTAATTTATTGCATTTTGAATGGATCAATTTCTTTTTTCTCCATAATCGGCGCTGGCTGCTCGTCAAATCTTTTAACTGACGGTGGAGTGTTTACAGCAGTTGTTGACGTAAGCGCTGGCTGTGAAACGGGGTTAGAGTTTTGGTAAATGTAATAAACAATACCTCCAACGGCTAAGAGTCCAAAAGCGAGGTAATAGTAGTTTATTCCGTTGCTTTCTTCATTTTTTTTACTACAGCACTCGTTGGTGCGATCGTAGCTGCATCACGAGTTTTAGTCGCGCTTGCGCCGCGGAGCGCACCTTTTTTTAATTATTGTTTTTCTTTTTATTAATTTCGGCAGATTTTTAACCTGCTGCGACTCTGTTTGGATTTTTTATTTTCTTATTGTTCGTTACCGACGACGGCGTTGACGACGGTGTCTCCACAATTTGCGTCTGCTCCAGCTGCGCTTTCTCCAACTCGTTAGTTTCCATCGCTTTTATTATATATACAAGATTCTTCTTTTCTTTTTAAATGTTTTGCTGTAATTAGCGTTGCAGAGAGCGGTGCTACCAACATCCCATAGTTGTAGTATATATCGCACGCTACGGTATAAAGCATGCTCGAAATGAATGGATCTTTTTCTAAATCTGTAATTAATTTACCTTCGTCGTCAATTTCAAAATGATGACCATATAAATCAATGCGATTTACTAAATCCTAATAATTTGGCATATAATGTTAGAATGGCGCTACCTAAAGACTCTGTTATATCACGACCTAATTTAGTTTCGTATTGCGTGTATAATACATCTTGCTCTTCTGTAGACAAAGCTTCAATGTCGCTGACGGAATACTCTTTTCCTGATTTTTTTTGGGAATCTCCTCCTGCAACAACAGACAGGAGTCGTTTGTTTCGCTGCTTTTGCTTCAGCAGCAAGCTGTCACTCGTATTACCATCCATGGATGGTGGGCTTAACATGGATGGATTTTCGGTTACTAGTTTATGAAGGTCTTCCAAGTATTTATAGAATAATCAGAAAATTTAAAACAACAGAGAGTAACCAATAAGTAATGCTAGATAATACATCAGAAACAGAAAAGAGTTGTTTGTTTCATTGCTTTTGCTTCAGCAGCAGCAGGTTGTTACTTTCATTATCAGATGATGGTGGGGGTAACATGAATGACGTTTTGTGAACTTGTTCCATTTATTATAAGTATTTATAATTTATTTAAGTAACAATTCAGTAATTACTAAGTAATGGAGGGTAATTACTAAGTAATGGAGGGTAAGCAATCAGTAATGGAGGCTAACGATTTAGTAATGGAGGGTAATTACTAAGTAATGGATGGTAACGATTCAGTAATGGAGGGTAACGATTCAGTAATGGAGGGTAAGCAATCAGTAAGAGAGAGTAATTACTAAGTAATGGAGGGTATGCAATCAGTAATGGAGGGTAACGATTCAGTAATGGAGGGTAATTACTAAGTAATGGAGGGTAAGCAATCGGTAAGAGAGAGTAATTACTAAGTAATGGAGGGTAATTTAGTCTAGAATCGCATAATCGGTAGGTTGATCCGTTTTTAAAATAAATTTGCGATGTTTAACTCGTTTTAATTTTTCATGAATTTCCATTCTTAACTCTTTCGTCGGTATGACATCATTTTCTCGAAGACAATCTTCAAACGAGTCTCTATCTTTACAATAAAATAAACACACCCATTTGAGTTGCTCTCTAAAATCTTTTAATACGCTATTATATTTTTGTGAAATAACCCTAAAGCTGTGATTACCGTGTCGACCGCTAAAGGCCAAGTGCACCAGCTCGTGCTGCTGCTCTTCTGAAAATTGTTTATATCGCAATCCTTTATTCGCGCTACAATCGTCGATGATAAACAACGTTTCGTTTCCTTTGAATACGTTGCTATACATTTGTATCGCTTTTTTTAACGTATAGTTTTTTAAATCGTCAACGAGCACTTGATCGTCGTTCCAAAATTTTCTATTTTGATACGTGTCGTTGTCACCGATGGTGGGACATAATATGACGATCGTTTCAAAATATTTAAAATATTCTTTTTCCAACAAATTTAAAACAAATTATGTTTTTCCGCATCCGGTTTGTCCGCATACGAGTGCAACGTGTGGATATTTTGGTAACATTCGTTTATAATATTAGTTAAGATGATTTTGCTTCGCTCTTTGTGCAATCGCTAATAAACGACGGAATTAAAACGTCCATTTCTTATATTGAGTTGCGCATCCATAATAATAAAAGTGTACATGTATAATTCACCCGCGGCTTGTGATTCTTTATCCATTTGAATCGTAATTCCTTCGGATAAGTTTTGTACTTGTCTTCCACTTCCATGTATTTATTGTCGTGGCTAGTTCTCATATCTAAAAATAAACCGTATCTATTGAGTAAATAATCGGCTTGTTTAACGTTAGATACATTTAAAGCTTTAAGGACTTGCATGGCGTGTTCTTTGTTCAAATCTCCAAAATATTTTTGAATTTCTTCCCAATGTTGATACCTTTTCATTCCCTGCGCGTAGAGTTGATTAGGAACGCCTTCGATCGTAATTGAAACTTTATCGATTTTTGGATTATAAAACCTGTTCGTTTCTTTTACACCTGGCTCTTTGAATAAAAACAATATTCCTTTCATACTTTTTGCTGGCGTATTTATATTTATATTCCACGTTGTACCGCGTTTATTTAATGGCGTCACGCTCTGTCTTAAAACGCGATCAAACCTTGTCGCTATATTGATTTTTTATCGTCGTTGCGAGAAGTGGCATATGAACGATTTCGTATTCTTATGAAATCCCACTTATGATATATTTCGCATTATCGTCGGTGCTTTTAATCACGTTAGAACATTTATTAAACACGAGTTCGTAACTCAATCGATCTCCGATCCCCGATTGATAGAAGGGTTGATGATCGGTGAGTAATTCAAAATCGAGCGGAATGTGATATCTATTTGTTTAATGTATCCGCGATAGCTTTATCTTTTCCTCTGTTACTGGCGGAACGGCGTCGTTGGCGTTTACTCTTAATTTAGTGACGTTAGCATCTTCGATTCCTTGATAAGCTAGATTTTCGCGTTGATCTTTCGTTAACCATTCGTCTTTATAACAATTAAACACATCCGCATCGTCTAAAGAAAATACTTCATTTTCTTCCATTTCAATCGTTATATTGTTTACGATGGCTCTACCTATGTTATGTACCATCGTTCTAGTATCATCATCAGACTCTAGAGTAATGTTGAAAGCTAATCTAACCGTTCCGGGAACGATGACGTCATTTAATTCTAAATTTGGAAAACGAACCGTCAACAATTCGTCACCGTTTTCACGAAGTGCCAATTGGGGAAAATCGCAATTTTTATCGAGTTTGATTTGTTTCGATATTCTGAATTACTTCATTGAAATCTACAATCCCACAAATTTACAGGGTCTAAAAATCATTAGTTTTGTAATTACACTAATTGGCCAAGGGCAAAATGGGTGCTCAAGACCAATTTGCGTTTTCACGAAGGGACAATTGGACCACAGAGCATCGAGCTTTAAGTAATATCTATGTTTTAAACGTACCATGTCACATTCAAGACGCAAGATACATGTAAAATGTGTGCCCTATGTGAAAGAACAGATTTCAAACTTTCCAAATATGTCAACTTTTCAACAAAGGGACGATTAATCACAACATAATTAATAATTTAAGACAATATTCCCTTCGAGAAAACGCTCAAATCAACATAACTTTCCCAATTGCAGCGTGCGCCACTACCGACCTATAAATAGCTCACAATTGTCTCTTCGTGAAAACGCAAAAACTGCTTCGTCGCCAATTTTCCCTCAGAGCGTGCGTACATATGCATAATTATACGGGTACCAGCTTCACACTGGTTCACGATATGTCGATAAATCCGCATAGTTTTGTACACGCGCTGTAAGGACAAAACTCACGCGCAAGGCGTTTTCCGTTTTCACGAAGTGCCAATTGGATCGAGCTATTTATAGGTCTGTAGTGGCGCGCTATGCCTTTCCGTTTTCACGAAGGGACAATTGAGAGCAAAATAAGCCGTTTCTAGCGTTTTCACGAAAGGACAATTGTATTAATATATCAATTACGCCGTAAATAATCGTCCTGTTGTTGAATAACTTGTACATTTGAGAAGTTTGAAATCTGTATTTTCAAACAGTGCACATAAATTGGCAATATTCTGCGTTATTGGTGGTGAAACTACAATTTCAAAAAGTGAGCAATTTAAAACTCGATTATCTCGAAACGTGTATTTTGTGCTGTGTGGCCGAATTGGCACTTCGTGAAAACAGTGACGAATTGATTTTCGGTAATGGTACTCGGATTGTTTGTAATAACGACTTTTTGTCGTATTCCTTTTAATCCCAAAGGTTCTCTTAATATTTTGTATGGATCGAGTACATCTCCGTATGCATTAATCATATTTTATAGTTTGTAAATATTATTATATTTTTTTATAAAAATTAAAATGGTGTTCATAGCGATGATGATAGGAGGTGCGGTAGTAAACGCGTTAGCCTTTACCGGATATTATTATTTTTTTTTTAGTAGTTTACGTTCTAGCGATGCTGAACAAGAACGAAAAAGGCACGATTTAGCGCTAGAACAACTTACGAAAGCTAGAGACGAATTTAGTAAAAAGCGTTTAAATTATCTAGAGTATTTAAACGAACGAATACAAAAAGAAACAAACGCTGAAAGAACGTTTAACAACATTAACGATGCCATGAATGAATATTATAATGTGACTGGTGAACGATTTGATTTACCGAAATATTTATACAACGAACCAAAACTAGAATATTTTTACGTTCCTAGTGAAGATCAAAAAACGCAAGAAATACTATTCATTATTTTTAGGAATGAGTATAGTGGGCTACGTGAGTTATAAATTGTTAAACAAAGATAAAAAGTAATTGTAAAATGGCAGCAGGAAGGAATGAACTTATGCCGATGGATCCGGCTTATAATTACGAAGATGATGATGAAGAAGATTTTAAATTAGCTAATGATGAATATATTGACGATAATATCGCAGACAACAACGGTAATGTTCAATTGACCGAACAAGAAACGTCTTTTAGTGTGCCAACTTTATCTCAAAAAGATAGATTACGTAAAGATATAGTCGATGATTTTTACAAACATTTAGAATAACGCCCTAACGCTATAGACTATACTAAATTCGAGTATAAACTAGATGAAAAAGGAATGGGTTTACTTTATTTTTTAAAAGGTGGTAAAGAAATGCGATTATCTAGTAAGACCAAAAAAGGTGCATTTTTAAAGTTAAGTTCAATAAAATGTGCAAATAAATATGATCTAGGTATAGTTGATGAAAGTACAACAGCTTTATTAGATGTTATAAACAAAGCAGAAAAACCATTAACTGATGTTGATAAAACAACTCAATCGGGTAGTAGAAAGTTACCACCTATACCTCTACAACGGGTGGAAAAATCGGCGCAAGTACAAGAAGCTATCGAAATAGCGGTTATGACTCTCAAAAGCGATCAAGAAATTCAAACGGAATTAAACATTCCATGGGGAGAAGTGTTAGCACTCAATGACATCATGACGAGAAATCGAGGTGAACGATTAGATATTTTAAGTAAATTAAAAGTACACAACCAACAAATCTCTGATGTTCAAGAATTAATTAGTGACGCTGAAAAAAGAGGAATTGGTGTTGATGAAAAGTTTCGTCAAGAATTGCGAAAACTAAAAGATGACAAACGAATTATCGTAAACCAAATAGATGCGCATGATTACGTTCTTCGTAGTGAAATCAAAAGAATTAAAGAAATGATTCAAAAAATGTTAGAAAGAGACGTCACGTTGGGTGATAAAATTAAAACTTTATTTAGAGAACAAGGTATATCGATCGGTTTGTTAATCAGTGTTATCGGTTTAGTAATTACTGCTATCGTCGAATCGATCGTCAATGCGGCAAAATTGGTTTTACCGCCACCTAGTACACCTACACCCGGAGGTGTAAAAGAGTGGATACAAAAACATTAAAAAATCTAGCGAGTGTATTAGCAAAACTCGGAAAAAATGCGTTAGCCGCTTTACCGGCTATTACCGGATCAATAGTAAGTTGGTTATTTAAAACAGCTTCTAACGTCGTCACGTGGACGGCGGAACATTTGTGGCTAGCTTTAACCGGGGTTGGAGTTTTAATGTTAACTTATATACAGAAAAACTCTAGCCTAGCAATTCGTAAATCATAACGCCGAGTCCAGTTAAAATCGCGAAACCAATAATTTAAGCATTTTTTTCTTCTTGGTGCGTTGCGGTTGTACTTGATTCTCTCAAAATACTTTGGGTAAAAGTAGGGGGAGATTCTTGCGAGTCGAGGGTTTTTAGATCTTCTTGCTCCAACGCTTGCACAGGTTGCACATATTGAGCGATGACGTTTGGCTGTGTATTATCTAAACTAGATATGCGCTACCGCTTCTAGACCTTGCGGTGGTGGAGGAACGGGTGTTGAATTTGTGTTTAGATTTAAACCGAGAGATAATTTTTTAGTCGCAATCAAAATATTATTATTGTATCCCACGTACGTACCTATTCGTAAATTCATGTCGCTTGGCATGAGATATAAATTTTCTCCAATAACAAAGTTTAATTGTGATCGAGCGTATTTTAAAACATCTTGATATTGTTGAATAGATTTTTCTAAATCTACTGGAGAATCGATCAAAGCGTCCACTATATTTATAAATTCTCCTTTCGCGTCTAAACCGGTACCAGCTGCTAAAAATGAGGTTTTTACTTGAACTTGAGCTCCCAATACCGCGTAAACGTACGTTGTTCTAGAGTCGTTAATTCGTTCTGTACCAATGTCTGTAAAACCTTGAGACTTATTGAATTTAAATTGTATCCAAGCGAGCTCTGTAGATGATTGTTCGATATAACCGATCGTATATGTCGAGAGATGATCTCCAAAGATTTTTGTCGCAGTTTTGTAATAATCGTAATCAGTCACCTCGTTAGAGATAACATCCAAACTTGAATTACCGTAGTTTTTTCCAGATACTGCTTTGTAACCGTTGTCGTAATAATAAGCCATACCTAATCCCCACGAGTTTTTATATACTTGTTGTTTCCAATTATCCGATGTTCAGAGGTGAAAGTCTTTACACATTTTTTATACGCGCTAATGTTTATATTATTTTCAAACGGGCTAAAATAATTTTGAAAAGACGCGGGGCAACTCATTTCTTTGAGCAATCGTCTCATTTGATAATAAACGTGAAATCTAAAAAAAACTACGAATCATCATATTCGAATGATTTAAATGATCGTAACTCACCCCACATCTCGTTGTACTGCAGTATGTTACAACATTTATTTGATTCTGAATTTTTTTTAGCGGATTAGAATTCCAACTATTTACAATCTCGTCGCTATTAACGCGAGGCAACTTGTAGTTGCTAAAAACATTGTCAAGTTGTACGTTAAAAAAATCATTTTCATTGACGTAAATATTCATATTCGTCAAATCGCTAGTATCAAATTTTTTAGACGATATAAAATTTCCAGATTGTGGATATGAAAACGAAAAATTACTCTGAAATGCTAATGGAAACGTCATTTTTATTAATTATAAAATATAATTTATAAATGCATCATACGGCAGAAATTAAAAATGTAAATGATACAATCTCATTAAATAATGCCATCGATAATTAAAAAAAAGGTAATCTTACGATATCATTAAATAGCGTTAACATTTGGGTAGGATATTATAATATCCGTAAAAAAGAAAAAATATTTTTACGAAAAGATATAATAAACGAAAGAAATGAACAAAGTCAGGAAGAAAGTATCGTATTTATCGAACCGGGGCTTTATAATCTTAATGAAATTATCGATATTGTCTTAAAAAACGCACCTTGGATAACGTTTGTCGTCGATAAAACAATTGGTATATCTATTATAAATATTACTCAACAAAGACAAATAATAAAATTTTCATCGGGATTAGCTAATTTACTAGGATTTAATAATGATTATCTAGCTGAAGGAGAGCACCAAGGAAGAATAATCGATTTACTACCTTTTAATATAATATACATTCATTGCGGTCAAATTTCTACGAGCGAAAGTTTTGTGATGGTAAACCTTGTACTATTTTAAACATTTTTCCTTTACAAGATAAATCGTTTGGAGAAAGTATGTATATGGAATTTAATAATCCGTTACAAAAAAATCTTAAAATTGGTACGTTTAACGAATTGAGTTTTCGAATTAAAGATTCATCGGGTAGAGAAATCAATAATCACGGTATGCCAATTGTTTTTACATTTAAAATTAAATGATTTTACTTATATAAATATGGCAAGCATTTACGGTCCTAGTCGAAGAAGTGAGCAAGTTTTATCTAGCGTCTTACAACAAAGTAACATTTACGAACATCACGGCTATATAGATTGCGATGAAATTTTACAAACGATAGTTCTTGTCGAAAAATATCAAATTATACTCGGATGGCACGGTAGGCTTAAACTACCCTTTTACATGTTTAATCAAGCACCTACATACTGCTCAATTTTTGTAAAATTTGCGAAAACCAACGGTTTTTATTCACATTCGGCGGAAGGTAGTTTTGACGTTAACGTATATCATAATTATTCCTTCTCCCGCTCGAGATAAAAGTTTAGTTTTTAACAACACTTCGCAGCACGTACAATACGGAAGAAAAATTCAAACGCGAAATAAAAAAGTTGTTGTACAAGGAAGCTTTTTTGGCGCTCTAAACACTAAAATCTGTTTCAATATACAAATTAAAAGTTTACCCTTAAATTAAATAATTTAATATAAATAAAATATGGCGAGTATTTACGGTCCTAGTAGAAAAAACAGTATCGTTAGCGATGATAAAAAAGTAACATTTCTAATAAAAACATCTTTCAAGAAACTGGACACATTAATCCGAGTGAACTTACACCAAATCTAAAAAAATGTTCTCAATTTGTTTTAAATAATTTAATGTTTGAAATGTATTGGTTTAATAATTCAATAAATTGTTATATTAATAATAATAATACTAATGTGTGGACTTATATAGCGCACGTATTGAGGATTTATCATTTTATTCATTATATGCTAAAATGAATATGGGTAAAAATAATTATTATTCTTTAGTGAAAAGTGAACAATTTGAAGATGATGAAGATAAAAAAAAATCTAATTAATTTCCCTCCAGACAGTAACTTTGATTTTTCAAATGAAGCGCGATATTTTAAATGTGTAATATGTTTAATTTCAAAATATATAGATGATATCAAATTCTTGTTTGAAGGAAAATTGTTGGTGCTTTAAACACGGGAATATGTTACGATATTAAACTAATAACAATTCCAATTAATACTTTCCCTTGATTTAAAATAAAAATATAATCGATTATTATTAATAAAATCATGAATATGACTACGGATAATCTCCAAGAGTTAATTCGCTGCGAAGTGCAGCGTTTACAACACGAAAACAACATTCAAAAAGAATTACGAGCGGAAGAAAATGAACGTAAGGTTATAAATAAAAAAAATAGATATAATCAATCGAACGTGCAAAAATTTAGACGCTTTTCTACAATTAACAGACTTTGGTCTGAAAATTGCACTATGCTATGCTGCTGCTGTATATGTCGTACCTTTCATCGATCAACAACTTACAAGAAAACTTTTTAAAATTAGATTTGTTTAATATTTTACTATTAATACAAAAATTATGAGTGTAATTACTGAAACAAATAAACTTTATCCAGATGTACGATATATATATAGATACTTCCGAAGCGACAGCTAGCGATGTTAAAATCTTTCGCTTGCAAAAAATCGATAACATTCAAAAAGAATTACGAGCCGAAAGAAACGAGCGCGAGGCTGTATATAAAAAATATAATACAATCATCAACGCTTACTCTATCGTAGAAACGATAGTAGAATTGGGCTGTATTGGAGCAGGAGCCACTGAAATCGCGAGTATCGCCAGCGTTATAACATCGCCGGTCGGATTTGCTTTAGAAGGTTTAGCTTTAGGGTTAAGCGGTGTGGCGTTTGCTCTCAGATACGCGAAATATAAATTATCAAAAAAAGCAAAAAAACACGATGAGATTAGAGTCTTAGCTTTATCTAAACTCAACACGATCGAAAACCACGTTTCAAAAGCGATCGAAGACGGTGTCATTACCCAATAAGAATTTCATTTAATATGCGAAGAACGAGATAAATTTAATCAAATGAAAGCAAATATCCGTAAGGCGGCTCTGCCCACAACTAAAAATGACAATGTCGATAAAAATCAAGATGTTAATTTAGATAAACCAAAAAAAGATCTTATAGAAACAATTATGAATTTAAAGTAAACTTTAGTATAAATAAATCTTATTATAATAAAAAACACGCTTCGCAAATAGCAGAGCGTGTTGATATAGCGTCTGCGCCGTTAGGCGTAAAAGCTTTGCCAGCTACCGATCCCCCACCGTATAATTCAAATTTTTAATTTTTAATTTATAAAACGTTCAACCAACTCTTTCATCACTAAATTATAATTTCGTCTAGCTATTCCTTTTGCTTGCTTAAAACTTTTTAGAGTTCGTACATAAACTTATCGACGTTTTTGTACCTTTTTTACATCTTCTACACTCAACAGGTACATTTTGTCCACTTTTAATTTTAAACTGATGAAAAGCGCAATAGTCCACACTTGACTGTTTTGCCATCTATAAACCATTTGCAAGGAACGATCACTTTTCGGTTTTGATTCCATACTCTCTTCTCATTAATCAACTAAATAATATTTTTTTTAAATATAATTTTTAAACTTTTTTTGGTGATATTTTTGTTTATCATCAAAAAAAATATTTTTACAACCAAAAGGTCAATCAACGTTAACTAACCTCCTACACATATACACCAACACGCCACCCCACGCCCCTTTGTAAGTAATTGAGCCAGCACCATCATCTAACATACTACTAAAAATCAATTTTCTAAAAAGATTTGCTAAGTGGCCCAGAAGCCCCATTTACAATTACTACTACTGCCCTTCAAGGGTGTGGCATACTGTTTTTTAAATGCAAAGTACATGTATTTTGGCATATATAAAAGAACAAAAATAAATCACACAGTGAACAGCAAAGTTGAGTAGAAAACACAGCACCGAGAAATGTTCATGTACCCAACCCTCCCCAAAACCACCCTTTTACTGAAGACCTCCCTTGTTAAATCCCCAAGTAAATAAGGAAAACAGCCTTTTAGGTCGACAAATAACACCAGTAATTATATTATCGAAATGAAGCAAACTCCAGTTTCGGAGGGGAATGGCCCCAAAATAGTGCTAGTCCTGCAAGGTGAGATCGTCCAAGAAAAAAAATGTTGACCCCCCTCTAGAGCTCGGTGGCACTCCTTCATGACTCTCACTTTGTCCTGGCAAGACAGAAGCCTGACTAGAATGTCAGCTGGTCTACCGTTCTTGTCTGTCTCGGTGGGCACGCTCGATTCGCGGGGGGCTTGAGTCCCAGCAAAACTTGGTAGCGAATATATTGGCAATCTTCTCGGCACAATTTTCGTTCTCAGACCTGGTTACACCAACCACACGGAAGTTGTTCCGTCTTACAAATCTCTCGATCTTGCCTGTTAATTTCACCACTCTGCTTGGAGAGTTGCGCTTTTACAGTTGAGAGTTCCGTTGTAAGTGAACTAAGTAATTTCTCGAGGCCCGCATTAGCTTTCTCTAAAGTAGCAATAATTCTCTCACTGTTGAATTCAATTGAGGCAGCCAATCTAGCCTCAAGTTGCTGTTGGCCCTCAACAAGCTTGGAGAGAGTAGAACGGACAAAGGCTCGAACTTCCCGCGGTAGTCGCCGTCAGCATCGTCACTTCCATCGTCTCCAGACACTGCAGGGCCTGGGGCAGGGCCCGCCGCATAGCAGGCCCCGCCGCATAGCCGGCCCTCTTCCCACCTCGTTGCTTCGGCGGCATGGCTTGGTCGTGCACAAAAATATATACACGGTTGAGTGAATACGTACAATGTACAAGACTTGAGCACGGTACAGGCACGTCCTTCCTCTACGGCGTCATCAGTCGAACTCCATTTCTAATGAAGTTTATTTGTGTAGTAAAAAATGCATTTGAATGGTGGAAACAAGAATGGAATTTGTAAACAGCTACTAAATTTATCTTATATTGGAACCACTTAGTAGCCAAAAGAATAAACGTGCCAAGAATACAAGCATATTTAAAAATTTACAAAGAGGGTATAAGGTCACAGTAAGTCATCTCTGGTCGAACCACATCACTGAACCACATCGCCATGCTGCAATAACATCAACGTGGCAGACATTGTAATCAATCAAATCAATCAAATCAATCAAATCGATCCGGGTCGGGTCGGGTAGGGTCGGTCAATCCAGAAGTCTGTCGGAAAGGACAGTTATTCTGGTGAGCAGGTTTACACACGGTTTTCATCTCGGTTATTGAGGCCCTAGACTAGAGTGTGTAGTGATTCATTCAGATTGTTAACCATCCACTGCGCAACGACCGCATGTGGTTCGATCGTGTTAAAGCTTAGCGAGAACAAGAGTTTAGGTTCCATTGCGGTACCCGGTTCAGTACGGCTTTTACCGTGATTCATTGCTCTCTCTGATTAGGTTCGTGCCCAAACATGTACCAGGTGAATTTCGTCTCATTCACCAGATTTCTTATCCGGTAGGAGGTATCATTAAATAGTGCCATGGAAAGACAATTGTTTTATTAATTATGTTTCGTTATGCCGGCGAGAGTGAGGGGGCATGGTGGGCAAAATCTGATATTAATTATGTTTTTCAGCTACTTCATGTTCACCCTACTGGTTATGTATTCGTCTTGGTCAATCACGAACTGCTACTACACTCGAACCGCTATCAAACATAGTCTTAGGAACTTCGTATTCATCTCCACCAGAAAACGGGGGAAACCAGGTCGCAGATTTTGAATGTCAGTAGCTGTCAGGCTGACGGGCTTGGTGTTCTGTATGCTGTACACTCTCTGATGTGGCAAAACTTAAATATTGTGAGTGAGTTAAGTAAATAAACAATAATGAAAGAGTTGGAACTATTTTGTTGGTTCTAATTTAAGTAGTGTTTAATGAGTGTTTTAGGTTAAGACCGACGATCCCGTTGGCACATTTAGGACATAATAAATGGTGGATGATCTGGGTAGGTTCTTCCACTGATTTTGTTGTTTTCCAGCGTACGGTGATAACTAGCTCAAAGTAAAGCATTTCGTCGTACCTCCTCGGTAACTATACAATTCCTCCCATTAACTTTGTGTGAGGCAAAATCATTTTTGTCCCATAAGTACAACACAATTCAATTTTTGTATTAATTTCTACCTATGTCTGAATAAATGTACTTACAATAACACATTAAATAAAACGTACCTGAAAGATAGAAAGGATTTATTTAACATTTAATAACTCCTCGCCAAAAATGCCTCATCGACTTGAGATCAAATCTGTGCAATTAGATGTATCTGCTTGTGTGTATACTGCGCGCAGTCTGCCTGTTTATAGCGACCCAAGTGCGGCATTGAGCCCAACGTAGGCTCGGCTTAATATACAGACGTAAATAAGTCGTGAGGCATCGATTATTCATATATTCAAGAACGTAGCCCACCTACGTTTGAGTTGGCCAATGAGAGAGCCCCAAAAGTACAACAGAAACAAACTGTCCGGTATTCCCGAGTAATTGCTATAGACCGTGTACAAACGTCGAAAGACTCATTGAATTCGTTAGATTTGGACGCACCCTCTTTCTCATTGTGATTCACTGCTGCTAATAACAAGTATGATACAATGTGATCGAGGTATACTGCACAGTGCACTATATGGAACGGCGCCCGTACCTACACACAAAATACGGTCAATCTATAGCTTGATCTCAAGTCTATAGTTTCCGATGCGCTCAGTTCAAACATGAAAATGTGAACATGCACAGTTTATTGCTACCGGGAGCTAGATTAAAACATCTCATTACAGCCCATTTATTTTTGTTCACCAATGTTTGTACAATTTCTACCAGCTACTAACGACACACTTTGGGGTAAGCTGATGTTATTGTTGTTAATAACTCGAATATTTATGTTTTTGTTATATCTTAATAAGGTTTCGGAATGTTGTGTTTGGTATTTGTAGATTTGAATCCAATCAGGTGTATAGGGCCTAATTATTGTTATGTTCCAGTGTTTTATTGTACAAACAAGGCTTTATGTCGGCCTACTAGTAAGTCTCAAGTCCCTAGGAACAAGTCTTGTATATTTGACTACATGCGTGCCTTAGAAAATAGACAGATGGAGACATTATATTGTCTACTGGATGAACCTCCCCCAGCGCCTGAGAGTGAAGATTCCGATAGTGAATTCAGTAAAGAAAAATAATATAGATTAATGAGTCATAGTTGTTTAATACAAAAGGCCTATTTCAGATAGTGTTATTTTTGATAATTTTATAATAATAAAAATATAAATAAATAAAATATTAAACAAAAACAAAAACAAACAAATATATATATAATGTTGAAAGTGAAATAGATACAACATTAGTAAATACTGGCTGTTAAATTGTTCCTTGTTAAATTATTCCTTGAAAATGTTTTGTCTGAATTGTTTTAATCTTACACAAAAATTGAATCATTACCTTTAATTACAAAAATAATGTTGAAATGCAAATGCAAGTTTATTTTTTAAACTAATGGATTTAAACTAATGCATGTTACCTCGTACATATTCTGTATCTTTCCTGATACTATGTGATCCGTCATACGTTTTGTCAGTCATACTTATGTTTTACCCAAGCTTAATGTGGGTATGTAAACATGTATTTTAGAGGAATACATACACCAGTGTAAAATTTACCTTTACTCTAGCAAACATTACGGTAGTGGGCCGATACTGGCTTACTATGTGCTTGTTCTAGCAGTACCGCGAGGTACAGGACGGTACAGAACCAGAACTGGGCCAATGCTGGCTGCCCATAACGAGGAGATTCGCTCACTCAATTATGGCACACAGTATTGTGGCCTGGTACCTGGCCAGTACTAAATCTGACCTTACCAATATGCAAATAGTCTGACCTTAATTTGACCTAGCTTTGTGCTCGAATCATTTCCAAGGTTTCACTATGTGACAATCAGTGATTTTAGCCAATTTTCTAAAAAAGATTGTTAATTTTATGATGTCCTCTTCTATTTAACTGTAAAAAGTTCAATACAAATATAAAATATAATGCATTATAACTGCACGTCACCATAACTAATAAGATATTTGGAAAGACAGTATAGATAAATGATAGGCCTACATGCGATGTACATAAAGAGGGGTGGTTGAAAAAGGAACCAGACTACGCGGACGTGTCGGTAAGTGAAAGAAAATATGTAGCTCAGTTATGGCACACAGTATTGTGGCCCGGTATCTGGCCAGTACTAAATCTGCCCTTACCAATATGTAAATGATCTGACCTTAGTTTGACCTAGCTTTGTGCTCGAATCATTTCCAAGGTTTCAATATGTAACAATCAGTGATTGTTAATTTTATGATAAATATCGTCTAGATTTTAAATTCCTCTTCTATTTTACTGTAAAAATTACAACAAAATAGAAACTAAGAGATTTGGAAAGACAGTACATATTAATGATAGGCCTACATGCGATGTGCATGAAGAGGGGTGGTTGAAAAAGGAACCAGACTACGCGAATGTGTCGGTAAGTGAAAGAAAATCTGTAAAAAATAATGGCATTAATTAATTAACCCCAATTTGCAGATCAACAAGGAACTCAGCCAGTTGAGAAAATAAAATAACCCGTCAACATAAGACCAGTACAGGGCCAGCATCCTGCCACAATGGGGCTCACCTGTGGCCCAGCACCAGGCCAATGTCGTTTCATTCTGGGACAATAATGACATAATCGTAATGGCCCAACACAGAAGTGTCAGAATCGGTATAGAACAATAACCCACTGTAACTGAGTTGACCCGATTAATTGTCTGTGTGTACACTATACTGGGTCACTGCCATCAGCCAGCATTGGTCTGTGAACGTGTGTATACCACCACCACCGGGTCAATAATGAAATATTTGCTCGGTTTATTCATGAAGGATATTAGTTTCTTTTTAAGCACCAGTGAAAGGTTTTGGTAAGTGCTGAAGGTTCAACAGTATTTGCCAAAAAAGCCTAAAATGTATCCTGTATTAAACTGATTGTTAATCGTTATAATATTATAGCAAAATGGATGAAAAAAGGAGCATGGTAAGTTACAAAATTAGTAAAAGTGTCAAACAAAGACAATGTTTGCATTGCCTTGATTTAAGTAACCCAAAAAAATTAACCACTTGGTTTAGTAATGAAGGACAACAAAAACATCACAAATTCGTATTTTGGGGGTAGGCAGGGGTAGATCCAGAGCACTCCAATGGAACAAAAGGTTAGAGGGACAAACCACAAAATGTATTGTCAATTTCGTAACGCCCATGGTTGATTAATTTGAAAGGGGAACACCCCGACTCAATTGGAACTTACCCTGGGAGTAAGGGTGAAAGAAAGGGGATTGGAGCATGACATGCAGTGAGCGGTCAATCTTGGTAATGTGATTTTGTTTACAACAAAATCATCAGATATTGCACCAAATTCACCAAACCCACCTTGACCCCCACTGGAACGATTTGACATCTTTGACATGAACATAGCACACGTCAGCTTCTCAAATTATACAAAAGTCCGCGTTGAAATGTACACAGTTCTCTTCGAATGACCAAAAGAGGGCACTGTTTTCATAAGTCATAATTAAAATGCAAATATATTCAAAACTGGCAAGTTTCGTGACTGAATTATTATTGACAGAGGTTTCTGAATTATGTGAAACGAGAGTCGGATGTGACTCATTCATGGTGTTTATGGGTACAAGTGCAACTTGGGCCACACAGCACAAAATACACGTTTCGAGACAATCGAGTTTTAAGTTGCTCACTTTTTGAAATTGTAGTTTCACCATCATTAATAATAATAATAATAATAATAATAATAATAATAATAATAATAATAATAATAATAATAATAATAATAATAATAATAATAATAATAATAATAATAATAATAATAATAATAATAATAATAATAATAATAATAATGAAACTTATAAAGCGCCATCTATCTAGAAACCTAATCCGAGGCGCTGGTGATAATGAAAAAGACACAAAGATATGGAACATTAGATAAACAAAGATAAATACATGAAACAAAATGCATAAAATTAACATTCATTATCAAGCTTGCACAAAAAGGTGAGTTTTCAAAAGTGTTTTGAAAGAATTAAAATTGTCACCTAGTCTTAAACTTTGTGGAAGCATATTCCAAAGGGAAGGGGCTGCAACAGAAAAAGCCCTATCCCCAAAAGTTTTACAAGTTTCATGTGGTACAGTAAGGTAGTTTTGGTTTGCTGAGCGTAGTCCACTGCGATTAGAGCTGTAAATGATAAGAAGATCTTGAATATATGAAGGTGAGTTGCCATGTAGAGCTTTCCATGTAAGAAGACATATCTTGAAAACTATCCGTTGTTGAACTGGGAGTCAGTGTAATTGCTTCAGTGAGGATGTTATGTGATCTGACTTATGAATCATAAATATAGTCCTTGCCGCATCATTTTGGATTAGTTGAAGTCTGTGAATAAGGTTTTTAGGTATTCCATAGAGCAAAGCAGAATATTGCCAAATTATGTGCACTGTTTGAAAGTACAGATTTCAAATTCTCAAATGTACAAGTTATTCAACAACAGGACGATTATTTATGGCGTAATTGATTTATTAATGCAATTGTCCCTTCGTGAAAACGCTAGAAACGGCTTAATTTTGCTCTCAATTGTCACTTCGTGAAAACGGAAAACGCCTCGCGCGAGTTTTGTCCTTGCAGCGCGTGTACAAAACTATGCGGATTTATCGACATGTACGCACGCTATGGGTGAAATTTGGTGACGAAGTAAGTTTTTGCGTTTTCACGAAGAGACAATTGTGAGCTATTTATAGATCGGTAGTAGCGCGCGCTGCAATTGGGAAAGTTGTGTTGATTTGAGCGTTTTCTATTGTCTTTTATTATCGTTATGTTGTGATTAATCGTCCCGTTCTTTAAAAAGTTGACACATTTGGAAAGTTTGAAATCTATTCTTTCACACAGGGCACACATTTTACATGTATTTTGCATCTTGAATGTGAAATGGTACGTTTAAAACATATATATATATATATATATATATATATATATATATATTACTTAAAGTTCAATACTGTTTGGCCCAAGTGTCACTTCGTGAAAACGCAAATTGCTCTTGAGCACCCATTTTTTTCTTGGCCAATTAGTGTAATTACAAAACTAATGATTTTGGACCTTATAAATTTGTGGTATTGTAGATTTCAAAGTAATTCAAAATAAATAAAAAAATCAAACTCGAAAAAAATTACGAATTTCCCCAATTGGCACTTCATGAAAACGGTGACGATCTCAAATCACCTGTTAGTTCATAATGTCCTAACCGAAATGCGAAACAACAACCATGTCGACAAACACACTCTGGCATATCTCAATCCCAGCTCACAGGCGTGTCAACAATGTATCTTCTACCGAAACAGGCCTACCTTTCGTTGGAAGACCATAATAAGTGGATGTTCAAGTCAAAATCTCAGAATTTGTAGATGATTTTTCTATTCCCAATAGTAACCGCCCAATCTATGTATGTCCGTGACACAGCAGACATAGTGCGGAAACTCCAAGGATAAGATGTGCTTATCACAAGTATTGATGTTGTTTCAATGTACAAAAAAATCCGCCAAACTGAGGCAATAAACTGTGTATGCAATGCCCTCGACCAAACCAATCGTCCATATGTCATCAACAAACCTTCCGAATACATCCAGAAATACATCTGGAACTAGTATTCAACAGAAATTGTTTCCAATTTGTAAATAATTTCTACCTCCAGAAAATCGGTTGTGCAATGTGCTCAACAGCCAGTCTGGAAATGTGTGACATTACATGATCTCGAAAATAAAATCCTCCAACAGGCTGATAATATCGTTTTTGGTGACACTGTATAGTTACTAGTCACTTATAGTTGCGAACTTGATTATTTCTAAAATCTCATAAACACAATGAATCACATGCACCCAACTCTAAAATTCACGGAAAACGCTTCCGTGAAACTGGCATCCGAGACACAAAGATGTACACAAAACCTACAGAAACATACCAGTTTCTGCACAAAACCTCATCCCATGTGTTCAAAGCATTTATCTACTGAAAAACTGTCCAATTTGCTAGAAATATCAACAATGAGGAAGATTTCACAGAAAAAGTAAACATTTTCTCTCAAAAATTATTAGCCAGAGGCTATACTCAAACTGAGATAAACAACACAACATTAAGTGTCACTGGCCAAACGAGCTAAACTGATTCAACAATTACCAAAAGGCAAACAAAACAAAGAAGCACCGCTCGTAACAAGCATTGACATAATGATACAACAAAACCAACAACTCTTGGAAATAATTTCCAAAACTACCTTTTGTTGCCTTCAGAAAGGCTCAAAACATTCGGGAGAAATTAATCTGAGAAAATCTCACAAATACAGATTCAAAAGGATCAACTGAGAAACTCACTCCCACCACATATGATTTTTTTTTTAAGAACTAGACGAAACACTAAACGTCAACAGGGATGAAGTGTTACTGAATGGGATCGCACCATCATATTTCACTCAGTATGGATAAATATATGTTGATAGTAAAAATGTTTTATTTTCGTCGTCAGACGTAAATTCAGTTATGAAAAAAATGTTTTGATGCTGCGTGATTGGAATGTATAAGATAGAATATACTTACAATTCCTGGAGCTGTGATAGACCATCAAATGCTCCATTGGCAATTGTGCTGATGCTGTTGTTTTGAAGCCGTCTATGATGGGGAAACGAAGTAGGGTTAAAACATCGAATTTAAGCTTGTATACATTGGTAAATTTACAAACAAACAAAGTAAATAATTGTACAATGTTGAACGAGATTAAAGAAATGTATATAACAATGCAAGCACAATAAATTGATCAGAAAATAAGTACCCAAATAATTATGGAGGCATATTAAAAAAGCCCTATGTCTTAAGTGAGGGGTAGGGAGATTTGGTGAACAAGACAAACGAATTAAAGGTCATTAAACTAGGTCATTCAGACAGACGAACGGACTTAAGGACAGTAAAAGAATATTTAAATTATGAACAAGGGATAACATATTACGGAAACTGATAAAATGGATCGTGACTTGTTGCTTAAAGAGAAGGACAGCGTAGATGTTCTTTGTATAAGAAGCTTTAAAGCGCCCCACAAGTGACAAGTTTTCACCATTCTGTCAATACTGTTCCAGAGGCGTGGCCGATAAAATTTACAAAATATTCATTATGTAGTATGTGGGAGTGAACGGCAGAAAGAGATTGTGTTGTGATCTGGTGGAGTATCCATGAATATCATAGACTGCAGTAAAATAGGAAGAAAGCATCTTGAGGAAGACGTTTCCTCAATAAGCTTATGAAAAAAAGTGTCGCGTATCAAGAACACCAACAAATGTGCCGCCTAACACCCATGGGTGTTGATCGGTGGGACACTGTTTTTGCAACATCAACATTGTTAATAAAGCGCTCATAATGCACCACAGATCATCCAGAGTAATTTGTCGTGACCCTGAATGCTATGAAGCAGGCCCCTCCGCCACGAATTTACCATTTTGGACAGATCACTACGTTTTCTCATCCATTGCCGTGGATCGGTTTGAATTTGAGGCCAATTATTGAGAGGCATTCATTTCCCGCTTTTGACAGTGGGGAATGGCAATAACTTTCCTCCACTGTTTATTTTTAAATGTTTTTTTGCATCCCTGTCGTCATAAAGCACTCAGAATGCACTACTGAGCATCTTGCATCCAACATTCAAACCCCAAAAACAAAACAAAACAGACAAACGAACACTAAATACCAAAAAAATAAAAATAAGCAAATTCATAATTACACAAATAAATCGTCGCCGGTTGAATTGGCAAATTAAGAAAATTGTGTGCCCCAAATATATTGTCTAAAAGCGGGTTAGGCTGTGCAACCCGGGGTGTGCCCCCATATGGCCAAATCCTGGACCCGCCCTTCACCTCACTTCTCAGCAGCTATGAACACCCATGCTAAAATACAATATCATACTTATGTTAATAAGCTTCATATAGATTATGGCATTCAGCCCCTTCTTCCTTCAACGACAAAGAAGCAATTCTACCCATGGATGTATCACACTAGTCAAGCCCACATTGTAACAAAACAAGACAATGAGAGAATACTTCAATCACGTTGTGATACAAGGCAGTGTCGGATCTAGGATTTAACAAAAATGGGGGCGCACCTTGGATCACACAGCCTCATCCTGCTTTTAGACATCATTTTGGGGGCAAAACAATTTTGTGAGTAAAAAATGTCTTGCAGTAAAAAATAAAATAATATAACGTAAAAGAAAAGAAAGGAAAAGAAGAGTGGCCTGCCTTCAATACAACATTCAGAGTTACGACAAAATTTGACCTTGGACGCTTTTGGTGCATTCAGATCGCTTCATTAATATATTTGTGTTGCAAGAAAAACGGTAGCTTCCTCCTCAGTAGTCAGGATATGCTAATATATTTATTTTTTTAAATTTATTTATGAGCCATCAAAAATGTAGGGACATTTGATATACTGTCCCCCACCCTCTAAAAAAGTTGGGGACGTGCCCCTTCCGCCACTGATCGACGCCCATTTGTCAAACAAACTGGCCAGCCAACCTCATTGGAAGAACACTACAGAACAATAAACTATTGTCTTCACCAATTTATGTAAGTCGCATGAAATTCGATGGGACAGCTAAAGCAGCGTATTATACCCATTCCGCAGCTGCGTCGTTTTATTAATTTGGTTATAAACTGGAAGTTAAATCAAACAAACAAGACTAGACAAGTATGAATCAACATTTTGAGTTTATGCTTGTATATACTGCAAATCCTAGCTGTGATAACTTGGAGACCAGAGCTGGGCTATTGTACCAATTATCCATGAAGATGACATGCCCCTTGTGTTCCAGTCCTTTCACTAGATACAAGGCAACCTGGTCTAGTGCATGAAGGACGGACGGATGGATGGTGTGTTGCCATGGTTGCAGCATGCACAGTGGAGGGTTGACCTGTTGCTGTGCTTGGCCGTATGCCCGAATTCGGACTCATTTAAAGAGAAGCATTTCAGTCCACACTTGTTGGCCTTTCGAGGTAAGTACTTCTTAAAGCTCAGTCGTCCTTTAAACTTCACCATACTCTCATCCGGTGAGAGGTTTCGTCCAGGGCTGTATATTTTGAGAAAGGTTGGCAGTACAATGTCGAGTAAAGGGCGAAGTTTTGCCAGTTTGTCGGAAGGGCTGTCTACTTGAACTCTGTTGTTGGCTAGATGAAAACATAAAAGGATTGCGGTGAATCTGTTGCGGGACATAGATGACGGATATAACGGACTTCGAAGGACATCTGACATGGACCAGTGCATGCTGTATCGTAGACTTGAATTCAATTCTGAGATCGGGGTTATTTTTGTCTGCATCAGCAACGCAAAACGCCGTTTACCCCTACTGGCTATCACAGCCCTAACTCGCGATCTCAGACTTGACCCTATTGTGTTTGTGGGATATTCATATTCAAATTTACATAATAATACGGATGCTAGAGAGATGGCCAATCAGGAGGCCACAAAAACCTTGTAGGCCGCGTCTATTACGAACAGGTTACACTCGCTTAAAATTATTTCTGTAATATTATTTCGATATTAAATTTGTATAGGCCTAGTGTTTGGTACGTAAATAGTATTTGAAATGATAGGTAAATTTAATGAGATCTTAGAGTTGTAAGAAAGCACAAAATAAAATACATAATGCCTTCTCTACAAAAACGTCTTACCTACAGTTTAAATAGAATCGTTGAGTACGTCTCCTACAACTGCATGTAGAAGGTTTAGTTTGAATATTCATGTTGTGAAAGGCTTTCCGACCAATCAGATTGTTCCGTCCACTTTTGGACTAATTCGCAATAGGGTGTGTACAAACCGACGAACAACATTCCCAAGTCTGTGATCGAAGGTTAATGTCGGAGGTTAATGCACAAGAGGGCGTTAATGAGATACTACAGAGCCGTATTGGCTTCAGGCAGACAAAAAACCACGATCACAGACTTGGAACCAAGTCTAGCTGTATCGAGGCCTTTTGTTGATGCCATCATTTCGGGAATATTAGTTGGAGTCCAAGCAGGCTGACGATTGGTTGGGTTTGCAGGCAAAGTTTGTTCAGCATATCGATTTGTCTCCGTCACCATCAGCTCCCAGGTCGCTTGACATAAGTACAGTTGAAAAATTTGGAAAGGTGTACAGTTACTCAAATCTTCAGTAGTTCCCCTGTTTCCACTGAATTGCACCATGTGTTTCCTCGTGTATGCGTTAGTTTCACACAACCAGACCGGCAGTTTGGCTTTTCTGATGAAGATGATGATGTAGGGACGCATTCCTCTTCACTATCTTCCGACTCCGGTGTAGAATCCTCGTCAGAAGACATGTCTGACCTACTATCTGCGAAGATTTCTTCCAAAATTTGTGCACTTTGATCGGCGTCCATTACATTATAAAGCAGTAGCACGCAAAAGCTCGCGGGCGTACTTTTTCAGCCAATCAGAAAGCGCTGGTCAATTCAGGACGCTATTGACATTTCGCTACAACAGGTGTTACTAATGTGCCACTGAGGCACACCGGGAACAAACGAGAGTTGTTTTCGCGTGCCAAAAGAACACCACGGTACCCAAGCGATATGCAATATTGAGCAAATATGGCACAATGGGGTTGAAAGGGTTATGTACTCTGTACATTTTGAGCCAGTTTAAACGATTTGGTTATTGGAGGATTGTGTTATTCAATTGGTCTTATATAAGGCACCATCGAAAAATGGTCCTTGTGAACATCGGAAGATTACTTTTTAGGCCTAGTACTATGAGTAAACAATGAATAAAGTGGCCGGACAACAGCAAGTAGGCGGACTTAAACACTGACGGTTTGTTTAAATTTGTTTCTGTTATGTAGTTGCAAGTACCTTTAAGTAACAAAAATACGTTTTGAATAAAACTTACGTGGGAAGTTCGTTCAACTTTCATTCAGTGATCAGATCAAAGTGCGTAAATAAGTGGATAACTTTCGTTTAATGATTACGGATGTCGAAAAATAGGTTTTCTAAGAAAGCTTAATTGTACACGTTGCCCAAAAATCTAAAGCGCTAGATCATGCTTGAAGCCTTACTTTTAGTAAACGTTAGTCAGATTACTTTCGAACTACGTTATCGTTTCAATTATTTCATCACTCTCTGTAGCCTCATTTGTTATTTTCTCTTTTGGTACAGGTAAGCTTGCTATATTTTGTATTGTAAGTTTATCCTCGAGGTTACTCTCTTCTGTGATTTAAACTTGTATCCGCAAAGTTCAAGATGTATAGATTCACTCCTCTATATAGTCTTTATTTTAATTATTAATCACTTTGTAGACTAGTTATCATGTTCTTATTTTAATTTAGGTATCGCTTTGGAGAGCCGACGTGGTTTTTCTCTTCACGTATCCATGTCTCTGTTCTAATCTCGGATTATCATCCCCTAGACCCTGACTGACTTAGTATCATTGGAGTTTGGACCAAGTCAAATCAAGATCAAGTCTATCGAGTCAAGATGAGTTCTAATAATTGAGTTATATTAATGCTCACTGTAATTGCGTCATCGTTGATTGGTTTGCCTTTGAGCACCTATGTGGTTTAATGAATGCCAGTAGAATTAAGAATTAAGATTTGCAGTTGCACTATGTAATTGATAAGAAACCGTTTCTCGCAAATGGTAATTACACGTACATGTGATGTTAATATATGCTAATGTTAATGATCTTTTCGCTGATTGGACTATACTATAAATATTGTGCATACTAATTCGGGAGCATGGATAAGCCAGGGCGCAGCTTTTGAATGCCAGTAGCTGTCAGGCTGACGGCTTGGTGTTCTGTATGCTGTACACTCTCTGATGTGGCAAAACGTTATTGTGAGTGAGTTAAGTAAATAAACAATAATGAAACCGTCGGAACTATGTTGTTGGTTCTAATTTAATTGGTGTTTAATGAGTGTTTTAGGTTAAGACCGACGATCCCGTTGGCACATTTATGACATAATAAACGGTGGATGATCTGGGTAGGTACTTCCACTGATTTTGTTGTTTTCTAGCGTACGGTAATAACTAGCTCAAAGTAACGCATTTCACATTTGGCATTAATTTCTACCTATGTCTGAATAAATGTACTTACAATAACATTAAATAAAACGTACCTTAAAGATAGAAAGGATTTATTTAACATTTAATAACGCCTCGCCAAAAACGCTTCGTCGACTAGAGATCGACTTGAGATCAAATCTGTGTAATTAGCCGTATCTGCTTGTGTGTATACTGCGCGCAGTCTGCCAGTTTATAGCGACCCAACGTGCGGCATTGATCGCGTAGGCTCGGCTTAATATACAGACGTAAATAAGTCGTGAGGCATCGATTATTCATATATTCAAGAACGTAGCCCAATTACGTTTGAGTTGGCGAATGAGAGAGCCCCAAAAGAAACAAAATCTCCAGTATTCCCGACAAATTGCCATAGACCGTGTACAAACGTCGAAAGACTCATTCAATTCGTTAGATTTGGGCGCACCCTCTTTCTCGATGTGATTCACTGCTGCCAATAACAAGTATGATACAATGTGATCGAGGTATACTGCACAGTGCACTATATGGAACGGCGCCCGTACCTACACACAAAATACGGTCAATCTATAACGCTTGATCTCAAGTCTATAGTTTCCGATACGCTCAGTTCAAACATGAAAATGTGAACATGCACAGTTTATTGCTACCGGGAGCTAGATTAAAACATCTCATGACAGCCCATTTATTTTTGTTCACCAATGTTTGTACAATTTCCACTAGCTACTAACGACACACTTTGGAGTAAGCTGATATTAATGTTTTTGTTATATCTTAATAGGGTTTCGGAATGTTGGGTCTGGTATTTGTAGATTTGAATCCAATCAGGTGTAGGGCCTAATTATTGTTATGTTACAGTGTTTTATTGTACAAACAATGCTTTATGTAGGCCTACTAGTAAGTCTCAAGTCCCTAGGATCAAGTCTTGTATCTTTGTCTACATGCGTGCCTTAGAAAATAGACAGATGGAGACATTATATTGTCTACTGGATAAACCTCCCCCCAGCGCCTGAGAGTGAAGATTCCAATAATGAATTCAGTAAAGAAAAAAATATAGATTAATGAGTCATAGTTGTTTAATACAAAAGGCCTCTTTCAGATAGTGTTATTTTTGATCATTTTATATTTTAAAAAAAAAAATAATAATAATAATAAACAAAAAACAAAAAATAAAATAAAATACCTAGTACATACCTGGTTACCTAGTAGTACATATTCTGTATCTTCCCTTAAAGCTGATACAATGTGATCCGTCATACGTTTTGTCAGTCATATGTTTTACCCAAGCTTAATGTGGGTATGTAAACATGTATTTTAGAGGAATACATACATCAGTGTAAAAGTTACCTTTACTCTAGCAAACATTACGGTAGTGGGCCGATACTGGCTTACTATGGGCTTGTTCTGGCAGTACCGCGAGGTACAGGACGGTACAGAACCAGAACTGGGCCAATGCTGGCTGCCCATAACGAGGAGAGTCGCTAACTCAATTATGGCACACAGTATTGTGGCCTGGTACCTGGCCAGTACTAAATCTGACCTTACCAATATGCAAATGATCTGACCTTAATTTGACCTAGCTTTGTGCTCGAATCATTTACAAGGTTTCAATATGTGACAATCAGTGATTTTAGCCAATTTTCTAAAAAAGATTGTTAATTTTATGATGTCCTTAACTGTAAAAATTTCAATAAAAATATAAAATATAATGCATTATAACTGCACGTCACCATAACTAATAAGAGATTTGGAAAGACAGTACAGATAAATGATAGGCCTACATGCGATGTACATGAAGAGGGGTAGTTGAAAAAGGAACCAGACTACGCGGACGTGTCGTTAAGTGAAAGAAAATATGTAAAAAATAATGGCATTAATTAAACCCAATTTGCAGATCAAGAAGGAACTCAGCCAATTGAGAAAATAATATAACCCGTCAACATAAGACCAGTACTGGGCCAATGTCGTTTCATTCTGGGACAAATGACATAATCGTAATGGCCCAACACAGAAGTGTCAGAATAGGTATAGAACAATGACCCCCTGTACCGTGCCAGTAATGGCAACTGAATTGACCCGATTAATTGCCTGTATGTAAATTATACTGGGTCACTGCCATCACCAGCATTGGTCTGTGAACGTGTGTATACAACCAGCACCGGGTCAATAATGAAATATTTGCTCATTTAATTCATGAAGGATATTAGTTTATTTTTATGCACCAGTGAAATGTTTTAAGTGCTGAAGGTTCAACAGTATTTGACAAAAAAAAAACTAAAATTCCAGGGACTCAGCTGGAATATTTTTTCGTTAGGAAACATTAATAATTTCATAGCAAATTAGACCTTTAATATTTCATTTATCCTGTATTAAACTGATTAATTATTAGTCTGTTATATAGCAAAATGGATGAAAAAAAGGAGCATCATAAGTTCCAAAATTAGTAAAAGTGTCAAACAAAGACAATTTTTGCATTGCCTTGATTTAAGTAACCAAAGTAAATTAACTACTTGGTTTAGTAATGAAGATTACTGGATTTAAATATTTTAACAAATCATACCCAGCTAGCATGCATACGTTGGCACAACGTTGACAAGCGTCAGATATGTCGCCGGCGGTCTGCCAACATTGACGTTGGCTAACGGTATACAAATGAGATGTCGGATAATATCCCTTTCATTACCAGCCACTTATGTAAGAGAGTACCCTTCTTTACCACAGCAATTAGGAGCCCAATGTCACTTCAGCCCCAGTGGGTTTTTCACAATTTCATTGAAGTGCGCCCTCACTCTGCAGTAATATACATTTTGTTTACATGTGTACTGTACATACCAAATGGCTCAGATGTATGTAAAACGGATGGTAAAAATGAGTATACAAAGGGAGGGAAATATTGTGTATCTATTTTGTAAGTGTAAAAGCAAAACAATGAAATAATTAGATCAGTATTTACACGGAAGAAAAGTAATACAAAATTGATATTTCAGAGAATTTGTAATAAATACATGCAAATACGGTACATGTATAAGATTTCTTGGATGAAATTTTTTTGAATTTTTTTTCTTCTTGGAAATGAACAATTTACTTGTATTCAGTGTACATACATCACAATCCATGCCAGCAATCCACCCCCACCCCCACCCACTCCCCCCCCCCCAATTCAATGTTGGTTTGGACTGTAATCTGCGGCTCGTCCGACCTTTCCCAACATTAAATTGGGGGGGGGGGTTGGAGGCAAATTGTACAGATTGATAATCAAGTGGTGTGGTATTTCTCAATGCAAGGAACTATGCACGTAGGTTGTGTACATTGTTTACAGATCATCTTTGTTTGTTTTCGCCTGCCTAATTTGCGATAACTGCAAACAATGCAGTCGCGTTTCTTTCCATTGGGGTTTTTGCCAGGATAGTGCTGTTGCCCTTGCCGAGTTCCAAGTAACCTCCCTTGTAAACCCGTGGCGGGAAAGAATCCACTAAGGGAAGACATCAAATTCTAACCTGCGGTTAAACCTTGGGGTACCTCGAGGTACCACAAGTTACATAATAATAATACTACTACTAATAATAATAATAATAATAATAATAATAATAATAATAATAATAATAATAATAATAATAATAATAATAATAATGTGTGGACTTATATAGCGCACGTATCCACCAACTAAGTGGTGCTCAAGGCGCATTTTTTTTTACGTGCATTACACAACACACGGGACCTACGACTTTACGTCCCATCCGAAGGACGAAGCAATTATGGTTAAGTACCTTGCTCAAGGACACAAGTGTCACGACCGGGGCTCGAACCCACATATCTGAAAAGTAAGGAGCTCATTATCTACGGGTCACTGCACATTCTTTGTTTCATCATGGGCATCTTCATGGCCAGTACTGGAGCTGGCAGATCCAGCCAGCAGCACAAGGGACCATCATTTATCTCACCATAATCCCCTACTAATCCGTTGTAAGTTGTCAAAAGGTTGACTAAGTCCTTTTTGTTTGGATATTGGGAGGGTCATGCCTTTAATCCCATAATCCCATAATCAGCAGTTTGACCTCTTCCGTTATTGATTATTCATGGCTCCAGCTCTTCCATTCATAAACTCTGGAGACCCAAGTTACCTTGTGGTACCTCGAGGTACCCCAAGGTTTAACCGCAGGTTAGAATTCGATGTCTTCCCTAATCGGAGCCGAATATTCGTTCACGCGCTCCAGGCAGTTCAAAGCTAACCATTGGCAGGACATTGCCGGGCCATCATGCCGATGGGCGTGATCGACAACAGCAACCTAAGTGTAATGTATACAGTCATAATACATGCGGTCTCTGAAAGATGTGTGGCCTACAATAATCAGATAACAGCAATGTGTGTACACGTACGTACGAGGCTTTATACACACGCCATTTTTTGACTAGCTTGACGTCGAACCACTTCGGATCACCTCCCACATTGCCGGCTCGTGTTCAAATGGTCCATGCCGCAGTCCTTCATCAAAATAAAAAGTAAGAGTTTCTTTTCTTTTTAAATGTATATCCGGTTCACACGTTTACTTTGAATATCATGCAAAATTGGACAAACAATATACTGTGTAAGTCTCGCGATGATAAGTCACCGTTGACTTCCGGGCACCTCTGAGCCATCAGTTATGGGAGGTTAATGGGTGTATAATTTTGTATGATTGTTATTTTTGTCACATCACCTTTTTTATCGTATGGATTTTGTGTGACATTGCATCCTTTGCGAGTGCTTGATCGATCTTACTCCCACCACCGGCAGCATCGGAAGGGGAAAACGTCGCACGTCCTATTATTTTTTTCGCGATCATGCCATTGATAATTTTGAGATCAGAGGCACAAACAAAACCGAAGAACCCTGCAACAATTAACTGCGTTTTCACTTTTTCTTGCCAATTTCGATCTGTCTTTTACATAATTTAACCAATATTGCAATGGAAGGGCCATGGTGACAACACTCGTTCACGGACAATAACATAACTAAACTTTATATACACGACCTACGCTTTTCGCGAGATTTGGGGACCGTACTACGACTAAATCTAGCAGCTTGCTCTAGTTTGCATGCGGGTACGTCAAGGATCACGATGATCGCCTTTTGTTTCATGGGCCTTAAGGTTTCAAACGTGAAAGCGGTAATCAAGGTCGGTTAAAAAAAAAATACTTGACCAAGATTTGTGAAATTGTTTACAATTTACAAATTTTAAACCAAGCTTTTATTAAATCAAACTATATTCAATGGATGAAATTTATTAAAACAGCACAATATAGTTCTTTTCATAAAAAAATCCACACAATACACGTTGTAAATGTTATGCGAGGTGCCCGGAATTCAAGATTCTCGCGAAAACTCGTACGTTCTCGAGGTCAACTTACACAGTCTATTATAGGATAGTTTTTAAGTGAAAATATGCTATGTTGGTATCTTCAGGAAATTTGCTAGGCTATTTTCTCAACAAGCCTAGATGACACACGGGCTGTTAGCTTGATATTTGACTGTGCTCAGTTTCCTAAGAAAAGTTATTAAAACTTCCAAATCCCAAGTATGTACAATAAACGCTTTTCTTTTTTATGTTCAAGCTGCTGCTAAGAAAACAATCAACATGACAGAATGCATTGTTGTATGAGAACAGAATAAAGAACTGGTTGCAATACAGTAAGGACAGAGATGGGGGAAGCAAACTGCGAGTTGAGCATAAGAGAGGTATGTGGCACAAATCAATACATTTGACCCTATGAGGACCGCATTTATTTATTTATTTATTTTTCTTAAAGCTGCAGAAAAACGCAAACAAAATAATGTTTTTTACAATTTAAACATGTGTAGTGACACACCATTGTGACATTCTTGTAGCAAAACACTGTCTTATTCCTTTTATGGCCTTAAACCAAGTCGTTTGAGTAGCTATCGAGCTGTCCGATGTGAGTTCCCCCAAAAAATCCTGCATCGGATACAGCCGACGTACTACGGGGTTAAAGTACTCATTATAGACAATGAGTGAATGAACAATGGACATTTTAGATTGATTTCATCTCAATTTAAATTAAAATAGTGAACAGCGATCTTGAGTTCTCAAGAAAAAACACTGCATATTGACAGTTTTTTTTTTTTTTTTAATCTGGATGGTTATTTTTCATGACTGTGATGACTTGCTTCACGTATACAAACTACCAATATGTGAAGGCCTTTTTCTAAAATCTTTCTACCTGTAAGTCTTCTTTTCCAGACTTCGTTGAAATTGTGTATTCTCCGTTGGTTATGATACAATATTTAATCATCCATGACTTTGAGTCGGGGGAGGCTTCATCCCCAAGCCCCCACCCCTGGATCCTCCACTGGGTGTCAGACAGTGAGGTGTCCCCTCATTACAACTAGGACGAATTAGCTGTGTTTACAGCAGTTCAACATCACACTCAGTATTCAAATGTGTGATATTTGTTTCCATGATAGTGAACTCTATTAATTCTGTTTAGCGAGACATTAAATGGACACACTGAAATTAAATGACAAGATAACAATGTTTTTTGGGGTAATATTCAGGGAATATGCATGTCGTCACCCTTTTGATGAAAAGCATGGAACCCATTCCCATTGGCCCCTTACCAAAATAATTTGTATTGGCAGAAATCAATGTTGTCCACTTTTAAAAAAGAACACAAATACACTTATGTCCCAGTTTGATTTATTTCAAATTGTAACAGTAAGCAATGATTTTATTTATTTAGTTAGTTTAATATAGACACTATGTTGATCTAATATTTGTTTTGGTTATTTGTTAAAAAAGTAAAAAAAAGAGCATAGTTTTCTTCTCTTGCCAAGACTTATGTACAGCGTTTATACTTTCTGAAAAATATTTTATATCATGTATTACGTTATGCGTATTACAAATATGTTGTAACACTACGTCCACACTTTTGGGGTAAAATATTTACAATATTTTACAAAATGGTCTTTATTCTTTATTCATTGTATATGGTAGTCTTCAAATATTTATTTAATTTACTTTGTATTTCTTTATCCAATTCGAGCCAGGAGTATACGTTTGCGTTCAGTCAAATTTAAATCACAAATTTTCTATGTACAGTCTAACAGACTCTTCTAAAATGCAAGTCAGTTCACTTTTTGTGTTATCTACCACAGGAACAAATGAAAAGGTCTTAAGAGAGAAATTTGTAAAAATGCTAAGGTAATTGGTAACTTTAAATAAAGAGTCACAGGTTAAATAAGACTCAAGTTGCAATGAAGGTAATCGGTTATTGTTATCTTGCTCGGTTATTTTTCGAGGATATTTTGAAGCTGTCAATATAGACTAACTCTTATTTGAAACAAATGTGATATGGCATGATTTACATAATTCAACGTCCAGTGTGATGAACAGTTACTGCCGTGATTTTCCATGACTTTGAACTGTTAATGTGTTGTTACACCAGCTTTATATTTTCCCCAAAATAAACTTTTCCAGGTCACACCAAATTTACAAATGTGCATATTTGTATAACTGACGTACATTTAAGAATAAATAACTGCCGAAACTGCAAAACTGTAAAATTTCCATTATTTTGAAGGCATATTACACCCAGATATGTTTTCGTATTCATTATTATGTTGATTTGTTTTTGTTTCCGGAGGAACAGCAATTATTTTTGGACATTATTTCACTATTTAACTAATTTGATAGCACATAAGACCAAAATAATAATTATTATCCCTGTTTGATACCGTAATCAATTTAACACCAATAAGTTTTATGTAGACCTGTGATCATTTTTGTTTTGCGAATTTACCGGACTGAATATTACTTTTTAGATACGTCATGCTTCCCACTATAAAGAAACCGATAACAATTTTAACTGCACAATGTTTATCATGGCTATCATTTCACAAGACTTGCCTTTGTTTACGGAAATCGCGAGCGAATAATTAAGTCCTGTCAGTTTCACTGTGTGGCGCGCTGCTCTCACAGTTGAGTTATGAAAAAAGGTTCAAAAATGTTGGGATGGGTTTTACAAAAATTGCAAGTCGCAGGTAGTCGCAGCTAATTTTGGTATCAAAATGTTGCTGAAAGGTTCAACTTCAGGGAAATATGAGACTTTAGGCGGGAATTTCTAGTTCTACCATAGCTGAACAAAAACACTATATTTTATATGTTTTTGCTGATGAAATCAAAAAGCTAATTTACAATCGACTTAATTTTTAAACAAAATATAGATCGTGCACTGGGTTTACTAAAATTTGCATGACAATAGCTTTTGTCAAAGCCCACAATGACAATTTAACATGTTCAAAAGTATTTTTACTTAATCATAAGTCCACTTTTCCTAATTTTTATGAAATAAATTTTCATTTTAATGAACAAGTTTTAAATTTAATAATGTTTCTAAAAGAAATTATCATGTTATTGCAATTTTTTTAAATTCGACTTTATTTACAAAAACTTATATCATAAAAATTAGGAAAAGTGGACTTATGATTAAGTCAAAATACATTTGAACATGTTATTTTAAATTTATTACCAGCAACCGGCTTTTATCAAAAATAAATCCAGTTTTTTGAGATGATAAGGCAGTTCTACATTCACGAAATATTAATTTGACTTGAAATTATTTATAAAATAGTCATTATGGGTTCTTAGCAACCTAAAACATGTATTAAAACAATAATAATATCTGGAGCATACGCAAATGACCCCCTTTAGCGCACTTTGGTTTCGCCCTGGCTCACTGTGCGTCGCGGGAAAACGTGGATCCAACTTCTCAACGAAACGTCTTACCAACGTTTACAACATGACGTTAGCCCAACGTCAGTTGGGTGGACGTCATACTGACAACATATCCACGTTGCCCCGGATGGAAAAATACGTTGGCCCGACTTTACAATGACACGTCTTACCAACGTTAAAAATGTGACTACGGTCCAATGTCTGGTATATTAGTTGAGCCGACGTCAAACCGACACGTCATATCCACGTTGGCTCGATGGAAAAACTTACGTTCTACCAACATTAACATGACAACGTCGACCCTACGGTTTGACGTTTACATTGCCAACGTCAGCCGACGTTGGTCCAACGTTAGCCCAACGTTAGCATGCTATCTGGGTATTGACAATTAATACCCCAAAATGTTCTTTTTAAAGGACAACAAAAGCATCACAAATTCGTATTTTGGGGGTAGGCAGGGGTAGATCCAGAGCGGTTAAATGGAACAAGAGGTTAAAGGGACAAACCACCAAAATGTATGGTAAATTTCGTTATGCGCATGGTTGATTAATTTGAAAGGGGATCACCCCGACCCAATTGGAGCTTACCCTGGGAGTAAGGGTGAAAGAAAGGGGATTGGAGCATCAGACATAGCCCATGTCAGCTACTCAAATTATACAAAAGTCCACATTGAAATGTACACAGTTCTCTTCGAATGACCAAAAGAGGGCACTATTTTCATAGGTCATAATTAAAATGCAAATATATTCAAAACTGACAAGTTTCGTGACTGATTTATTATTGATGGAGGTTTCTGAATTATGTGAAAGGAGAGTCGGATGTGACTCATTCATGGTGGTTATGGGTACAAACATCTCAAATCACCTGTTAGTTCATAATGTCCTAACCGACATGCGAAACAACAACCATGTCGACAAACACACTCTGGCATATCTCGATCCAAGCGCACAGGCGTGTCAACAATGTATTTTCTACCGAAACTGGCATACGTTTTGTTGTAAGCCCATAATAAGTGGATGTTCGAGTCAAAATCTCAGAATTTGTAGATCATTTTCTATTCCCAATAGTAACCGCCCAATCTACATATGTCCGTGACACAGCAGACATAGTGCGGAAACTCCAAGGATAAGATGTGCTTATTGATGTTTCAATGTACACAAAAATCTGCCAAACTGAGGCAATAAACTGTGTATGCAATGCCCTCAACCAAACCAACCATCCATATGTCATCAACAAACCAAGTAGTACATGTATGTTAGATGGGGGTTCTGGAACACCTACTAAAAAAAAACAATTTTTAGGGGTGTTTCCCTTTTAGATTGTGATAATTATGTTAATGAGGTATGACGCCATGAAAAGACTGATGACGTAATTGAAAAGTATAAAACTTAGTTTTGTTGTGGGTAGAGTAGAGGGGGTATATTAGAATAAAATAAAATAAAAAAAAAAGTAAAAAAAAAGTTAGAACATTTTTTGAAAAAGTAAGTTAAAAAAGATAAGTTTAAAAAGTGAGAATTGTTTTTGAAAAAAGTAAAAAATATTATCTAGCTATATAATAAATGGAGAGAAATGAAGAAAGAAGAAGATATTTATCAAAATGGACAAAACCAATGTTGAAAGAGTTTTCGCGAGAGCACATTGGAGAAATAATGTTTACTAAAAACAGCAAGGGTAAAGTTGATAAACGCGCATATTACAAAGGTGTAACAAATTATTTACGTCAACATAAACCAAAACCATTATCTAAATTAAATTTAGTTGAATTGAGAGGGCGTATAGCGGCTGAAAATATTGGGCTGCCTGAACGCGGCGCGGGTAAAACAGCGCAGTTGTTAAGAAAAGATTATGTAGCCGCTATTAAAAGGTTTTATGGTCAAGAAGAAGAGTTGAGATTTAAACCTGCGATTAACGGTGGAAGATATTTTCGCGAACGAAGAAGGGTCGTTCCGCTGAATCATAGTAAAGAAAAATATTTAAATATAGTTTGGGAGGCGGTAAAACCAAAGATTAGAGTCAAGTTGGGTGAAGATTTAGCCGAGTACAAGTCGTACAAGTTTATGATATATATATATATATATATATATATATATATATATATATATATTAAATTACATAAAGAAAAACTAGACGGTACGATCGATTTTGCTGAACCAAGATTTCATAATAATAGGCAAATTGTTTTATTGAATTTGGATGACATTGAAAATATATTTAATACAGTTTTTTCACAAATTGAAGAGGCTTTAGAAAAATGGACTCAAAATGGTTCTGGATGGGAGGTAGATCGTATCGTAGATATGAATCTCGCTATTGCTAGATATCAACCTTTAAGAGGTGGTTCTTATATTGAGCTATGTAAATATAAAACATATAAAAAGCATGCATTAACGTAAAAAAAAACGACGATGATAATTGTTTGCGATGGGCGCAGCGTAGTGCTCTTTTTCCCTCAAATGATCATGTTGATAGAATGTCTAAATATCCAAAGGAGGATGGTTTAAATTTTAATGATATCGAGACTCCAACTCCGATTAATCAAATTAAGCTAGTAGAGAAACAAAACAATATAGCTATAAACGTTTTTGGTTACGAATCAAAAATAATACTAGTTTACAAACTCAGCGATCAGCCTGCGGAAGTAGATCGTATTTTTAATACACAAAGAAGAAGAAAAAGGAACTAGATCTCACTATGTTTGGATTAAAGATGTGAATAAATTACTTTATGATCAAACAAACCATAAAGAACGTAAACATTTTTGTTTCCGATGTTTACAGGGTTTTTCGACGGAATCGTTTCTCGAAAATCACGTAGAAATGTGTAAGGGAATTAACGACAGACCAACAACATTGGTTATGCCGGAAAAGGGTAAAAACGATACTAGAAAATTTATAAATCATCATAACAAAATGAAAGTTCCATTTGTTATATACGCAGACTTTGAAAGTATTATTAAAAATGTTGACGATGTAAACTCTACAAATACTAAAACAACTTCAAGAACACGTTGTTTGCGGTTTTTCGTATATTAGAGTTCGTTGCGATAGTAAAACTCACATCCCTGTTACGTATAGGGGTAAAGACGTCGCTGGAGATTTTCTAAAAGAATTACAAAAAGAAGAAGAAAAAATTAACAAGATATTTGCAAAGCCTAGAAAAATAATAATGACTAAAGAAGATGAAGAAGATTATGCGAATGCAAGAAAATGTTGGATATACGAAAAAACTATATTTACAAATATTGACAAGTTTAAAAAAGTACGCGATCATTGTCACATCGTTGGAAAATATAGAGGCGCTGCGCACAATAGTTGTAATTTAAGACTTAAAATAGTTGAGGGTAAAACATTTATTCCGGTCGTATTTCATAATTTGCGAGGCTACGATTCTCATCTCATTATGCAGGCTGCGAGTCAAACGCGAGGAAATCTAACGTGCATTCCAAATAATATAGAAAAGTATATTTCTTTTTCAATCGGGCAACTACGATTTATAGACAGTTTAAATTGTTTGTTAGATTCATTAGATAATCCTGTAAAATCGAACAATTATTTCCCAATTAGTAAAAAGGTTGTCAAAGAAGAAGAAACATTTAATCTTTTAAAAAGCAAGGGTATTTATCCTTACGAGTATATGGATAGTTTTAAACGATTTGAAGAAATACAACTTCCTTCGCAAGAATCTTGTTATAGTAGTTTAAACAACCAGCACATTACTGACGAAGAATATGAGCATGCTAAGAAAGTATGGGATACATTAGATTGTAAAAATTTTGGCGATTATCACAATTTGTACGTGCGTACCGATACTTGCTTATTAGCGGACGTATTTGAAAATTTTCGCGATACTTGTATGAAACAATACGGTTTAGATCCAGCTAATTATTATACGAGTCCTGGATTAAGTTGGGACGCTTTACTAAAACACACGAAACAAAAACTAGAATTGTTTACGGATGTTGACATGCATTTATTTATAGAAAAAGGCACACGAGGAGGAACGTGTATGGTAAGTAAACGATACGCTAAAGCAAACAACCCATATGTAAAAGGTTATGATAAAACGAAACCGACGAGTTACATTATGTATTTAGACGCGAATAATTTGTACGGACACGCAATGAGTCAACCTTTACCAACGGGTGATTTTAAATGGTTGACTAAAAAACAAATTGATAAACTTGAAAGCAATATATTGTCATGTTTTAAAGAAGGTAAACGATATATTTTAGAAGTTGATTTAGAATATCCTAAATAATTACATGATTCTCACAATGCATATCCGCTTGCGCCAGAGTCGTTAGTAGTACCGAAAGAATGGATGTCGTCGTATCAACTTAAGTTATTAGACGGTAAACCCGCTCCAAACGTTACAAAATTAGTTCCAAATTTATACGATAAACGTAATTACGTGCTTCATTATCGTATTTTAAAATTATATTTAAAACTTGGTATGAAACTAACTAAAATTCATCGTGGATTAGAATTTGATGAATCATGTTGGATGAAATCATACATTGATAAAAACACTAAACTCAGAAAAGATGCAAAGAGTAAATTTGAAAAAGATTTATATAAACTCATGAACAATTCAGTTTATGGAAAAACGATGGAAAATGTGCGAAAACGCACTAATGTAAATTTAAAGCGGTTAAACACTAATGAAAAAGCAGAAAATCAAATTCGTTCACTCATCGCGAAACTAAATTTTGCTGAGGCTAGGATTTTTGATAACAATTTAGTAGCGATTCACATGCACAAAACAAAACTCTTACTCAATCACCCAGTGTACGTAGGAATGAGTATACTAGATTTATCTAAAGCTTTTATGTATGATTTTTATTACAATAATTTAAACAAGAAATACAAAGATAAATGTGAGTTGCTTTACACGGATACGGATAGTTTGATTCTTGAGATTCAAACAGAAGATGTTTATAAAGATATGGAAAAAGACAAAGACTCATACGATTTTAGTAATTATAGTACAGGTCATTTTCTATTTTCTGAAGAAAAGAAAGAATATAATGAAAAAATAGAAGAATTAACAGAAGAATATATAGAAAAAGGTTTAAAGAAAGAATATGATGAAAAAGTACAAAAAAATAGAACCTTTTTTAAATTAACACAAGATACAAATGAAAAAGTGATTGGTAAAATGAAAGACGAGACTGGAGGAATTCCTATCGAGGCTTTTGTAGGTTTAAGATCAAAAATGTATTCTATACTTTTATCAAATAAAAAAAGAAATAAAAAAAGCTAAAGGCGTTAAAAAACAAGTTTTATCTAAAATTAAACAAGGGCAATATAAATGTTTTAAACGTAAAAAATACGCTATATCATGATATGAATTTTATTAGACACACAAAAATATATTTTACAAAACGGAATAGATACTTTAGCTTACGGTTACTACAGTCTTACCGTTTAATAGGTGGATTTTCTGTATCTCGAGGAATAATTTGTAATTCTACTCTTACAAAACTACGGGCGGGACCCGCGTCTAAATAATACAAAATAGGTTGATTTGCAGCTTGTATCGTTTTATCTATTCTATAAATTGTTATACTCCATATAGGATCGGTAGCGCGACGTGTCGTATCTTTTTCCACTTCACCAGGTGCGTATAAATATCGAACTAAACTGTTTGTTGGAATTCTTTTTTCTTTATCTACATTCTTTTTAACGCCTGCGCTTGGCGTTGGTGAGGCTGGATTTTGTTCAACAACGGGTAATTTAATAGCGTCTTTAGGTTTTAAATTAATAAGTCGAGTCGTTTCATTATTTAATGCTTTTATAACTGCCGGTAATCTGTTAACCCATACTCGAGATCTCTTTTCCGTTGCTATTTCTTGAGCGTATTGATGAGAAAATAATTTTTCAGCTAACGTTCTATTAAATCGCTCCACTATACCCTGAGCTCTATGATTACCACCCTCGCCTCTTTGAATGTTTACATTGTGTTTACTCATTAATGCATTAACGCTAGACATAAATTATTTTCCAGGATCTACTTTTATAATTTTAGGCCAAGTTAACAAACTGCGTTTATGAATTTTTTCAAATGCATTACTAACTTGAATAGCAGTTTTATCGGTTAACGGCTCTGCTTCTTTATACCTACTTGCTTCATCTACAGCAGTTAATGCGTATTTATATGTAATTCTACCAACTACATCATGCGGAAGAAACAATAAATCTGCTTGATGAACTTGATTTGGTTTTTCTAACGTACTATTTGAACTAGTCGGTCTAGGAATATATTTAGGATAGGGTAAATAAATTTGCCACAATGCTTGCTTTTTTATCCATTGTGAAACTAATTTTTTTATTTACTTTAATTTCTTGAGCTAATTTATTAATCGCATCGTAACCTTTATTATATCCTTTTGGACTATAACAAGCGTTAGATAGCTTTAATTTTATACTTTTATCCATGTTTTATTATTAAACGAGATAATAATTTTATTCTATATAATTTTTAGGCATAAGAGAGGATGGTAAAATGCCTTGTTTAACTAACCACATTTGTGTCATTGAAGATAATCCAACTGTCGCAGTAAGTTTTAGCGAATATTTTATATCTAATTTTCCTAAATTAGCTGGTTCTACGCTTAATACTTTTTTACCTAACATGCTGTATAAAACAGTAAAAAGTCCTAAAACGGCGCTGTGATAAGCTGAATCGGCGATTGTTTTTGTATCCATCTTATGTTATAATTGTTAAATATAAAAACAAAATTATTAAAAAACTTATTCCATTTCCAAAACAGCGAGTTCTGTTGTTGGCGTTTGCGCGGTATAGACTGGTAAAGTCGATATTGGTTTTTCTACAGGAATAGTAGGTGTAGGTCTAAACAAGAAATAAGCAAAACCTCCAATAGCTAAACCAATAGCGATATAGTAATAATAGCTTGTTTCATTACTTGTTGTTTTTTGAATAGCTCTTTGTTCTTGTGACGCTACATATTGAGTTTTAGCAGAACCTTTAACAAGTTGTAGTTTTTTTTCTTTATTAAGTTTGGCGAGTTTTTTACCTGCCGCGACTCTTTTTGGATTTTTTTCTTTTTTAGTCGGTGTTTTCGTTACTACCGATGGACTCATCAGGTTGGTTGGTTGCGATTGCTGTTGTACATTCTCGTTCGTTACAGCTTGTGGTTGCTGTTGTATATTCTCGTTCGTTTCCATAGCTTTTATTATCTATACAAGATTCTTCTTTTCTTTTTAAATGTTTTGCAGTAATTAACGTTGCACTAAGTGGTGCAATAAACGTACCGTACTTGTAGTATATTTCACACGCTACGGTAGAAAGCATACTCGAAATAAATGGATCTTTTTCTAAATCTGAAATTAATTTACCTTCATCATCAATTTGAAATTGATGGCCGTATAAATCAATACGATTTAAACTAAATCCCAATAGTTTAGCGTATAGCGTTAGAATAGCGCTACCTAAAGACTGCGTTATATCACGACCTAATTTAGTTTCGTATTGCATAAGTAATACATCTCGCTCTTCTGTAGATAAAGCTTCAATGTCGCTGATGGAATACTCTTTACCAAAAAATATTTTTGAATCTCCTCCAGATACAACAGATAAAAGCCGTTTATCTCGTTGTTTTTGCTTAAACAGTAGCGCATCGCTCGTGTCACTATCGACCGCTAATAGTGGTGGTGGCGGACTTAACATTTGTGGATTTTCATTCAAAATTTTAGAAACATCTTCCATTTATAAAAGTATCTATATAAAAAATCAGTTAAACAAAATAAAAATACGAGCAACCTATTAGGTTGCTGCAACACGATATCATCACAGACTGCGTCGCTGAGTGGTGGAGGTAACATGAATGACTTGACTTGCATTTATAATAGTATTTTATAATTTTATTTAGGTAATTAACAAGTAACCTATAAGTAATTACTAACGACCTAACAAGTAATCTATGAGCAATTACTAAGTAACCTATAAGAAACCTATGAGTAATTGCCTAATGACCTATGAGTAACCTATGAGTAATTGCCTAATGACCTATGAGTAATTGCCTAATGACCTATACGTAATTGCCTAATGACCTATGAGTAACCTATGAGTAATTGCTCTTGACTTGTGGGTAATTACTAAGTAACCTATAAGTAACCTATGAGTAATTGCCTAATGACCTATGAGTAATTACTAAGTAACCTATAAGTAATTGCCTAATGACCTAATGATCTATGAGTAATTGCTTAATGACCTAGTCACGTATTTCATAATCAGTAGGTTGATCTGTTTTTAAAATTAATTTACGGTGTTTAACTTGTTTTAATTGTTCATGAATTTCCATTCTCAACTCTTTCGTTGGTATCACATCATTTTCTCTTAAACAATCTTCAAACGAGTCTCTATCTTTACAATAAAATAAACATACCCATTTGAGTTGCTCTCTAAAATCTTTTAATACGCTATTATATTTTTGTGAAATAACCCAACAGCTGTGATGTTTGTGTCGCCCGCTAAAAGCTAATAGTGATAACTCATGCTGTCGTTGATATTTTGAAAACTTGTTATAGCGCAATCCTTTATTTGCGCTACAATCATCGATAATAAACAACGTTTTATCTCCTTCGTATACGTCGCTATACATTTGTAAAGCTTTTTCTAATGAAATGTTTTTTAAATCGTTAACCAACACTCGCTCATCGCTCCAAATCCATTTTCTATTTCTATAAGCGTCGTTGATAGCGATAGGGCATAATACAACTATATATTCAACATGTTTTAAATATTCTTTTTCTAATAAATTTAAAATGTATTCAGTTTTTCCACATCCGGTTTGGCCACAAATTAACGCAACGTGTGGATAATTTGGTAACATTTGTTTTTTAATATTAGACAAGATGATTTTAATAGCGTATAGTTAATATATCACACTATGATATCGATTGTTTTTGATGTTGAGTTGCGCATCCATAATAAGAAAAGTATACATGTCTAGTACACCCGCAGTTTCAGCTTTTTATTCTATTTGAAGAGTAATTCCTTCGGATAAGTTTTGTAATCGTCTTCCGCTTCCATGTAATTTATTATCATCGCTCGTTCTCATATCTAAAAATAAACCGTATTTATCGAGTAAATAATCGACTTGTTAGATAAATGTAATGCTTTTACAATTTGTATAGCGTGTTGTTTACTAGAATCACCAAAATATTTTGAAATTTCATCCCATTGTTGATAGCTTTTCATTCCGTGCGCGTAAAGTTGATTAGGAGCACCTTCGATCGTAATTGAAACTTTTTCAATTTTTGGATTATAAAATTTATTGTTTTCTTGTTCGTTAGGTTCTTTGAATAAAAACAATATTCCTTTCATACTTTTTGCAGGGTTATTTAAATTTATATTCCACATCGTTTCGCTTTTGTTTAACTGTGTTATGCTCTGTAGATATACGCGATCAAATAAATATACTCAACTGGTCGCTGTATTGATTTTTAATTATTCGGGCGAGTTCTGGCATATGAACAACTTCATATTCTAAAGAAATTCCGCTTATGATATATTTCGCATCATTATCGCTGCTTTTAATCATGCTAGAAAATTTATTTAACACGAGTTCGTAAGTCAATCGATCGCCAATACCCGTTTGGTAGCAGGGTTGATGATCAGTCAACAATTCAAAATCTAATGGAATGTAATATCTATTTGTATACGTATCAGCAACAGCTTTATCTTTTCCTTTATTAGCTGTAAGATCTTTATCACTAGCGTCTATTCTTATTTTAGTTACGTTTGCATTTTCAATTCTCTGATACGCTAGATTATCGCGTTGATCTTTAGTTAACCATTCATCTTTAAAACAATTGAATACATCCGCGTCGTTTAAAGAGACTATTGGATTTCCTTCCATTTTAATTTCTATATCTTTTACAATCGCGCTACCTACATTTTGTACTAACGTTCTATTTTCATCTCTATCAGAATGAAGAGTAATGTTAAAAGCTAATCTAACCGTATTTGGAACGATAACGTCGTTTAATCCTAAATTTGGAAAACGAACCGGCAACGTTTGATTTTCAGTAATCGTGCTTGGATTATTTGTAATAACTACTTTTTGACGCAATCCTTTTATACCTCTCAGTTCTCTTATTCTTCTGTATGGATCTAACACATCTCCGTATAAATTACTCGCCATATTTTATAAACAGAAATATAATATTGTTTTATAAAAAAAAGTAATTATAAAATGGTATCTATAGCGATGATGATTGGAGGAGCGGTCGTAAACGCGTTAGCTTTTACCGGTAGCAATGCTTTATTTAGTAATTTACGAGGTAACGATGCTCAACAAGAACGTAAAAGACACGATTTAGCGTTAGAACAACTTTCAAAAGCCAGAGATGAATTTAGTAAAAAGCGTTTAAAATATCTAGATTATTTAAATGAGAAAATACAAAAAGAATCGAGCGCTGTAAAAACGTTTAATAATATTGACGAAGCGATGAATAAATATTTTGCTGTAACCGGCGAACGAGTAAATTCACCGCAAGATTTATATGACGAACCTAAATTAGAAGATTTTTACGTTCCTAGTGAAGATCAAAAAACGCGAGAAATTGTATTTATTTTGATTGGTATGAGTATAGTAGGTTACGCGAGTTTAAAATTATTAAAAACAGATAAAAAGTAATTATAAAATGGCTGAAGGAGGAAAGTACGATCTTATGCTGATGGATCCAATGTATAACCGACCTGAAGATGAAGATGATGTAAACGTAGATAATATGTTTGAATTAAGTGATGAAGCTTACAATACGTCTTTTAGTAAAGAACAAGAAAAACAAAAAAGTTTAAACGCATTAGAAAGATTATCCGATGCTGTTATACCGTTAAGATCAGTGTTTTTTCAACGCGTTGAAGATTTTTATAGAATAATAGAACAACAAGGCTGGAAATTAAACAAAATACCAGATTGGGAAAATTTTCAAGTAACAGAAGAGGGTATATTTTATAGCGATGCTAAAAAAAAAGTCAGGTTGACGTATGAAAAACAAAACAAAACTTGTCTTACGTTAGGTTCAATAGCTAATGAAGCGGGAAAAGCTGGCTATAGCCAAGTTAGATTCATGAGAGAACAATTAGGTATAAAAGACTGGTCCGCGACAAAAACAAAAATATCGCCGAAAAAGCAGATGAAACTTTAAAAAAACTAGAAACACCTACAGTCGTTATCGATCGATCGCCTCTTCGTAGAGAAGTAAGTCGAAAGTTACCAACACCACCTTTGCCCCAAGAAGAAGAACAGTTTTATGCCGCTAATGGTGATATTGAAATGAGTGATCTAGGAGTAAAAAATACGATAGATACAGTTGAATAATTTCTTGATTTTCTAGCGTGAGATGCACCAACTCAAGAGGAATTATTATATACCGTGAATTAAAGGGTTACGTTAATCTTATGAAAACAACGCAAGGACATAAATTAAAATTTGAAGCTGAATCCTACACGAAACAAAGAATTAGCAACAATTAGAGAACGAATTGTTAACAATGATGTAAGAGATGAAAATGCAGCAGATCAACTTCGTCAACGAGAACAAGAATTATTAGATGAAATTGATACGATTAAAAAAAAAATTGCCAAGTTTGATTATGAAAATAGTAGTCAACTTAATAGAATAAAAGAAACGTTATATATAATAAAAAATATAGACAAAACGTTGGGTGAAAGAATTAAAACTTTATTTAGAGAACAAGGTATAACGACCGTTAGTATATTAATAGCTTTTAGTATGACTATCGCTTTTATCATCGAATCGATCAGTAATGCTGTAAATTCAGTTATTCCAAAACCTATACCACCCAAACCAGTTCCTCCAAAACCCATTCCACCAGAACCGAGCGGCGGTGTAAAAGAGTGAATACAAAAAACATTAAAAAATCTAGCGAATGTTTTATCTAAACTAGGAGCAAAAGCTTTAGCCGCTTTACCGGCTATTATCGGGGCGGTAATAAATTGGTTATTTAACACGGCTTCAAACGTCGTCACGTGGGCAGCAGAACATTTATGGTTAGCTTTAACAGGAGTTGGTGTTTTAATTTTAACCTATATGCAAAAAACGCTAAAATAACAATTCGTAAATCATAATGCCTAGTGAAGTTAAAATTGCAAAACTAATGGCTGCCGCTAACGCCGTCTAGTTCTCGTAAAGGATCATTAACGCTGTTTGGTTCTTGATCAGTTGGCATAGAGAGAGATTCAAGAGTATGCGCTATTATAGAAGGAGTTGTTAAATCATTAGATTCTTCTACGTGTTTTGCTATCAACGGTAGTGGTGATTGTACGTTATCTAATGGAATTAGAGGAGGAGGAGGAGAAGGTGTTAAATTTAGATCTAAATTTGAACCTAACGATAAATCACTCGTTGCGATTAATAAATTATTGTTGTACCCTGCGTACGTATTTATTCGTAAATTCATATCACTAGGCATCATGTATACATTTTCTCCGATACAAAAGTTTAATTGCGAACGAGCGTATTGTAAAACATCTTGATATCGTTGAATAGAAGATTGTAAATTAACCGGAGAATCAATCTCTGCATTGACTATATTTATAAATTCACGCTGCGCGTCTAAACCGGTACCACCCGCTAAAAAAGAAGTTTTTGCTTGCGCTTGAGCTCCTAAAATTGCATAAACGTACGTTCTTATAGAATCGTTAATTCGTTCTGTACCAACACTTGTAAAACCTCGAGCTAATTTTAAAGACAATATAAAACTAGTCCACGCTGTATTAACGCTATCAGATTGTAAAATGTAACCTACTCTAATGGTATGTTCTTTACGATTATGTACACCATCGTCAAAAGCCATTCTTTTTTCACTCGCTTCAAAGTCAGAGCTAAGATTGTTGAGAGGAATAGGACTAGTGCTAGGATTTAAAATAGAATTGTCGTAGTTGTGTCCAGGTACTGGATCGTATCTTTTACCGACATTCCGCCAAAAATAAGCGATACCTAATCCATCGCTGTACGTATCGACGCGTTGTTTCCAATCGTTAGATGTCGATAAATTAAACTCTTTACACAGTTTTTTATACGCGCTAATGTCTATATTATTATCGAACGCACTAAAATAATGTTGAAAAGATGTAGGGCAACTCATTTTTTGAGTAGTCGTCTTATTTGATAATAGACGTGAAATCAAAAAAAAACTACGAATCATCATATTAGAATGATTTAAATGTTGATAACTCACGCCGCAACTCGTTGTAGCGCAATACTTTGTAAAATTTATTTGATTTTGATAAAAAATTCACGAATTAGAATGCCAATCATCGACTACTTTTTGACTACGAACCGCTGGTAGCTTGTAGTTGCTAAACACATTATCAAATTGTACGTTAAAAAACTCGTTCTTGTTAACGTAAATATTTATATCTCGTTAAATCGCTAGCGTTAAAATTTAGAGGTACAGAAAAAGTGGTTGATGTTGGATATGTATATGTAAAATTACTCTTAAATGCTAATGCAAACGTCATTTATTACATACAAATTATAAACTTTAATAATAAAATGTATCATACCGTTGAAATTGAAATTGAAAAAAATGGTGGGCAAGTTAAATTATACAATGTTATCGATAATCGAAAAGGCAATCTCGCGATAACATTACATAGCGCAAACATTTGGATAGGATATTACAACGTGCGTAAAAAAGAAGAAGAATAATCTATCGTACGACGGGTGAGCCAGATGTTAACAAGTTTGTTGAAGCGGGGCTTTACAACATGAATGAAATTATAGATATTATAGTAAAAGATACACCATGGATCACGTTTGTTATCGATAAAACAACGAGTGTCTTTTGGTTAAGTTTAACTCAAGAAAACAAATCTGTTAAATTTTCATCTGGATTAGCTAATTTACTCTGGCTACACAACGAATTTCTAACTGTAGGAGAATATAGTAAAATAATTGATGTACATCTTTTTAAAATGTTATACATTCATTGTAATCAAATTTCTACAACCGATAATTATTATAATGGTAATTGTAGCACTCTTTTACGCGATTATTCCCTTGCAAGGCAACTTGTTTGGGTCAAGTATGTATATGGAATATAAAAATCCATTGTTTAAAAAATTAAAAAATAGTACTTTTGACACGTTAAGCTTTCAAATTAAAGATTCAAAAGGTAGAGATATATATAATCACGGTTTTCCTATTATTTTAAATCTAGAAATACTATAAATTTGGCGAGTGTTTATGGACCTGGTTACGTGGACAAATATGTTTTGTCTAGTAGTAGTGGTGTAAGTGAAATTTCAAAAACAACATCTATTGAAATTTATGAACATTTCGGATATTTAAACAGAGATGAAATTTTACAAACAGTACCTCTAGTTGAAAAATACAACATCGTACTAGGATGGTGGGCTATTACTAAACTACCCTTTTACATGTTTAATGAAGCGCCATCGTACTGCTCTCTTTTTGTACATTTTACAAAAGCAAATGGTTTTGTTTCACATTCGTCTACGCGTTATGATTATACGGTTGACGCTTATGATATTCCTTCTCCGGGGCAAAATAATAATTTTTATTTTATAGATAATGAAATGTCACATTTAAGATATGAAATGTGTTTTAGAATACGAAATGTTCAAAAAGTTTTTGTTGAAGCAACCTTTTTTGGCGCGCTAAATTCAATTTTTTTTTATAATATAAAAATTTAAACTTTACCATTAAATTAATTTTATTATTATATTAAACAACTATAAATATGGCGAGTGTTTATGGACCTGGTTACGTAGACAAATATGTTTCATCAGTTACACCAAACAATGTAAACATTATTGAAAAAAGTGGACATATTAATAATGTTTTAGAAGACGAAATATTGTATCAATACGAAGATATATTTTTGCTTTTCTGGTCAATATGGACCGAGATTTAATGTACAAGTGATGGCGTCAGAATGTACAACTTACCTTAAAAAAACTAATATTAATAAAGCACAATCATCAGAGAAACTAAAAGAAATTGTTTTAAGTCTTGGGATAGACTTTTTAATAGAAGATTTTAATAATGATCCAATGCTTTTAGAATTTAGAATTTGTTTCAATTTTACATACAATAACACCACTAACAATTGTTTGGCTCATTTTGTATTTTTAGGCTCTTTATATGCAGGAGTCTGTTACGATATAAAAGTTAGTATTTTTCCATTAAATTAAAAATTAATATTAATTTTTATATTTTACTATTAATAGAAAACAATGAGTGCTCCTATAGAATCAACGAATGTACTTTATCCAAATTTACCGTCAATGACGGATAATGCAGCATCATTTCGTTTGCAAAAAAACGATAATATTCAAAAAGAATTACAAAATGAAATAAATCATCGTGAAACTGTCTATAAAAAATAAAATAAAATTATTAACGCTTGTACTGTCGTAGAAACTCTCGCAGGATTAGGGTGTATGGGGGCGGGAAGTGTCGGAATAGCCAGTATTGCTAACGTTGTAGCAGCCCCCGTTGGGGGTGCTTTAGAAGGTTTAGCTTTAGGGTTGGGCAGTGCTGCGTTTGCTCTCAAATACGCTAAATATAAATTATCTAAAAAAGCTAAAAAACATAATAAAATACAAATTTTAGCTTTATCTAAACTTGATACGATAGAAAACCACGTTTCAAAAGCAATTGAAGATGGTGTCGTTACCCAAAATGAATTTGCACTCATATGCAAAGAACGAGATAAATATTCTAAAATGAAAGAAGAAATTCGTAATAACTCTAATAAAGATACAACTTTACCAGCTAAAACAACTGATAAACCTATCGATGTTAATGCAGAAAAAAAAAATTATTATAGAAAAACTTTTAAATTTAAAATAAACTTTGATGTAAATAAATCTTATTATATCAATGCAGAGCGAGTAAAAGATAGACCTCCACCTTACAATTCAAATTTTTAAATTAGTTTTCAACAACAACTCTTTCATCACTAAATTATAATATCGTCTAGTTCTACCTTTTTCAACTTTTAAACGATTATAACGATTTATTAATACTTTATTAGCACATTGAGTGCAAAAATTAGTCAACGTCTTTGTTCCTTTTCCACATCTTAAACACGCTACGGGAATACGTTTCCCACCCTTTATACGACTCCGATGTAATGCACAAAATATACCCCCACACACACTATCAATACAACACTTTTTCCAACTAAAAGCCATTCGCAAGGAACGATTACTTTTGATTTTGATTCCATTCTCTCCATTTATTATATAGCTAGATAATATTTGTAACTTACTTTTTCAAAATATTTTCTCACTTTTTTAACTTTCTTTTTTCTTTTATTTTATTATAATATACCCCCTCTACTACTACCCACAACAAAACTAAGTTTTATACTTTTCAATGACGTCATCAATCTTTCATGACGTCATACCTCATTAACATAATTATCACAATCTAAAAGGGAAACCACCCTAAAAATTGTTTTTTTTAAGTAGGTGGTCCAGAACCCCCATCTAACATACTACTAACCACCTTTCGAATACATGGGGTGCCATGGCTGAGCGGTTAAGTGCATTGGACTCAAGTTCTGATGGCTGTGTCATCAGAATGTGGGTTCGAAACCTGGCGGCGACCGTGGTACTTGTGTCCTTGAGCAAGACACTTTACTGTAATTGCTTCTCTTTACCCAGGTGTATAAATGGGTACCTGTGAGGGTAGAGATGCTTATTGTGTTTGATTAGCCCTGTAGCGCCAAAAGGTTGCACATTGGCTGTATACTCCCCAGGGAGCTGAGAAAGATTATAGGAATGATATTGGCCCAGTGACATGGGGTAATACTGTAATGCGCCTTGAGCACCACTCAGTTGGTGGATACGTGCGCTATATAAGACCACATAATACTACTACTACTACTACTACTACTACTACTACTACTACTACTACTACTACTACTACTACTACTACTACTACTACTACTACTACTACTACTACTGCTACTACTACTACTACTACTACTACTACTACTACTACTACTACTACTACTACTACTACTACTACTACTACTACTACTACTACTACTACTACTACTACTACTACTACTACTACATCCGGAAATGCATCTGGAACTAATACTCAACAGAAATTGTTTCCAATTTGTAAATAATTTCTACCTGCAGAAAATCGGTTGTGTAATGGGCTCAACAGCCAGTCCGGAAATTTGTGACATTAAATGATCTCGAAAATAAAATCCTCCAACAGGCTGATAATATCGTTTTTGGTGACACTGTATAGATAGTAGTCATTTATAGTGGCGAACTTGAATATTTCAAAAATCTCATAAACACAATTAATCAGATGCACCCAACTCTAACATTCACATAGGAGGCCTCGAAAACATCAATCGATTATCTTGACTTAAACTATTTTCAAAGGAAAACGCTTCCGTGAAACTGACATCCGAGACACAAAGGTGTACACCAAAACCTACAGAAACATACCAGTTTCTGCACAAAATATCATCCCATGTGTTCAAAGCAATTTTATATACTGAGAAACTGTCCGATATGCTAGAAATACCAACAATGAGGAAGATTTCACAGAAAAAGTCAAAGTTTTCTCTCAAAAATTATTAGCCAGAGGTTATACTCAAACTGAGATAAACAACACAAAATAAAGTGTCACTGGCCAAACGAGCTAAACTGATTCACAAATTACCAAAAGGCAAATAAAACAAAGAAGCACCGTCTTCTCAACGAACTATATTCCGTTCGTAAAACATAAAGATGTGAAATAAGCAGTTAACAAGCATTGCCATCTGATACAACAAAACCAACAACTCTCGGAAATATTTCCGAAACTACCTTTTGTTGCCTTCAGAAAGGCTCAAAACAATCGGGAAAAGTTAATCTGAGCAAATCTCACAAATACAGATTCAAAAGGATCAAATGAGAAACTCACTCTCACCCGATATGATTTTGGCTTTTTGAAAAACCAGATGAAAAACTAAAAGTCAACCAAGATGAAGTGACACTGAATGGGATCGCACCATCATATTTCACTCAGTATGGATAAATATATTTTGATAGTAAACATGTTTTAATTTCGTCGTCAGACGTAAATTCAGTTAAGAAAAACAATTTCTAGCTTGATGCTGCGTGATTGGAATGTATGAGATAGAATATACTTACAAGTATATGAGCTGTGATAGACCATCAAATGTTCCATTGGCAATTGTTCTGATATTGTTGTTTTGAAGCCATCTAAGATGGGGAAACGAAGTAGGGTTAAAACATCGAATTAAAGATTGTATACATTGCTCAGTTTCAAATAAATCTAGAAAAACACTATTGTAAAACAAATATGTATTTGTAATGGCAATCAATTCAATTAAATTTACAAACAAACAAAGTAAATTAATGTACGAAATGCATATAGCAATGAAAGAACATCAAATTGATCCGAAAATAAGTACCCAAATATAAATTATGGAGGTATATTCAAAAGCAAAGGACTTATGTCGAATGTCACGATGTCCTTTTATTTTATTTTATTAACTGTGGACTAGTACAAGTCTAATTTGCAGTAAAGTCTGCATGTCTCGCAAGGTTGAATGGTCATAGTCAAGTGGTCAAGTGGTGTGGTTAAAGGGTTGGTTTTTCTTTTTCTTTCTTCGCGGGAGTTTTGAATAGGTGTTGCATCATGTGCTCTGCGCGTAGGGCATGCTAGGTATGAACGACACGATATACTCAGGCGAGCTTTGTTTTGGCTAGGCGGGGCAGATTCCAGGAATTCTAGACTTGGTATACAAGCAGTAGCCGGTTCCCAGAGCATATCCAGATTGAGATATTAGTGATTTTTATTGTTAAATCCGGCGTAACAAAAAAAGCGAGAGAGTGCGACAAATTCTTGAACGGCAATTAAAGCAGATATTTTTGCTCTGCAAATTTGCAGTGAAGCTTTGACAGATCTCCCTGATTGCTATTCTGCTAGGCAAGACATACTGATTGTAAGTACATGTACTTTTTGTAAATACCTTTTTAATGTACTTGTTTAATTACCGCCGTTAATTATAGGAAAATTGGTTTACATCTACCCCATAGAATGTGTTGTTTCTTTAAATCATAGATATTGCAGAACATGTAGAGCTCATGTCATTTGTAAATAAGTAAACTGGTATACTTTTAACGTAAACGATACACGACTTTTGAAAAGGGGGTCATCCTATGTAATGGTGTATATTTTAAGCAATAACGTGCTTTCTTGCTTATAATGGAGAGACTAACGAACGCATGCATACGTACACTTAACGTAGCTCACCAGCAGAATACGTACGAGAACTATTATAATAGGTCTTTTGTAAAGATACTTAATTTGAGATTTGGTTATGATGTTTAGATGATCGACCGAGGCGAGAGGCCGTGAGGCTCTCGGTTACATCTCTGCCAAAGCCAAAGTGAACTGGACTACCATATCGGCGTAACCCAGGGTTGGAATAGTTCTAGATCTACACAAAGGCTTCCTTTGGATTACCGGGCGGCTACCGTGTTACGCATGAAGACATGGCTGGCCAACAAGTGATTCACCAGAGTGTGACATCCATCTTGAAACCCACAGGTGGGATCTAACTGTTCATTTATACGAGCTGGAACTGCAGAACGAACTTATACGTACGAACTGTTGGGATATTTAAATCCTCCAGGCCTTAGGGCTTAACACTCGCTAATTGATCAGGATCTAGGGTTGTCATTTTGATTATTGCCCATTATATAGTAAATCCTTCAGTTTAGCGGGTATTAGACAGACGTTATTCTGAGCTGGTAAATAACGCAATGTTGTAGAGTTGCCTCATGGGACTACCCTATTTAATTAGTGTTTGGTGGTAATTAAACAATCAGAATATAAATTTTGGATTTGATCTACAATTATTTTGCTGCGTCGTGATCCCGTGAGTTTTTTATATATATATATATATATATATATATATATATATATATATGTATATATATATATGTATATATATATATATGTATATATATATATGTATATATATATATATATGTATATATATATATGTATATATATATATGTATATATATATATGTATATGTATATATATATATATGTATATATATATATGTATATATTCCCTTTTAACTGAATCTCGAATATTTTATGACATCGAATAATAACAGCATCGATATTCTTTGTATAAGAGGCTTTAAAGCGCCCCACAACTGACTCTGTTTTCACCAGAGGCGTGGCCCGTAAAATTTAAAAAAAAATTAATAAAGTAGTATGTGGGAGTGAATGGCAGAAAGAGATTGTGTTGTGATCTGGTGGAATATCCATGAATATCATAGACCGCAGTAAAATAGGAAGAAAACATCTTGAGGAAGAAGTTGGTCAGTATACTTGTACATGAAGATCCCAGTACGCAGTTTATTAACAGGCCTATCAATGTGTGTTAATGTGCTCAGTGTAGAGAAAAAAGGTGCAGTGTGCATATTCTGATGGCCATTTTTTGAATGGTAGAGAAGTAGAGAGTTGTTAGAACGAGCCCAAACAATATTACAATAGTTAAGATAAGGGATGATTTAAATGTTGTATATGGATAATAAGATAGATAGAGGAAGACAATAACAAAGTATTTCATCTTAAATAATACCTATTCAAAGAATGTTGTAAACTGGACCTCGTTGTTATAGGTATAACATCCAATATAGAGCTAGAGAGAGCTAGAATAAGGACTGTTATTTACTGCAGAACACGCTCTTTGTTTTATTGGGATTCAACAATTATTACATTTGAACCAGGATGAGACATTGGTGAGATCAGTGTTGACGGTAGGTATGGTTGGGATGGGAACAGATAATGGTAGTGTCGTCTGCAAAAAAAAGTGCAGATGAACACATTTCCTCAATAAGCTTATGATAAAAGTGTGCCATATCATAAACATCAACAAATGTGCCGCCTAACACCCATGGGTGTCAATCAGTGGGACATGTCCCCCACAATTTTTCAAATGCCCCCCCCCCCTTGTTTTTGAAACACCGAAATTGTTAATAAAGCGCTCAGAATGCACCACAGATCATCCAGAGTAATTTGTCGTGACCCTGAAGCAATTTTACCCATGGACGTATCACACTAGTCAAGCCCGCACAGAAACAAAACAAGACAATGAGAGAATACATCAATCACCTTGTGATATAAGGCAATGTCGGATTTAGGATTTGAAAAAAAATAGGGGCGCATCTTTGGTCGCACAGCCTCATCCTGCTTTCAGACATCATTTTGGGGGCAAAACAATGTTGTGAGTAAAAAATGTCTTGAAGTAAAAAATAAAATAAAATAAAATAACATAAAGTAAAATAAAATAACAGAAAAATATTTTTTTTATTTTTAAATTCAGCTCGAACAGAGCTTCAGATGTATTGGTTCTAGGCGCTCCCTTATGCAATATGTTATCCCACACTCTAAAAAGTGGGAATGGATGTCCCCAGTAATATTAGCCTCAAATCAAAACCGATAGACGCCAATTACCAATTCTTGTTCCAGTAACCTAAACAAGTCTGTCCAAGATGGTAGATTCGCCTCTATGGAATCGCGTACCTGCAGCGTAGGGGCCTGCCTTCAATACAACATTCACAGTTACGACAAAATTCGACTTTGGAAGTTTTTGGTGCATTCGGACCGCTTAATTAATATATTTGGCGTTGCAAGAAAAACGGTATCCTCCTCCTCTGTAGCCAGGATATGCTAATATATTTATTTTTTTAAATTTTAATTATGGGCCATCAAAAATTGGGGGACATTTGATATACTTTCCCCAACACTCTAAAACGTTGCGGACGTGCCCCCCCCCCCCTTTTCACCACTGATCGACGCCCATGGACCATTTATCAAACAAACTGGCCAGCCAACCTCATTGTAAGAACAGTACATAATAATATACCATTGTCTTCACCAATTTATGTAAGTCGCATGAAATTCGCATAGTTATAAATACACACCAAACGAACTTGACGAGAGAGCTACAATATAAGGACTAAGCGACATTGATTTTCCTCACAGAAACAAATTCATTAATGGAAAGCCATGTACTATCAAAGTTAGTGGCAAAACTTTTCCCAAAATGAAAACACCTGGGAACCAATTGAACATTTTAATGATGTGACATTAGATGGGAAAGATAAAGTAGCGTATTTTACCCATTCGGCAGCTGCGTCGTTTTTTATTAATTTGGTTAAACTGGAAATAAAATAAAACTAACAAGACTAGACAAGTTGTCAATAAGTATAAATCAACATTTTGAGTTTATGCTTGTATATACTGCTCTTAAAATAAATACACCTGTGCTTGTGAAAAGTATAGTATAGCCGCGGAACCAAGAATGCAATTGACCCTCCGACGAGGGAGACCTCCACTCGCTACTGGCAAAAGTTATTTATTACATTGTTTTTCCCAGAAAAAAAAGCCACTGATGCCTGGGAGTATTTGATATCGTAAAGTGGACCATTCCACATATCTTAGAAGGGGTGTCAGTTCCCAGAGCTGTGTAGCTTTGTTTTGCTGGGCTGGAAAAGTAATTGCTGCCATATATCTGTGCACAAAATTAACCATTCATTGTGTAAACATAAAGACCTACCCAGACCTAACCCTCTGATAAGTGGAACCATCTGTTGAACATCTGGCTGTGCTGTTTGATGTCTTGCGACAGCCAGTGCCAGGCATAATCCCTCCCCCTCCCCAGACAGAGTGTCTGGGTTCTGTTACAAGCTGGAGAGATAAACTGTACGGCTGTTTACTGTTTGCCAAGGTCATACAGGAGAGAGATACACTACACGGATGTTGTGTGTCATCTGGGGGTTGAAAATAATCCTAGACATAGCTGGGAATGTGTGGAAGTCATTTGGATGCAAAAAGTCAATGGGGAATGCAGAGATAACAATTTTAATATAATTCAAACCCTGCGGCGAGTGAGCACTACTGTTTTTTTTATAGTAGGTAAATTAGGGTGCCACTGAAAAGAGGGGGTGCTGCCAACGTCGGCTGTTGTGTGTCATCTGGGGGTTGAAAATAATCATAGCAATAGCTGGGCATGTGTGGAAGTCATTTGGAGGTAAAAAATCAATGGGGAATGCAGAGATAACAATTTTAATATAATATATGGGGGTGCCACTGAAAAGAGGAGGGGTGCCGCGTTTAGGTAAAGTCATGGGTTACTCCTTCGTCGAAGGGTTTTAAATTTAAAAACTATTTTGATACAAATATTAATGTATAACCTTCAAATACAGTTTGGACTGTTTATTTCATTCCTTTATTCACAGTGAAGTGATCATAATGTTTTTTTTAAATACAGTTGTATTATTTTGGTTTAATTCCACAAGCGGATATGTTATCCTAGTAATGCCGCCTGCACACAATTTAAAAACCGGACAGTGTCGATTTTTGAACAGGAGACATGTTTTACGGACTACATTCCTGACGTATAGATATTGTGCATACTAATAAGGGAACCCGAACTACTTGAGTCAGGACACGGCTGGCTTTGGTAAAGTGTTAAGTGTTCTAAACACTCTGTTGACTCGTATTATTGTGACTGGGTTGAATAAATAAATTATGATGAAACAGTCGGAAGTAGTTTCTTTGTTGTAATTTCAGTGTTTTAGGTTAAGACCGAATATCCCAGTTAGCAATGATAAGCTGTTTTATTAATATTCTTTCTTATCATCCTGATGTTGCTTCATTGGGCAATATCCTCAATACTGAGTTATAGAAATCTGTTATCTTAGTCCAAAATAGAGCAATTCGTATTTGTATACTATCTGATCCTGGTGATTACACTGCACCATTATCACAAGCGGTTAGAAAATTACACTTAAGCACTGTATGGTATGTTGTTCCAGGTACTTGATCAAAGTATAAACCAAAACCTGCCGGATATCTTTAATCGATTCTTATATAACTTAATGGGTTTCTTGCCCGGGGGTCTAACCATCGTTTGATTAGACACGTACAAAGGGTGAATGTAAGGACGCACCCTTGCGTGCGTCACTTGGGCAAATTGTAAAGGAAACGGGGTCGTCAAAAGTTTGGGCTGGGAGTATAAAAACCAAAGGAACGCTGTTTGTGAGTGAATTGTTACGTTGCGGGTGCTGGAGGGAGTATTTCACCAGGTGGGTGTAAGCCGCCGAGATTAGAGAGGTGTCGGCGACTCCAGTTGTACTGGGTAGGGGTCCGTCAGGGTGTTTGAGACCCATAAGAAGTGACTCCCGAGGCAACGTAAAATCTCCCGGGAACACCGGAGCCTAGGATAGACATTGATAAAGCCAAAGGCACTGTGAGTTTAGAATTTAATTATTTAACTTTGTAGTGTCTAAATGTTTATGCCAAGTGTTTGAGTACTCTCCAGTGATATATTTCGAATTTGGTAATGAAAGATGCAAGTGATATTCTAGTAAATGAACTTGTATTAATTGTGTGTAAAGTCGATGTCCGACAAGGGGTATTAAAATTAAAATATATGTGCATTTTCAGGGGTTTCCTTAAGTCTACCTAAACCGTGGTGAAGCGTCCTTAGATGTGGTCCAGTGACGCCAAGCTGGGCTGCCGATTGTGACGGGGATCGGGAATGCGGGTCTACTTTTCCTGACGGGTTGTTATGCAAGATGTTGGATGGCGGGTCATCACTTCATTGGGCTTAGACATTTCATTGTATTAAAGATAATTTTGTAAATTTTGATTGTATTAAATCCCGAAGAGGGTGGTTAATGGACAGCCATTACGCAAGTTACGCCAATCAATTAAATAACTTTTATAATTTGTAATAATTCCAATCCGTTTTCACTGTGTTCATTCGTCTGTGTCTTGTGGTCTGTTGATATTGGTTTGAGTGGAGTGGCGCAAAGGCAACCATTGATTGTCAAATTACGCACACTGGCACTTGGGTTCAGATAAATTCAATTGCTAGACACACTGACACCAATGTACTGTTTAACAATGCTTTTGACAATTTATTTAAGTGTATCGGGTTTATTTTTCTCCACAGAGTCACAATTAAATATCAAAGTACATTTTAACATAGTAATATAAAATGAAACTAAGTGAATCTGCAGAAGGTGCCCATTAGAAGCAAAGCTTGTGTATATGGGTTCCTATGCAGGCACAGGCAGAGAATAACAACGAAAATATTTACAACAAGATTACCAAGTTCCCTGTACAGGCTGCATAACAAAAGTTACTTGAGTGTCATTTCACGTAAATACTTAACATATGTGTCCACGGTAAAAAAAAAAATATTGTTTATACTGAAAGGACTTGGTGAGCAAGTAACCAAAATATACTTTTTATTTCCATATGTAGCCCGTTGCAATGGTAACAGCCTTTTTAGTTTTTTGGGCATTTTAGGCTGATTTTTGGGTCTCAAAAAAGGTTTGTTGGCCCTTATTTTAAAGGCCTCCCCGCCAAAATGCAAAATTATGTCACAAAATCAACTATATCACTACAGAGTATCATCCTTGCCCTTACTTGAGAAAAATAATTAATACTTTAAATATCACCCTTGTGTTATTTTTATAACTTGCAAAATTGAAATTGTTGCCCTATTTTTGTTCCTGAAAAAGTCAACTTGCCACAGGTCTCAGAATATTTTCCTTTTGGTTGTGATTAGGGGCAATATTGGCCTTCTCATATCTGGTGAGAAAATCTTGGGCAATTGTATCCTCTTTTGGCAGTGCTGCCTTAAAAATGGTCATTTTCCCAAAAAACAGGAAAAGTTAAATTTGAGTTTTTCCCTTAGTTTAAAGCAAATATATAACAAAAGAGAACACTTTCATGAATCTGGCACTTTTTAAAATCATAGGAGCACTTTTTAAGCTAGTGGATTTCTCCTGATTGAATAGGAATTAGCCTAGCGTAAATCTAGTACTTTTACTACCGTCCCCCAGCATTTTGTTACAATCCATTATCTGATAAATTTATTTTATAGGTACGAAAAAAAGATGACGCAATACTTGTATATTAAAGCATATTATTTCAACAGAACCCAAATTAATTAATCATGAAGGCATTTTTTTAAGTATAAAAAGTCTGTTGAAAAGGCAAGTATACCATAATTTATATAAGACAGAATTAACGAATTATATAGACAAACTAATACAGATGGGGGGGGGGAGATTTTAATTATGTTAATCACACCAATATTTCGAGCATTTTTTTACACAGGAAATCAACATGATTTTCCAGTCGATAAATAAGCCAAGAAACTTGACACATTCATATCAATTACAAACTAATCCGGCAGTGATATATCAAGTCTTTCAATGTAAGGTATAGCATTGGGAGTTTACAAAATACAACGGTATCATTATGCACAAAACATTCAAACAACCGCCTTCCCCGCATCTTCTCATCCTATTTCACCTCATTTAATGACATTCACCAATGCATACCAGGTCACGTGATGTATCTCAGATAATCTAAGACAAAACAACAGACTACTTCCAACTTTCTGACATTTGCTAGCATGATCCACCTTACGAACATACACTTTTACCCCGATTTTCCGCACAGCTATTAAACCTCTTTTCCTTCCACAACGAATTTTGTTAAAATAACTGAGATTATTCAAAACTCAACAGCGGGACCAGCCATATGTTTGATGATATTCAATCTTCAGTGCTAAAGTCTCCCATTCTTTTTATCTCGCGTCCTGGTGCACAATAATGCAATTGTAACTCATAAATATTTATGGCTATCCGTTACAGATAATCAAAATCAAGAAAACAGGAATGTGTGAGTAGATAGAGATAGAGGTGGAATAAATGAACGAAGCTTCATAAAATAAATGTGGGATATTTAGCTCATCACGCTGTGTTGTTAAAGTGGAAATAGTGGAAATGCTTAACAAATATTTTAATCGGCAATCAAAAACCTATGATTTTGTTTCGCCGTTAGACGTACATTCATTCAAAAATAATGGGTGGCTAGTTTCATCTATATTGAAATTGTTCACAAATAAGTGAGTTTGTGGTATGTTAGACTATCAAAAAAATGTCTATATATTCATTAATATTCTGAGATATTCCTACATTCAGAACAAATGTTTGTAGACACACTGCCCTCCATTGAAAAGTGCTACGTAGTGACATGCGTTTAATTGATATTTGAACACAATATTTAAGACAACCGCGGTATGATGACATGTTTGGTTCAAGATATTATAAATTAAACAACATATCAATGAAAATGTTTAGCTCATTACGGTATATCGTCAAACGTTAATGTATTTGAATATAATCCTGCTGGATTTAAATTGATGCAATCTGTAGGCAATCAATTGTTCTGTGTGCAAGTTTGTTCATATGTGACAGTATCAAACAATCTGTTGGAGGTTCACTTATTTAAGGAATTATAATTTATAAATGAATTTCGATAGACAACACATCGATATATATCAGTGGCATACTGGTGTATATATAAAGTGTTACAGTATCAGACGAATTGTAAGTTAGTTGAAAACAAATTATATAAATGTTCTCTTGAAATACAACAACTTAAATAAGTAATAATTTGTTTTGTATCCAGATATACCTTAAACAACTGATGTGTAAATATATCTTGTTACCTTGTGTCGGTAAATCTATTATAAAAAAATGAAATCAAAATATAATTTCGATAGACAATACTTGATTGCATCAACATTCTAGCGAAAAGTACTGAAGAAAACGCTCTTTGTTTTATTGGGATTCTACGAATATTACAATTGAACCAGGATGAGACATTGATGAGTTCAGTGTTGACGGTATGGATCGAGTATCAAGTTATAGATTTGATGTGAACAGATAATGGTAACGACTGGTTTGCAAATAAAGGTACCGAGTACTGGGAGTCTCCATAGCTGAAAAAAGGTGTTGATGGCAGTAAATTGATGCATGTCGTTTATTTTATTGTTTCACCAATATTGTTATATTTTCCCGAGGGAAAAAAAAGAAACAATGGCTACTTACGAGGCACTGTGGGGTAGCTTATGTTATTTGTTTTGTAAAAACCACGGGTGTAATTCTGTGGGGGGGGGGGGAGATAATATATAGGATCATCCCCCAGAATTATTCATGTCGTAAACAAAAAATAAGTCAATCATTCGTGAAATATCAGGAAAAAAGTGGAGAAAAGAAGCAAGAGTCTTGTCTCCAATTTGCATTGGGTAGACTCCATTTTTAACAAAGTTGATTTGTATAGTAAAAAATGAATTTGAATGGTGGAAACAAGAAAGAAATTTGTAAACAGTTACTAAATGTATCTCATATTGGAACCACAAGTAGCCAAAAGAATTAACGTGCCAAGAATACAAGCATAATTATTTTAAAAAAATTACAAAGAGGGTATGCCGTACGCGCAACCGCATTCCAGAAACGTGTGACTGAAGCTTTTCGTCGCCAGGTCGCTTGAAAACTTGGCTAAAGGGCAAGCAAGTCATCTCTGGCCGAACCACATCATTGAACCATATCGCCATGCTGCAATAACATCAACGTGGCAGACATTGCAATCGATCCGATCCGGGTCGGGTCGGGTCGGGTAGGGTAGTGTAGGTCAATCCAGAAGCCTGTCGGAAAGGACAGTTATTCTGGTGAGCAACGGCAGCTTTTATTTTATTTGTCAGGTTTACACATGGTTTTCATCTCGGTTATTTAGGCCCTAGACTAGAGTGTGTAGTGATTCAGATTGTTAACCATCTGCTGCGCATTGACCGGATGTGGTTCTATCGTGTTAAAGCTTAGCGAGGACAAGAGTTTAGGTTCCATTGCGGTCCCCGGTTCAGTACGGCTTTTACAGTGATTCAATGCTCTCTCTGATTAGGTTAGTGCCCAAACATTGTACCAGGTAAATTTCGTCTCATTCACCAGCTTTCTTATCCGGTAGGAGGTTTCATTAAATAGTGCCATGGAAAGACAATTGTTTTATTAATTATTCTTCGGTATGCCGGCGAGATGTCTTAGCAACTACACCACCGTGCTACCCGCTGATATGGAGGCAAAGGTTGAATTAAAGAACATTGGGAAAAAACAACAATATTAAAAAATAAAATAAAACTTTATTGTTGATTTTACCCTAATGTGTGATAAACACAGTATACTCTGTGTTTTCTGACGGGTGGGACTCGAACCTACGACACCCACATTCCACAGCAGGTGTCTTATCCACTATACCACCGTGATATCCGCTGACAAGACCCAGTTCGATCCGATTCATCTGTCGATGGATAATGTAACCACGGTTCACAACTATACAATAAAGGAGCGTCACTCCCTTCCTTTCTATTTTGGTTTCGATGGATCACCGTTGGTTTTTTCGTCAAAATAACGGAATGAGGGCATGGAAACAAATTGAAGAGGCTTGTATGTTGTTTGTGTATCCTAATGCGCTTTTCGCGTTGAACACAAACTCTCTTTTGGGAACTTATGGACCAAAATGGCATAGTGAACCGTCGCGGTGAACCGTGTACGGTGCACGCTACAATAAAGTTATGTTTTGCGCAAGCGCATTGCAGCCATGCATAGTCCTTATACAATACTTTATGAACTAATATTCTTATGGATGAATAAAATTGCACCCAGAAACATGTTATCACTGAAGGGCTTAATCCCAGTACATCAAAATCGAGATTTTCATGTAGCATGACTTTCAGCATGTGTGGGAAACATATGGGAACTAAATATGTGAAAAATGCATTGTAATTTTATCAAGTAACTTATCACTCACAAAAATATCTCTAAGTTCACTGTCGGCAATATTTTTTTTTAAATCCAGGGCCATCCTTTCAGGTAAGTTTATGTAATATCCCGTGTCGCAAAGAGGGAAAATTACAATTCCAAGGTTATAATATTTACAATGTGTCTTCAGTTTTACTGGTTGTGAACTTAATAAAGATGGAAAGTATATGTCGACATTGTGAAGCTATAGGTTTTTCCTTCCCCTTCCTTTGGAACTTATATTTTCACAATAAAAGTTTGTCCCAAAATCGACTGTAACATACGTTACCGTAGAACTCCCCTGCATCCCGAATTTATTTATCCAGCAAAATCAAACTTTATTCTAATAAATCAACATGAGAAAATGTCTATTATTCGTCCATTGTATTGATGATCTCAAGATCAAAGCCTTTTTTTAGTACGAACGACAACACTGCTGACTTTCAAGTATGCGATTTTATGACACGAAACATACGTTACTATATTTAATTAATCCCACATCGGTCGACATGCGTAATATTCAGCGCAACGTGAAGCATTGTATTTCTACTTCTAAATCTCAGCAGGACTGCATTTCATTGCGTCCACATGTTGGTCCATTTCCCGCCAAAAGTGCGCTTTGAAACTTATGTTACGAAACATACGTTACCATCATTTATTGTTAGGTGATTTTCCTGTGAATGATGATCACATGATCCACAATTGAAAAAACAATAGCGCCTCCGAGTGTTACCCACGCCCTTAGCGACCAGCTTCATTCATAAAAATGCATGGCGTCTGGTATGTGATCAGATGATGTCAACATAAAAAATAAAAAAATATTGGGTAAGTTCTTAAAATATTTATTGTAATAACGTCATATCAAACATTCCAACACCTGCAAATAAAGTTACAATTTACCTTTTGTAAAAGTATGATGAATTATTCACTATTTTTGTTAATATTTTTGTTTGGTTACCTGTAAATTTAGAACAAATGTAAATGTAACGTATGTTTCATTTTTCTTTACACATTTTATTTAAGAGTATATGTCTTTTTTTTTATACAGTGTTGTAAATCGCAGATTTATTCATGCAAATATGTAATTTGTTCTTTAAATTGAGAAATATTTTTCCAACTTTTACATTTTTCGTACTTGCAATTACTGGTAATATTGAGTTTTAATCAATATTTTTCAGTGGTAACGTAAGTTACATTATCTTTTCAAAATGAAGTTTTGTTTGATAACTGTTCAATAATCTTCACTTATAATAGTTAAACACTTAATGGGCACAGTCTACAGATAATAAGGAGGCTATGATAATCTTTTTGAGAAAGCATTTTCATGTAATCAACCACCTACATGTAGTAATAGCCCAGAAAGCAATGGTAACGTAAGTTACGTAGAAATTCAAAAAACTTATTTTTAATATGCAAATTGTTTCCCGTTTGTTATCGAATATCTTAACACCCTTTTTTATCTCTCTTTACCTTTCTGAATCTAACTTTTCTCCGTTTACATACTTTATTCCAGTTCCTGTTATGCACTAAGTCTTTAAGATTTCAAGATGGGGAAAAACACGTGCTGAAATACAAGCCGCCTATCGGGAGAGAAAACGCCAGAAGATGGGAGAGTAGGCGTATCTAGAAGTAGCCGCCTTTTAAGACAGAGCGCTCATAATATAGATGACAAGCAAAACTTAGCAAATAGTGTCATCAAAATGTTTATTTCGATTATCTAACAAGGAAAGTAAGTAATTGAAGACAATTTGAAACTTACGTTACCGCTATTTGAGCAGTTTCTTCAGGAAATATTACTCAGGACATAGCATTTAATAACTATAATAGAAACTCAAAAGGTATAAAGGTTGAATCACCATGAATTTATTCAATAAAATGACAACTTTACTGTTTTATCTAAAATGAAGATAACTTTCTTTGTGACAGCAGTTGATGGGCATTTTTCACATGTGTTGTTCAAGCTGTTTTTCAACATTTTAAACCATTGTTTGGTCGAATGTTTTGCTGATTCACATCTTTGGGTGTATTTATATCAGAAAATAAGTTTACGTTGATGTCAAAGAACCTATAGAATTTTTTATAATGTACTGTACACAAAAAATGTAGGTAACGTAAGTTACTTAACATAATTCGTGTCCATCAACTAATGTGCACGCAAAACTTCAGTCAGTTTGTAGTTAACTTTGATGTTTCACGAAAATGTTTCAGCAGTTATTTACTTTGGTTTGTCATTAAAACAATATCTGTTTTGAGAACTTTAAATTTCGAATGTTGCTGTTTGCCATTTGCGCCTATGTACTGGGATTGGCCCTCAAAGAGAGTTCGTGTTCGTGTACACAAACAACATAATAAGCCTCTTCAAGGGAGTGACTCTCCTTTTTCTTTATTGTACAGTGGTGAACCGTGGTTATACTATCCATCGACAGATTAAAGGAATCAAACTGGGGCTTTTGCAGGTTACCACGGTGGTCTAGTGGTTAAGACATCTGATCTGGAATGTGGGGATCGTAGGTTCGAATCCCACCAAAGTAGAATGTTTGTGTATTTTTGTCCGCAACACCTACAATAAAGTTTAATTGTACACGTTTCCTCAAAAATCAAAAGCGACAGTTAATGCTCGAAGCCTTCTCGATTTTTAGTAAACTTTTGTCAGATTACTTTCGAACTACGTTATCATTTGAATGATTTCATCACTCTCTGTAGCCTCATTTGTGTTTTTATCTTTTAGTATAAGTAAGCTTACTATATTTTGTATTGTAAGTTTATCCTCGAGGTTACTCTCTTCTGTGATTTAAACTTGTATCCGCAATGTTCAAGATGTATAAATTCACTCCTCGATATAGTCTTTATTTTGATTATTAGTCACTTTGTAGACTAGTTATCATGTTCTTGTTTTAGCCAGTGTATCTGATATTAGATGTATTTCTGCAAGGAGGATTAGCATTGTCTAACTCGATAGTTGTAGTGTTGCAATTGACTTTTCCCATTATTTAACATTTCGTAGTTATTGATGTTGATCATTATTCACAAATGATCAAGCTATATTTCCTATTATTCGTTATGGCTAAATAAGTATTCTCAAGAGTTAATTTAATATGTGTCAGTAACCCTATTGAATAGGCCTATGTTATTTTGTACAAGAACATAGTATCCATATCAGGGCAAGCATGTGTAGTAGACTTGAATTCCTTTATTTTTGGAATCATAAGTCATAAACGGCAGTTGCATGCACTGCACTATTGCACGGTATCAGTTACATTGAACTAAATCTAAATTTAGTACATCAGCATTACTCCTACATTTAATTATAAACCAGAGTGAGATTATTGATGAAGTTTTCCTTGCTACCATGATGAGCTAACTCTCTGACCGAGTATCCCAAATCACCGACGGATGTTTGATAATGGCTTTTAATTATTGTTATCACTATTTAAATTAGAGTTAGTTTTTTAACAGTTTATTTTAAATAAGAAGCAAATAAAATCTGAAGGTTGCATTAAGATCAAAGTCCTCTCGATTTTTAGTAAATGTTTGTCAAATAACTTTCCGAATTAAGTTATCGTTTGAATGATTCCATCACTCTATCGCCTCATTTGTGTTGTGCTATGTTAGTACAGTGTGCTGTTTTAGGTATCGCTTTGGAGAGCCGACCTGGTTTGTCTCTTCACGTATCCATGTCTTTGTTCTAATCTCGGATTAACATCCCCTAGACCCTGACTGACTTGGTATCTCTGGAGTTTGGACCAAGTCAAATCAAGATCAAGTCTATCGAGTCAAGCTGAGTTCTAATAATTGAGTTATATCAATGCTCACTGTAATTGTGTCATCATTGATTGGTTTGCTTCCGAGCACTTATATGGTTTAACTTTGCATACGCGAGACAATATGTCCAGTAGTATGATATAAGAGATTTCACTGTTTTTCGTTTTGCTTCCTAGCATTCCAATGGCTCAATTTGTAATGAAATAACATTTCATTCACTCGATTAAGTTCCATGTTTTCTTTTACAAGCTAATCGTTTGGTTGTTCTATTAACTGATACGTCATGGATAAGTTTACACCACTGATGATATTGCTTATGATTGCATATTATAATACCTTCTTATTGATTATTAAGAAGCTTTCGCTGATTGGACCATACTATAAATATTGTGCATACTAATTCGGGAGCATGGATTTCTTAAGCCAGGGCGCAGCTTTTGAATGACAGTAACTGTCAGGCTGAAGGGCTTGGTGTTCTGTATGCTGTACACTCTCTGATGTGGCAAAACTTAAATATTGTGAGTGAATTAAGTAAATAAACAATAGTGAAACAGTTGGAACTATTTTGTTGGTTCTAATTTAAGTAGTGTTTAATGAGTGTTTTAGGTTAAGACCGACGATCCTGTTTGTTATTAATAACTCGAATATTTATGTTGTTTGTATATCTTAATTAATAGGGTTTCGGAATGTTCGGTTTGGTATTTGTAGATTTGACTCCAATCAGGTGTAGGGCCTAATTATTGTTATGTTACATTATTTTATTGTACAAACAAGGCTTTATGTAGGCCTACTAGTAAGTCTCAAGTCCGTAGGATCAAGTCTTGTATCTTTGACTACATGCGTGCCTTGGAAAAGAGACAGATGGTGACATTATATTGTCTACTGGATAAACCTCCCCCAGCGCCTGAGAGTGAAGATTCCGATAGTTAATTCAAAAAGCCTCTTTCAGATAGTGTTATTGTTGATCATTTTATATAATAAAAAAATTAAAAATTAAAAATTAAACATTAAAATAAAATAAATATAATGTTGAAAGTGAAATAGATACAACATTAGTAAATAGTTGCTGTTAAATTGTTACACGTATACATTATTCCTTGAAAATATTTTGTCTGATGTGTTTTAATCTTACACACAAATTGAATCATTACCTTTATTTACAAAAATAATGTTGAAATGCAAATGCAAGTTTATTTTTTAAACTAATGGATTTAAAGTAATGCATGTTACCTATTACATATTCTGTATCTTCCCTGATATAATGTGATCCGTCATACGTTTTGTCAGTCATACATTTTACCCAAGCTTAATGTGGGTATGTAAACATGTATTATTCAGGAATACATACATCAGTGTAAAAGTTACCTTTACTCTAGCAAACATTACGGTAGTGGGCCGATACTGGCTTACTATGGGCTTATTCTGGCAGTACCGCGAGGTACAAGACGGTACAGAACCAACATTTGGCCAATACTGGCTGCCCATAAACGAGGAGAGTCGCTAGCTCAGTTTTGGCACACAGTATTGTGGCCCGGTACCTGGCCAGTACTAAATCTGACCTTACCAATATGTAAATGATCTGACCTTAATTTGACCTAGCTTTGTGCTCGAATCATTTCCAAGGTTTCAATATGTGACAATCAGTGATTTTAGCAAATTTTCTAAGAAATGATTGTTAATTTTATGGAAAAAAAAACGTCTAGATTTTATTGTCCTCTTCTATTTTACTGTAAAAATTACAATCAAAATATAAAATATATGCATTACAAGTACAACTCCACGTCACCATAACTAATAAGAGATTTGGAAAGACAGTACATATAAATGATAGGCCTACATGCGATGTACATGAAGAGGGTGGTTGAAAAAGGAACCAGACTACGCGGACGTATCGGTAAGTAAAAGAAAATGTGTAAAAAATAATGGCATTAATTAATTAACCCCAATTTGCAGATCAACAAGGAACTCAGTGTCAATGTCGTTTCATTCTGGGACAATAATGACATAATCGTAATGGCCCAACACAGAAGTGTCAAAATAGGTATATAACAATGAACCCCTGTACCGTGCCAGTAATGGCAACTGAATTGAACCGATTAATTGCTATACTGGGTCACTGACATCAGCCAGCATTGGTCTGTGAACGTGTGTATACGACCGGGTCAATAATGAAATATTTGCTTGGTTAATTCATAAAGTTTATTATTATTTTTTTGTATGCACAAGTTTAAGGTTTTAAGTGCTGAAGGTTCAACAGTATTTGCCAAAAAAGCCTAAATTTCAGGGACTCAGCTGGAATATTTTTTCGTTAGGAAACATTAATAATTTCATAGCAAATTAGACCTTTAATATTTCATTGATCCTGTATTAAACTGATTATTAGTCTGTTATATAGCAAAATGGATGAAAAAAGGATCATCATAAGTTACAACATTAGTAAAAGTGTCAAACAAAAAAAGTGCCTTGATTTAAGTAACCAAAATAAATTAACCACGTGGTTTAGTAATAAAGATTAATGGATTTAAATATTTTAACAACATTTTTGGGGTAGGCAGAGGTAGATCCAGAGCGCTCCAATGGAGCAAGAGGTTAGAGGGACAAACTACAAAAATGTATGGTCAATTTCGTTATGCGCATGGTTGATAATTTGAAAGGGGAACACCCCCGACCCTTGGAGCTTACCCTGGGAGTAAGGGGATTGGAGCATCAGACATGCAGTGAGCAGTCAATCCTGGTAATGTGATTCTTTTACAATAAAATCATCAGATATTGCTTCAAATCGTGAACACCTCTTTACCAAACCCACCCTGACCCACACTGGACCGATTTGACATCTTTGACATGAACATAGCCCATGTCAGCTACTCAAATTATACAAAAGTCCCCATTGAAATGTACACAGTTCTCTTCGAATGAAGAGGGCACTATTTTCATAGGTCATAATTAAAATGCAAATATATTCAAAACTGGCAAGTTTTGTGACTGATTTATTATTGATGGAGGTTTCTGAATTATGTGAAACGAGAGTCAGATGTGACTCATTCATGGTGTTTATGGGTACAAACATCTCAAATCACCTATTAGTTCATAATGTCCTAACCGAAATGCGAAACAACAACCATGTCGACAAACACACTCTAGCATATCTCGATCGAGCTCACAGTCATGTCAACAATGTATTTTCTACTGAAACAGGCATAGACCTACCTTTTGATGGAAGACCATAATAAGTGGATGTTCGAGTCAAAATCTCAGAATTTGTAGATCATTTTCTATTCCCAATAGTAACCGCCCAACCTACATATGTCCGTGACACAGCAGACATAGTGCGGAAACTCCAAGGATAAGATGTACTTATCACAAGTATTGATGTTGTTTCAATGTACACAAACATCCGCCAAACCGAGACAATAAACTGTGTATGCAATGCCCTCGACCAAACCAACCATCCATATGTCATCAACAAACCACCTTCCGAATACATCCGGAAATACATCTGGAACTAATACTCAACAGAAATTGTTTCCAGTTTGTAAATAATTTCTACCTCCAGAAAATCGGTTGTGCAATGGGCTCAACAGCCAGTCCGGAAATTTGTGTCATAACATTACATGATCTCGAAAACAAAATATCCTACAACCGGCTGATAATATCGTTTTTGGTGACACTGTAAAGATACTAGTGATTTATAGTGGCGACTAAAATTCACATAGGAGGCCTCACAAACATCAATCGATTATCTTGACTTAAACCATTTTCAAAGGAAAACGCTTCCGTGAAACTGTCATCCGAGACACAAAGGTGTACACCAAACCTACAGAAACATACCAGTTTCTGCACAAAACCTCAACCCATGTGTTCAAAGCATTTATCTACTGAGAAACTCTCCGATATGCTAGAAATACCAACAATGAGGAAGATTTCACAGAAAAGGTCAACATTTTCTCTAAAAAAAGATTAGCCAGAGGCTATATAGCCTACTCAAACTGAGATAAACAACGCAACATAAAATGTCACTGGCCATCTGAGCTAAATTGATTCACAAAATTAATTACCAAAATGCAAACAAAACAAAGAAGCACCACTCGTCTTCTCAACGAACTATAATCCGTTCGTAAAACACAAAGATGTGAAATAAGCAGTAAACAAGCATTGCCATCTGATACAACAAAACCAACAACTCTCGGAAATATTTCCAAAACTACCCCTTGTTGCCTTCAGAAAGGCTCAAAACATTCGGGAGAAATTAATCCGAGCAAATCTCACAAATACAGATTGAAAAGGATCAACTAAGAAACTCACTCCCACCCGATATGAATTTGGCTTTTTTGAAAAACAAGATAAAAACTAAAAGTCAACAAAGATGAAGTGACACTGAATGGGATCGCACCATCATATTTCACTCAGTATGGATAAATATATATATATATATATATATATATATATATATATATATATACTGAGACGCAATAGAAACTTACCACTTCTTTTGGAATAGCATAAAATTGTAATGGTTCAAAATAAGACAACACAACAATTTGGATTAGAAATGTTGGCATTTTATTGAGGAAATGTCCACGTTTTATCCACTGTACTCAATCCCATCTGTATCCACTTCACCGCGAGTGCACATATTACATTTGTGCATTGTGATTACTGATAATTTAAGGTCGAAAAAGTGGTAAGTTTCTATTGCGTCTCAGTATATATTTTGATAGTAAACATGTTTTATTTTCGTCGTCAGACGTAAATTCAGTTAAGAAAAACAATTTCCGGCTTGATGCTGCGTGATTGGAATGTATAAGATAGAATATACTTACAAGGATCGGAGCTGTGATAGATCATCAAATGCTCCATTGGCAATTGTGCTGATATTGTTGTTTTGAAGCGTTCTAAGATGGGGAAACGAAGTAGGGTTAAAACATCGAATTAAATCTTGTATACATTGCTCAATTTGAAATGAATCTTGAAAAATACTATTGTAAAACAAATAAATATTTGTAACGGCAATCAATTCAATTAACTTTACAAACAAAGTAAATCAATGTACAATGTTGAACGAAATGTTTATAGCAATGAAAGAACATCAAATTTATAAGAAAATAAGTACCCAAATAATTATGGAGGCATATTCAGAAGCAAAGGAATTAGGTCGACTAATAACAGCATAGATGTTCTTTGTATAAGAAGCTTTAAAGCGCCCCACAACTGACTCTGTTTTCACCATTCTGTCAATACTGTTCCAGAGGCGTGGCCCATACAATTTAAAAAAAAATCATAAAGTAGTATGTGGGAGTGAACGGCAGAAAGAGATTGTGTTGTGATCTGGTGGAATATCCATGACTATCATAGACTGCAGTAAAATAGGAAGAAAACCTCTTGAGGAAGAAGTTGGTCAGTATTCTTGTGCATCCCAGTACGCAGTTTATTAACAGGCTCAGTGCTCAGTGTAGAGAAAAAAGGAGCGGGGTGCATATTCTGATGGTAATTTTTTGAAGAGGAAGTAGACAGTTGTTAGAACGAGCCCAAACAATATTACACTAGTTAAGATAAGAGATGATTTTAAATGTTGTATGTGGATAATTAGATAGATAGTACCTTAAATAATACTTATTCAAAGAATGTTGTAAACTGGACCTCATTGTTGTAGGTATAACATCCAATATAGAGAGATATAATAAGAAGGACTGTTATTTACTGAAGAACACGCTCTTTGTTTTATTGGGATTCAACGATTATTACATTTGAACCAGGATGAGACATTGGTGAGATCACCAGTTAATGGTATAGTGTCGGCTGCAAAAAAGTACAGAGGAACACAATTCCTCAATAAGCTTTTGATAAAAGTGTGCCGTATCAAAAACACGAACAAATGTGCCGCCTAACACCCAATGTGTGTTGATCGGTGGGACATGTGCCCCACACTTTTTTCAAATGTCCCCCTGTTTTTGCAAAACTAAAATTGTTAATAAAGCGCTCAGAATGCACCACAGATCATCCAGAGTAATTTGTCGTGACCCTGAAGCAATTTTACTCATGGATGTATCACACTAGTCAAGCCCACGTAGTAACAAAACAAGACAATGAGAGAATACATCAATCACCTTGTGATACAAGGCAATGTCGGATCTAGGATTTAACAAAAATGGGGGCGCATCTTGGGTCGCACAGCCTCATCCTGCTTTCAGACATCTTTTTTTTTTGTGGCGGGGCAAAACAATTTTGTGAGTAAAAAATGTCTTGAAGTAAAAAATAAAATAAAATAAAATAAAATAAAATAAAATAAAATAAGTAAAATAAAATAAAATAAAATAAAATAAAATAAAATAAAATAAAATAACAGAAAAATCATTTTTTTATTTTTAAATTCAGCTCGAACCGAGCTTCAGATGTATTGGTTCTAGGCGCTCTCTTATGCAATATGTCGTCCCACACTCTAAAAAGTGGGAATGGATGTCCCCAGTAATATTATATAGCCTCAATATATATATATCAAAACCGAAATATGCCAATGGCCAATTCTTGTTCCAGTAACCTAAACAAATCTGTCCAAGTTTGTAGATTCGCCTCCGGAAGCGCGTACCTGCAGCGTAGGGGCCTGCCTTCAATACAACATTCACAGTTACGACACAATTCGACTTTGGAAGCTTTTGGTGCATTCGGACTGCTTAATTAATATATTTGGTGTTGCAAGAAAAACGGTAGCCTCCTCCTCTGTAGCCAGGATATGCTAATATATTTATTTTAAAAAATTTTAATTATCGGCCATCAAAAATTGGGGGACATTTGATATACTGTCCCCCATACTCAAAAAAATTGGGGACGTGCCCCCCTCCACCACTGATCGACGCCCATGGACCAGTTGTCAAACAAACTGGCCAGCCAACCTCATTGTAAGAACACTACAGAATAATATACCATTGTCTTCACCAATTTATGTAAGTTGCATGAAATTTGCATAATTATAAATACACACCAAACGAACTTGAACACACCAAACGAACTTGACGAGAGAGCTACAATATAAGGACTTAAGCGACAGTGATTTTCCTCACAGAAAAAAACATAATTAATGGAAAGCCATGTACTATCAAAGTTAGTGGCAAAACCTTTCCCAAAATGCAACACCTGGGAACCAATTGAACATTTTAATGATGTGACATTAGATGGGAAAGCTAAAGTAGCGTATTTTACCCATTCGGCAGCTGCGTCGTTTTATTAATTTGGTTAAACTGGAAATAAAATAAAACAAACAAGACTAAAAAAGTTGTCAATAAGTATAAATCAACGTTTTGAGTTTATGCTTGTGATATACTGCTCTTAAAATAAATACTCCTGTGCTTGTGAAAAGTATAGCATAGCCGCGGATCCAAGAATGCATTAACTAAAAACTATTTTGATACAAATATTAATGTATAATCTTCAAATAGAGTTTGGACTGTTTATTTCATTCCTTTATTCACAGTGAAGTGATCATAAAAAAATACCGTTGTATTATTTTGGTTTCATTCCACAAGCGGATAAGTTATCCTAGTAATGCCGCCTACACACAATTTAAAAACCGGACAGTGTCGATTTTTGAACAGGAGACATGTTTTACGGACTACATTCCTGACGTATAGATATTGTGCATACTAATAAGGGAACCCGAACTACTTGAGTCAGGACACGGCTGGCTTTGGTGAAGTGTTAAGTGTTCTAAATACTCTCTTGACTTGTATTATTGTGACTGGGTTGAGTAAATAAATTATGATGAAACAGTCGGAAGTAGTTTCTTTGTTGTAATTTCAGTGTTTTAGGTTAAGACCGAATATCCCAGTTAGCAATGATAAGCTGTTTTATTAATATTCTTTCTTATCATCCTGATGTTGCTTCATTGGTCAATATCCTCAATACTGAGTTATAGAAATCTGTTATCTCAGTCAAAATAGAGCAATTCGTATTTGTATACTATCTGATCCTCGTGATTACACTACACCATTGATTGTCAAATTACGCACGCTGGCACTTGGGTTCAGGTAAATTCAATTGCTAGACATACTGGCACCAAAGTACTGTTTAACAATGCTTTTGACAATTTATTTGAGTGTATCGGGTTTATTTTTCTCAACAGAGTCACAATTAAATATCAAAGTACATCTTAACATAGTAATATAAAATGAAACTAAGTGAATCTGCAGAAGGTGCCCATTAGAAGCAAAGCTTATGTATATGGGTTCCTATGCAGGCACGGGCAGAGAATAACAATGAAAATATTTACAACAAGATTACCAAGTTCCCTGTACAGGCTGCTTAACAAAAAAGTTACTTAAGTGTCATTTCACGTAAATACTTAACATATGTGTCCACGGTAAATTTTTGTTATTGTTTATACTGAAAGGACTTGGTGAGCAAGTAACCAAAATAGACTTTTTATTTCCATATGTAGCCCGTTGCAATGGTAACAGCCTTTTTATTTTGTTGGGCATTTTAGGCTGATTTTGGGTCTCAAATAAATGTTTTTTGGCCCTTTTTTTTTAAAGGCCTCTAGCCAAAATGCAAAATTATGTCACAAAATCAACTATATCAGTACAGAGTATCATCCTTGACCTTACTTGAGAAAAATAATATATATTTTAAATATCACCCTTTTTTTAGAACTTGCACAAAAACATGTTTTTAGAACTTGCAAAATTTAAATTGTTGCCTTATTTTTGTCCCTGAAAAAGTCAACTTGCCAGCCGGGGTCTCAGAATATTTTCCTTTTGGTTGTGATTAGGGGCAACATTGGCCTTCTCATATCTGATGAGAAAATCTTGGGCAATTGTATCCTCTTTTGGCAGTACTGCCTCAAAAATGGTAATTTACCCCAAAAACAGGAAAAGTGAAATTTGAGTTTTTTCCCTCAGCTTAAAGCAATTATATAACAAAAGAGAACACTTTCATGAATCTGGCACTTTTTAAAATCATAGGAGCACTTTTTAGGCCAGTGGATTTCTCCTGATTGAATAGGAATTATGCTAGCGTAAATCTAGTACTTTTACTACCGTCCCCCAGCATTGTGTTACAATCCATTATCTGATAAATGTATTTTATAGGTACGAAAAAAGATGAAGCAATACTTGTATATTAAAGCATATTATTTCGACAGAACCCAAATGAATTAATCATAAAGGCCTTTTTTGAAGTAGAAAAAGTCTGTTGATAAGGCTGGAGGAGCAGTTGCCCCAGGCAAGTATACCATAATTTATATAAGACAGAATTAACGAATTGTATAGACAAACTAATACAGATGGGGGAAAGATTTTAATTCTGTTAATCACACCAATATTTTGAGCATTTTTTACACAGGAAATCAACATGATTTTCCAGTCAATAAATAAGCCAAGAAACTTGACACATTCATATCAATTACAAACTAATCCGGCATTGATATATCAAGTCTTTCAAGGTAATGTACAGCATTGGGAGTTTACAAAATACAACGGCATCATTATGCACAAAACATTCAAACAACCTCTTCCCCGCATCTTCTCATCCTATTTCACCTCAGTTAATGACAATCACCAATGCATACCAGATCACGTGATGTATCTCAGATAATCTAAGATGAAACAAGATCAATATACCCGTCTCTACTGTAGTCTTTTTATTTAATTCAAATTCATCATTCTCTTCCCAGTGATATAATTTTGTTTCTCCGCCATCCGTAAATTCTGTCAAATATAATGTGTGGTTGGTCCCGTTTCCTAGGGCGTAAATGTTCCAGGTTTATCTGCCTGATAACTTCATTAATGACCAACAGACTACTTCCAACTTTCTGATATGGCCGACACCTTAATGTTTATTTCTCTAATATCAGTTCGACATTTGCTAGCATGATCCACCTTACGAACATACACTTTTACCCCGATTTTCCGCACAGCTATTAAACCTCTTTTCATTCCACAACGAATTTTGTTAAAATAACTGAGATTATTCAAAACTCAACAGCGGGACCAGCCATATGTTTGATGATATTCAATCTTCAGTGCTAAAGTCTCCCATTCCTTTCATCTCGCGTCCTGGTGCACAATAATGCAATTGTAACTCAGAACTTGATATTTATTGCCATTCTTTACAGATAATCAAAATCAAGAAAACAGGAATGGGTGAGTAGATCGAGATAGAGGTGGAATAAATGAACGAAGCTTCATAAAATAAATGTGGAATGTTTAGCTCATCACGTTGTGTTGTTTAAGTGGAAATAGTTGAAACGCTTAACAAATATTTTAATCGGCAATCAAAAACCTATGATTTTGTTTCGCCGTTAGACGTTAATTTATTCAAAAATAATGGGTGGCTTATTTCATCTTTGTTGAAATTGTTCACAAATAAGTGAGTTTGTGGTATGTTAGACTATCATATTGTCTGTATATTCATCAATATTCTGAGATATTCCTACAAGCAGGCATGCCCTTGTAATACCACAACGGAAATTCTATCTACAACACTTGTGTGCATCAACATTCACAACAAATGTTTGTTGGCACACTGCCCTCCATTGAAAAGTGCTACGTAGTGACATGCATTTTATTGATATTTGAACACACTATTTAAGACAACCACGGTATGATGACATGTTTGGTTAAAGATATTAAAGATACTATCAATTAAAGTAAAAAGATATTATAAAGAAACAAAATCAAAATATAATTTCGATAGACAATACTTGAGTGCATCAACATTCTAGCGAAAGGAAGTACTGATGAACACGCTCTTTGTTTTATTTGGATTCAACGAATATTACAATTGAACCAGGATGAGACATTGATGAGTTCAGTATTGACGGTATGGATCAAGTATCAAGTTATAGTTTTGATTACAGATAATGGTAATGACTGGTTTGCAAATAAAGGTACCGAGTACTGGGAGTCTCCATAGCTGAAAAAGGGTGTTGATGGCAGTAAATTGATGCATGTCGTTTATTTTATTGTTTCACCAGTATTGTTAGATGTTCCTCATGGAAAAAATGAAACGATGGCTACTTACGAGGCACTGTGGGGTAGCTTATGTTATTTGTTTTGTAAAAACCACGGGTGTAATTCTGGGGGGCGGGGGGGGGGGGATGATGGGAAATAATATATAGAATTATCCCCCAGAATTATTTATGTCGTAAACAAAACAATAAGTGAATCATTCGTGAAAAATCAGGAAAAATGTGGAGACAAGAAGCTTGTCTCCAATTTGCAGTGGATAGATTCTTATTCACTGTTCACTGTTTCTTGATAACATTTTCTATACAATAACATTCCAATGACCAATACAAATTAAAAATAAACATTAAATGACATGAAAAGAGAGTTAATCTTGGCCTAAAATCAAAATGGAATCCCATTTTTGATAAAATTTAAAACCTACTCCTTTCGTGTGAAACATCAATTTTTCCATGAAGAAATACTTCTTTATATCATTTTTCAGAATTGATAATGATGGATATTTCCCGTTCATTTTCATTTTGTAAACATGAAATTTGCAAATCAACAGAATCAGATTAACCATTTTACTATTGGCGATAGTTTTACCGAATAAAATGGCTTCGTTGTCCAATGCGGAAGAGAAATCGGTCTTCTCCTTGATCCAAGAAAATACAGAGGTCCAAAAAGCCGTTGTGTGGGTACAAAAGCAAACAAGATGGAGTATTTCCTCTTCTTCCTTATTACAATACGTACACAAATTATTATCCTTCTTATTAATTTTAATCAAAAAAGAATTGTACCCAAGATCCGGTGAATTAATATAAACTGGAACTATCTTAATTTTGTATCTACAGTACAAGAGTATGGAATGTTGTAAATAATAGACCATTTCGACAAATCGTAGTAAATATGCATCTTGACATTCCACTTGTCAATAAATTTCCTGTTTACATTTTTAGAGGAAACTAGTACATGATAAATTCTTTTGGAGCCTTTCTGGTCCTTTAAAAGGACATAAAGGTTGAATGGTACAAAAGAGAAAGTAATGATAGTATTCTCCTGCATAGAATCTGGGAAGGATAACGTAATTGCTCTTAACACAGCACCATACTCTAAAAAAAATGGTGCGAACATTAAATTTATTTTTAAAATCATCTAGTGAAAGAAAATTACCTTTCTCATCTGTAAGATCGCTGATAAAATGAACACCAGAATTATCCCAATGTCTACAGTAAATACATTTTCCACCGACCTTTATGATTTTACAAAAGAGAACTCTTACGTACTTCCACATTGGAAGTGAACTAAAATATGAACCCGAGTAAAATTTGACCATGAAGTAAATACGTCGAACCAAAAGTCATTATGATTTCTAACATTTCTCTGTGTCCTAAAAGAAATTGGCAGAGCCACCTTCAAATAAAGACAGACGAGCTGTATCGAAAATATAACTACACAAGGTAAACCAGCCCGCGGCCTGTGACCTGAAAAGTCTACGTAACTAAGTGATTTTCAAACCATCCATGTAGGCCCGGACATCAACCATTCGCAACCCACCTTTACCATAATCTTGAATTATTTGATTTCTAGAAACACGGTCATTACCTTTCCAAATCAATTTAAAGAGCATAGTATTTAACTCCTTGATCGTGTTGTAAGGAGGGTCAGGAATGGTTAAAACGAGGTAAGTAAGTTTCGACAAAAGCAATGATTTAACAACAGTGATTCTACCTAAAACGGTCAAATTTCTTTTTGACCAATTAACAATTTGACTACGTAAAGACAAAATAATATTGTTATAATTTAACAGAACCATGGAGTTTAGGTCTGTGGAGAACTCTATACCAAGAATTTTAAAGGAATGCGCGGCTTCAACCCAATTTACATTAATCCCTTCACAAAGTTTCTCCCGTTCCCTTCTTAGAACCAATCCAAATGGCATTCGTCTTCTCAACATTAACTTTCAATCCAGACGAGTTAGCAAATCTGTCAAGAATTTGAAAGGCTGCCTGCATGGACTTCTCCAAACCATTCAGAAACAAAACAGTGTCATCAGCATACTGGGATAGTCGGAATTCCGATTCCCCCAACCTTTATACCCGTTAAATCTTTGTCATGGATAAAACTTCTGCACACACAAGAAACAAGTATGGGCTTAAACCATCTCCCTGCCTACAACCTCTGCCTATCTTGAAGCATTCTGAAAGGAATCCATTAATCAAAATCGAGGAGGAGGCTTGGTTATACAGACCCCTGATCCATTTTTTAAGGACGAACATTAAAATTATCCAAAACTTTAAAAATAAACTCGTGCGAAATAGAATCAAAGGCCTTTTCGAAGTCAATTGAAAGAAATAAGCCAGGGATGTCTTTGGACTCCGTAACATTTAGTAGATCATATATTAAGCGGATATTTTCTCCGATAAAACGCCCAGTCATAAAACCCTTTTGTCTCTCATGGATAATATGCGGGAGACAAGATTTACCGTCTCTGCAATACAGGCTGACGCAATTTTATACGAAGTACTCAACAGCGAGATAGGGCGCCAGTTTTTAAAAAACTGACGAGGCTTATCTCCTTTTGGCAGGAGTGTTATTATTCCATATCTCTGCGTAACCGAATGTTGACCTAAAACATAGGTACAATTTAATGAACGTAAAAGGTACCATTATAAATCAGGAGCAATTTTTTTTAAATTCATAGCTGAATCCATCGGAACCAGGGGATTTTCGATTCTTATAATTTCTTAACGCTTTCATAAGTTCCTCGTGGGATAAACGACCCTCGATGCGATCTCGCATGATGTCTGAAAGAATATTCTTCTCGGCCGCAGCAAAAAGTGTTATAAGATCAACATTGTCAACATTCCTAAAAGAGTAAAGTTTTTGATAGTAACTCCTGGCCTCTTGCAAAATGTTATTAACACCTGTAAGTCTACAATTTGTATCATTAACGACATAATTAAAAGACGTATTAACGAACTTACGCTTCTCCAAATTTAAAAAATACTTGGAAGGTTTTTCACCGACCTCCATCCAACGAGTTTTTGATCTAATTAAAAATAACTCTTTTTGAGGCTTACGGAGGTCAACAAGATCATTTCATAAAGGATTTGATCATCGATGGTAAAACTGATATCACGTGAATGGCGCTTTATAAGTTTCATTATTATTATTATTAATGCATGTTTCTCAAGTTGGAACGTAAATATGGCAGAGCGGCATATTTTTCTACCACCTCCCAAATGATATATTTTAACTAGAAGTAGAACTGAATAGTTTTTATCATTTAACAAAGGGTTTTTGTAACCTTTCCACGTTCCATTTCACTAAAATCAAATTTAATATCGATAAGAGAGTGATCCCTTCTGTAACCTGGCTTAATATCACAACTAATTATTTTAGAATTAAGTTCCGATGAAATTAAGAAGTAATCCAACCTAGATTGCTTGAAAGTTTGATGTTGTCTCCAAGTGTATCTACGGAGTCCGGGTTGTGTATTCGCCAAACATCAGCTAGATCATAATCATTTAACATAGCATGCACTCTGCTTCTCGCCAACAAAGGGTTATTCAAATTAATCTAGTTAACACAATCAAGAGATTCATTTAAAATCAAATTTCAATCACCACATAAAACTACGTGGGCATTATCCAAATCATTCAAAACGCTACAAATATCGTCATAAAAACAAGGGTCATTGATATTTGGTCCATCCAGGTTGACCAGAGTAATTCTATATTCACCAATTTCCAGATCCACAAACAAAAAGTTACCACTGTCATTGTTGACACCTTTAACTTTATACTCAAAATTATTAAAAAGAATAGAAACACCCCTAGAATTACTCCTAAAGGAACTGAAATAACACTCCAAACCCTATTCATTTCGGACAAGATTTTCCATGTCCTTATCAAAATGAACATCTTGTAGGCAGTAAATAGAATACTTTTTTTTAATAAGGAAAAATGAAAAACGTCTCTTCTTTTGACTAAATTGCCCAACCCTCGGCAATTCATCGAGGCTATGGAGAGCTGACTATTTGACGTCGCCATAATAATTTAACGAAAAAGAAAGGAGTATCATTGCGTCCATTGCAACACTTTTAAACACCGTAGTCAGCCACGACGGGAAAACAGCCAAACCCGCCTCCAGCCGACTACAGAAATAGTCAGCTGGATGCAAGTCCAGCCGTCCCCCAGCCAAATCCGGCCACTGCCCTTCAAGGGTGTGGCATATTTCTAAAAAAATGCAAAGTACATGTATTTTGGCATATATAAAAGAACAAAAATAAATCACACAGTGAACAGCAAAGTTGCGTAGAAAACACAGCACCGAGAAATGTTCATGTACCCAACCCTCCCCAAAACCACCCACCAAAAAATCCCGTAAAAAACTCAAAAAGAAATCCCTTCCACTGAAGACCTCCCTTGTTAAATCCCCAAGTAAATAAGGAAAACAGCCTTTTAGGTCGACAAATAACACCAGTAATTATATTAGCGAAAGGAAACAAACTCCAGTTTCGGAGGGGAATGGCCCCAAAATAGTGAAGAACAAAGTTCAATTAGTTATAGCGAAAACAAAAGCCTGACCGTTATTCGTTCTCCCGCAACGAATCTCAGCTTAGTACCGCGATCGTAACGCGCTTTTACCTTGTTCTTCCAACGCTTCTTCTCTTGCTAGTCCTGCAAGGTGAGATCGTCCAAGAAAAACAAAATCTTTGACCCCCTCTAGAGCTCGGTGGCACTCCTTCATTACTCTCACTTTGTCCTGGCAAGACAGAAGCCTGACTAGAATGTCAGCTGGTCTACCGTTCTTGTCCGTCTCGGTGGGTACGCTCGATTCGCGGGGGGCTTGAGTCCCAGCAAAACTTGGTAGCGAAGATATTGGCAATCTTCTCGGCACAATTTTCGTTCTCAGACCTGGTTACACCAATCACACGGAAGTTGTTCCGTCTTACAAATCTCTCGATCTTGCCTGTTGATTTCACCACTCTGCTTGGAGAGTTGCTCTTTTACAGTTGAGAGTTCCGTTGTAAGTAAACTAAGAGATTTCTCGAGGCCCGCATTAGCTTTCTCTAAAGTAGCAATAATGCTCTCACTGTTGAATTCAATTGAGGCAGCCAATCTAGCCTCAAGTTGATGTTGGCCCTCAACAAGCTTGGAGAGAGTAGAACGGATAAAGGCTCGAACTTTCCGCGGTAGTCGCCGTCAGCATCGTCACTTCCCTCGTCTCCCGACACTGCAGGGACCGGAGCAGGGCCCGCCGCATAGCTGGCACCGCCGGCGAATTTTTTTTCCCAGCGCGGTAAAGGCCATATTTGCATTTTCGCTTCCTATTGGTTAGGTGTCGTCCATAATGATGAATAATTCATTACATGGATGTGCTTGCAAGAACTTTGTGTTCAATGCAGTTTTGTGCATACTGCTGACACTTGTGAGCGTAAGCGCGTCTTATGGACTGCCCTCACAGTACCCTGCATGGTGAATCTAAAACAATACGGAATTAAATAGTAATAATACTATATCATCATGGACTGTGATTGTGCACGTCTCGCAGTAGATGACTGCCCTTATTTGAAGGTAAGAATTGCTTAAGTTCATAATGCCAAACTAAAGAAGCGCATTAATATATAAATTATAAGGTAAGTTTGATAAATTTGAACACGAAGCTGCCTTAGCGATGGGGTGACATTAATGTTTGCAAGCCTCCACATGTACACTAGACACTCATGGCAGTCATGCAGTGACTACATAGGCCTACTGACTGTACTTTATACTGAAAAATATCTGCCTGCAGTGCGCTTTACAGCCAGTCCTACAGTAGTACTACTACTAGTAGTAGTCGTATGGCAAAGGTTGGTAATCAATAATGACATCTAGACTTTATAAGAAAGTTAACTTAAGTATATTCACGTCAACCATGGTGCTGGGTAAAAATAGACGTGTAACGTTATGATTATCTTTTGTTTCCACACTTACTAATAGTAATAATCACACATTTTAACAGTTTGTGTGGATTGGCAAAAATCTTATTTGAAATTTACACAAGGTTTAATTTTTATTTGTTTTACATTAAAACAAAACATCAGCAAGTTTTAATACATTTAAACTAACATTTTCCCCTCCTCATTTTTGCACAATTTATCAGGAATTTCTACCTGAGGGATATGACTACAAAATATGTGACTATGAAGAAAACCAGAGCAGTCAATTCAAGGCTGTGGTCAGACTACCACTTTCAGTGAAATCCAGCAATGCTGCATCTTCCAACTGCAATGATATTAAAAGTATTCATGAGTATATGCAAGTTGTCATTAGCTTTTTGAACACAATGAACATTACAAATGAGAGGAAGCAAAATATGTCACTTTTAGTACAACTTACAGCTGTTTTTGCAGTTTTTTGGATTTTTGGGGTTAGGACAGACCTTCGAGCCAAGAATTATGCTCAGGAGTCTTATTTTCTAACATTTCTTTGCTTTAATTGTTTTTAATAGGAGATGTTTTTGTTTCGTTATCTCTATATCTCTTCTAAAACAGTACAGACGGTAAAGTAGAAGAAATTTGATTGTTGGTTTTTGTGTTGAAGTACCAAACATCCTATGAAACATAAACATTGAGTTATAAAATACACGACTTTTTTATTAGGTCCATTAATTATGCTTTTGTTTCAAACTGCCACACAATTATTTGATTTAAATCAAGGCCTGACAATTAGATCTAACTTATAATGTGGCCAATTTTTGATTTGTATTATTTTTTCAGAAGAAGTTTTCCCATTATAATCATCTGGAAATCGAATGTACATTAGTAGATAATCATAGACCTAGCTGTCGATAGATGATGAAGTAGTTATTTTAAAGGACAATATCTTTGTAAGGACTTTGCATTAAATTTAATAGGTTGCTTATTTTGTTATTGTTACAAAGAAAAATTTCAAGACAGCATTTGATACTCATGGAAAAACTCCAACTATGTACACGTACAAGTACATCCATATAACCATGTGATATTTTTAAATACACACCCTACTATATCTTACTAAGAGATTAAGATGAAGAAATTACCACAATTCATGTTGAATTGTCATTTTACTTTAATATTTTGTATTTCATGCCTACATTCATCAACAAACTATTTCAAGATTATTTTTTATTTGTTGGTTTGAATAAAGTAATTTTCTTTGTATATTTTGTCTTCTCCTTTTGTTAGTTATCCCATCAGAATAAAAAAAATACAAAAACAGACCACTTGTAAGAGACATAAATCAAGTCAGATTGTTTTTAAACAACAGTTCACTATTCCTGAGGCATTGATTTGATTTATAATTAATTGACATTCATATACAATCTGAGAAATTAGATTTACATAATGGAGTGAAAGCCAGGGTCACTTTTTTCTTGTGATGTAAGAAAAGAATGTGTAACAAAAAATTTGAAGAACAGTTTAATATACACTGTACAAGTACAGTATGCTTTACAGCAACAGTGACATCATCATCGATCTAATGAATAATTCACCATAGCGTACACGACGAGACCTAACCAATACGAAGCGAAAATGCAAATGATGGCCTTTACCGCGCTGGGAAAACAAATTTCGCGCCCCGCCGCATAGCCGGCCCCACCGCATAGCCGGCCACACCGCATAGCCGGCCCTCTTCCCACCTCGTTGCTTCGGCGGCATGGCTTGGTCGTGCAAACAAAAAGTATACACGGTTGAGTGAATACGTACAATGTACACGACGTGAGCACGGTGCAGGCACGTCCTTCCTCTATGGCGTCATCAGTCGAACTCCATTTCTAATGAAGTTTATTTGTGTAGTAAAAAATGCATTTGAATGGTGGAAAAAAGAATGGAATTTGTAAACAGTTACTAAATTTATCTTATATTGGAACCACTTAGTAGCCAAAAGAATAAACGTGCAAAGAATACCAGCATATTTAACAATTTACAAAGAGGGTATAAGGTCACAGTAAGTTTGTGCGTTTTCACGAAGAGACAATTGTGAGCTATTTATAGATCGGTAGTAGCGCGCGCTGCAATTGGGAAAGTTGTGTTGATTTGAGCGTTTTCTCGAAGGGATTATTGTCTTTTATTATCGTTATGTTGTGATTAATCGTCCCGTTCTTTAATTAAAAAGTTGACACATTTGGAAAGTTTGAAATCTGTTCTTTCACACAGGGCACACATTTTACATGTATTTTGCGTCTTGAATATGAAATGGTACGTTTAAAACATTATATTACTTAAAGTTCAATGCTGTTTGGCCCAAGTGCCATTTTTTCCTTGGCCAATTAGTGTAATTACAAAACTAATGATTTTTGGACATTATAAATTTGTGGTATTGTAGATTTCAAAGTAATTCAAAATATCAAAAAAAATTACGATTTTCCCCAATTGGCACTTCATGAAAACGGTGACGATCTAAAATCACCTGTTAGTTCATAATGTCCTAACCGAAATGCGAAACAACAACCATGTCGCCAAACACACTCTGGCATATCTCAATCCAAGCTCACAGGCGTGTCAACAATGTATCTTCTACCGAAACAGGCCTACCTTTCGTTAGAAGACCATAATAAGTGGATGTTCAAGTCAAAATCTCAGAATTTGTAGGTCATTTTCTATTCCCAATAGTAACCGCCCAATATATGCATGTCCGTGACACAGCAGACATACCGGTAGTGCGGAAACTCCAAGGATAAGATGTGCTTATCACAAGTATTGATGTTGTTTCAATGTACACAAAAATCCGCCAAACTGAGGCAATAAACTGTGTATGCAAAGCCCTCGACCAAACCAACCATCCATAATTATGTCATCAGCAAACCACCTTCCGAATACAGAAATTGTTTCAATTTGTAAATAATTTCTACCTCCAGAAAATCGGTTGTGCAATGTGCTCAACAGCCAGTCCGGAAATTTGTGACGTAACATTACATGATCTCAATACAATCCTCCAACAGGCTGATAATATCGTTTTTGGTGTCACTGTATAGTTACTAGTCACCTATAGTATGAACTTGAATATTTCAAAATCTCACAAACACAATGAATAACATGCACCCAACTCTAAAATTCACATAGGAGGTCTCGAAAACATCAATCGATTATCTTTGACTTATTAAACCATTTTCAAAGGAAAACGCTTCCGTGAAACTGGCATCTGAGACACAAAGGTGTACACAAACCTACAGAAACACCAGTTTCTGCACAAAACCTCATCCCATGTGTTCAATGCATTTGTTTACTGAGAAACTCTCCAATTTGCTAGAAATACCAACTATGAGGAAGATTTCACAGATAAAGTCAACATTTTCTCTCAAAAATTATTAGCCAGAGGTTATACTCAAACTGAGATAAACAACACAAAATAAAGTGTCACTGGCCAAACGAGCTAAACTGATTCACAAATTACCAAAAGGCAAACAAAACAAAGAAGCACCGCTCGTCTTCTCAACGAACTATAATCCGTTCGTAAAACATAAAGATGTGAAATAAGCATTAAACAAGCATTGACATCTGATACCACAAAACCAGCAACTCTAGGAAATATTTCCAAAACTACCTTTTGTTCAGAAAAGCTCAAAACATTCGGGAGAAATTAATCTGAGAAAATCTCACAAATACAGATTCAAAAGGATCAACTGAGAAACTCACTCTCACCACATAACCAAATCATATTATGATTTTTTAAAGAACTAGACGAAACACTAAATGTCAACAGGGATGAAGTGTCACTGAATGGGATCGCACCATCATATTTCACTCAGTATGGATAAATATATTTTGATGGTAAAAATGTTTTATTTTCGACGTCAGACGTAAATTCAGTTATGAAAAAACAATTTCTGGCTTGATGCTGCGTGATTGGAATGTATGAGATAGAATATACTTACACGATTCGGAGCTGTGATAGACCATCAAATGCTCCATTGGCAATTGTGCTGATATTGTTGTTTTGAAGCCATCTAAGATAGGGAAAAGAAGTAGGGTTAAAACATCGAATTAAATATTGTATACATGAGTCAATTTTACAAACAAAGTAAATCAATGTACAATGTTGAACGAGATTAAAGAAATGTACATCACAATACAAGAACAGTAAATTTATCAGAAACTAAGTAACCAAATAATTATGGAGGCATATTAAATAGTCCTATATAGGTGAGGGGTAGGAGATTTGGTGACAAGACAAACGAATTAAAGGTCATTAAACTAGGTCATTCAGACAGACGAACGGACTTAAGGACAGCAAAGGAATATTTAAATTATGAACAAGGGATAACATATTACGGAAACTGATAAAATGGATCGTGACTTGTTGCTTAAGGAGAAGGACTTATGTCGAATAATAACATCATAGATGTTCTTTGTATAAGAAGCTTTAAAGCGCCCCACAACTGACTCTGTTTTCACCATTCTGTCAATACTGTTCCAGAGGCGTGGCCCGTAAAATTAAAAAAAAATTCATAAAGTAGTATGTGGGAGTGAACGGCAGAAAGAGATTGTGTTGTGATCTGGTGGAATATCCATGAATATCATAGACTGCAGTAAAATAGGAAGAAAACATTTTGAGGAAGAAGTTGGTCAGTATACTTGTACATGAAGATCCCAGTACGCAGTTTATTAACAGGCCTATCAATGTGTGTTAATGTGCTCAGTGTAGAGAAAAAAAGGAGCAGGGTGCATATTCTGATGGGCATTTTTTGAATAGGAAGTAGAGAGTTGTTAGAACGAGCCCAAACAATACTACAATAGTTAAGATAAGGGATTATTTAAATGTTGTATATGGAGAATAAGACAGAAAGAGGAAGACAATAACATCGTTTTTCATTTAAGTAATACCTATTCAAAGAATGTTGTAAACTGGACCTCATTGTTGTAGGTATAACATCCAATATAGAGAGAGCTAGAATAAGGACTGTTATTTACTGAAGAACACGCTTTCTTTTATTGGTATTCAACGATTATTACATTTGAACCAGGATGAGACATTGGTGATATCAGTGTTGACGGTAGGTATGGTTGGGATAGGAACAGATAATGGTAGTGTTGTCTTCAAAAAAGTGCAGAGGGGCAGAGGCAGTTTAACAACTGCCTTGTTCTGGGACCGTGAAGAGGCTGGTTATTAACTTGTCTTGTTTCGGTGCGAGGGGCTGGTTTATTCAGTGAGGAGTCGTTGTAACAACTTAATGACTGAGTAGCCCCCACCTTGGAGTGGCCATTGGCCTTGTGTAGGGAGAATTGCCCTTAAAAAAAAAAAAAAAAAGGAACACATTTTAGCAATAAGCTTATGAAAAAAGTGCCCCGAATAAAGAACACCAACAAATTTGCCGCCTAACACCCATGGGTATCGAGCGGTGGGACACTCTTTTTGCACCATCAACATTGATAATAAAGCACCACAATGCCCCACAGATCATCCAGAATAATTTGTCGTGACCTGAATGCTATAAAGCAGGCCCCTCCGCCACGAATTTACTATTTTGGACAGATCACTACGTTTTCTCATCCATTGCCGTCGATCGGTTTGAATTTGAGGCCAATTATTGAGAGACATTCATTTCCCACTTTTGAGAGTGGGGAATGGCAATAACTTTCCTCCACTGTTGATGGCCCATACCAAAATAATGCACTAAATAATTGTAAAGGCAAACCCTAAATCCTAATAAGTATGCCACAGTTTTATTTGTTAATGTTTTTTTTTGCATCCCTGTCGTCATAAAGCACTCGGAATGCACTACTTAGCATCTTGCATCCAAAATTCAAACCCCCCCCCCCCCCAAAAAAAAACAGACAAACAAACACATAAAAAATAAAAATACATAAACAATTAAAATAAACAAATACATAATTACACAAATAAATCGTCGCCGGTGCAACCCGGGATGTGCCTCCATATGGCCAAATCCTGGACCAGCCCTTCCACTCATTTCTCAGCATCTATGAACACCGATGCTAACATACAATATCATACGTATGTTAGTAAGTTTCATATAGATTAGGCATTCAGCCCTTCTTCCCTTCAACGACAAAGAAGCAATTGTACCCATGGATGTATCACACTCAGTCAAGCCCATAGTAACAAAAACCAGACAATGAGAGAATACATCAATCACCTTGTGATACAAGGCAGTGGCGGATCTAGGAGTTAACAAAATGGGGCGCATCTTGGGTCGCACAGCCTCATCCTGCTTTTAGACATCATTTGGGGGCAAAACAATTTTGTGAGTAAAATGTCTTTGCAGTAAAAATAAAATAAAATAACGTAAAGAAAATAAAAGAAAAGAACAGGGGCCTGCCTTCAATACAACATTTAGAGTTACGAAAAATTTGACCTTGGACGCTTTTGGTGCATTCAGATCGCTTCATTAATATATTTAAAGTGTTTACCAAGAAAAATGGTAGCCTCCCTCTCAGTAGTCAGGATATGGTAATATATTTATTTTTTAAATTTATTTATGAGCCATCAAAATTGAGTGACATTGGATACGGCTATACTGTCCCCCACCCTCTAAAAAGTTGGGGACGTGCCTCCTTCCCACTGATCGACGCCCATGGACCATTTGTCAAAACAAACGGCCAGCCAACCTCATTGGAAGAACACGACAGAACAATAAACCATTGTCTTCACGAATTTATGTAAGTCGCATGAAATTCGGATGGGAAAGTTAAAGCAGCGTATTATACCCATTCCGCAGCTGCGTCGTTTTATTAATTTGCTTAAACCGGAAGTTAAATAAAACAAACAAGACTAGACAAGTTGTCAATAAGTATGAATCAACATTTTGAGTTTATGCTTGTATATACTGCAAATCCTAGCTGTGTAAACTTGGAGACCAGAGCTGGGCTATTGTACCAATTATCCATGAAGATGACATGCCCCTTGTGTTCCAGTCCTTTCACTAGATACAACACAACATGGCCTGGTGCATGAAGGACGGACGGATAGATGGTGTGTGTTGCCATGGTTGCAGCATGCACAGTGGAGGGTTGACCTGTTGCTGTGCTGGCCGTATGCCGGATTCGGACCTCATTTAAAGAGATGCATTTCAGTCCCCACTTGTTGGCCTTTCGCTTGGTAAGTACTTCTTAAAAGCTCAGTCGTCCTTTAAACTTCACCATACTCTCATCCGTTGAGAGGTTTCGTCCAGGGCTGTATATTTTGAGAAAAGGTTGGCAGTACAATGTCGTGTAAAGGGGAAGTTTGCCAGTTTGTCGGTAGGGCTGTCTACTTGAACTCTGTTGTTGGCTAGATGAAAAATCTAAAGATTGCGTGAATCTGTTGTGGGACGCATAGATGACAGATATACCGGACTTCGAGGACATCTGACATGGACCTGCATGCTGTATCGTAGACTTAAATTCAAGTATTAGATCGCGGTTATTTTTGTCTGCATCAGCCACGCAAAACGCCGTTTACCCCTACTGGCTATCACAGCCCCACTTGCGATCTCAGACTTGACCTCTTTGTGTTTGTGGGATATTCATGTTTCATAGCTAAAATTTACATAATACGGATGCTAGAGATGGCAATCAGGAGGCCACACAAAACCAGGCCGTCGTCTATTAACAGGTTACACCGCTTAAAAATATTTCTGTAATATTCATTCGATATTAAATTTGTATAGTGCTTGCATACGTAAATAGTATTTGAAATGATAGGTAACTTTGATGAGATCTTAGAGTTGTAAAAAATACAAAATAAAATACATAATTCCTTCTCTAAAAACGTCTTACCTACAGTTTAAATGGAATCGTTGAGTACGTCTCCAACTGCATGCAGAAGGTTTAGTTTGAATATTCATGTTATGAAAGCTTTGCGACCAATCAGATTGTGTCGTCCTCTTTTGGACTAATTCGCAATAGGGTGTGTACAAACCGACGAACAACATTCCCAAGTCTGATCGAAGGTTAATGTCGGAGGTTAATGCACAAGAGCGCGATGCGATACTACAGAGCCGTATTGGCTTCAGACGGCAAAAACCACGATCACAGACTTGGAACCAAGTCTAGCTGTATCGAGGCCTTGTGTTGATGCTCATGCAAAGTAATAATGCCACTAATGCCATCATTTCGGGAATATTAGTTGGAGTTGAAGCAGGCTGACGATTGGTTGGGTTTGCAGTAAAGTTTGTTCAACATATCGATTTGTCTCCGTCACCATCAGCTCACAGGTCGCTTGACATAAGTATGCCAGTCTCACAATTTTTGAAAGGTGTACAGTTACTCAAATCTTCAGTAGTTCCCTGTTTCACTGAATTGCACCATGTGTTTCCTCGTGTATGCGTTAGTTTCACACCAACCAGACCGGCAGTTTGGCTTTTCCGATGAAGATGATGATTAGGGACGCATTCTCTTCACTATCTTCCGACTCCGGTGTAGAATCCTCGTCAGAAGACATGTCTGACCTACTATCTGTGAAGATTTCCTCCAAAATGTGTGCACTTTGATCGGCGTCCATGACAATATAAAGCAGTAGCACGCAAAAGCTCGCGGGCGCAATGCTTTTCAGCCAATCAGAAATCGCTGGTCAATTAGAGGACTCTATTGACATTTCGCCACAACAGGTGTTACCAATGTGCCACTGGGGCAACACGCAGGGAACAAACGAGAGTTGTTTGTAGTATGCCAATGTAAGAACAATTACTGGTGCACTCAAGCGATATGCACATTGGAGCAAATATCGCACAATGGGGTTGAAAGGGTTATGTACTCTGTACATTTTGAGCCAGTTTAAACGATTTGGTTATTGGTGGATTGTGCTATTCAATTGTGGTCTTATATAAGGCACCATCGAAAAAATGGTCCTTGTGAACATCGGAAGATTACTTTTTAGGCCTAGTACCTATGAGTAAACAATGAATAGAAGTGGCCGGACAACAGCAAGGCGGACTTAAACACTGACGGATTATTTAAATTTGTTTCTGCTATGTAGCTGCAAGTACTTTAAGTAACACAAAACGTTTTTGAATAAAAACTTATGCGGGAAGTTCGCTTGAACTTTCCATCTCAGTATCAGATCAAACGTGCATAAATAAGGTACAACTTTCTATCAATGATTACGGATGTCGAAAAATAGGTTTTCTAAGAAAGCATCATTGTACACGTTTCCCAAAATCACATAACGATAATTAATGCCTCAAAGCCCTCTCGATTTTTAGTAAACGTTTGTCAGATTACTTTCGAACTATGTTATCGTTTGAATGATTTCATCACTCTCTGTAGCCCTTACATTTGTGTTTTTCTATTTACCGCGTATAAGTATAGCCTTTATATTTGTATTGTAAGCTTATCATCATCTGGTCCGAGCTTGGCTCGGACATTCGCATGACTTCTACCACGCCATCCATCATGGTCCCGCATCAGGATCGGAGATCTTCTGGGAGGCATCCAGTACCACCTCAAAAGTTGGTCAATGTATGTGGTTGCCTGGTCGGCTCACGATCCGGGATTGGCTCTTGACGAGGAGTCCAGGAGCAGCAAATCACTTAGAGCACTCTTGCTTTGCTCTGCCAGCAGTGTCCAGCAAAGCGCAATCTGTAAGTTTATACTGAGGTTTATACTCTCTTCGTGATTTAAAACTTGCATCCTGCAAAGTTCAAGATGTATAAATTCACCCTCCTATATATAGTATTTATTTTTGACGTTAGTTAGTCACTTTTGTAGCCTAGTTATCATAAGTTCTTATTTTTATTTTAGGTATTGGCTTTGGAGAGCCGACCTGGTTTGTCTCTTTCCACGTATCCATGTCATGTTCTAATCTCGGAGTTATCATCCCCTCAGACCCCATGACTGCTTAGTATCTCTGGAGTTTGTACCAAGTCAAACTGCTCAAGTCTATCCGGAGTCAAGCTGGAGTTCTAATAATTGAGTTATATTAATGCTCACCTGTAATTGGCGTCATCGTTGATTGGTTTGCTTTCGAGCACCTGTGGTTTAATGAATGCCAGTAGAATTAAGAATTAAAGATTTTGCAGTTGCACTATGTAATTGATGCCAGAAACCGTTTGTTCTCGCAAATGCAGTAATTACATGTACATGAAATGTTAATATATTAACGTTAATGATCTTTTTCGCTGATTGGACTATACAATAAATATTGTGCGTACTAATTCGGGAGCATGGATAAAAGCTAGGGCGCAGCTTTTGAATGCCAGTAGCTGTCAGGCTGACGGCATTGTGTTCTGTATGCTGTACACTCTCTGATGATGTGGCAAAACGTTATTGTGAGTGAAGTTAAGTAAATAAACAATAATAAAACCCGTCGGAACCATTTCAAGTTGGTTCTGGATTTAATTGGAAGTGTTTAATGAGGTGTTTTAGGTTAAGACCGACGATCCCGTTGGCACATTTAGGACATAATAAATGGTGGATGATCTGGGTACACGGCTGTTTCAGCCGCGTAAGAAGGCGCCCTCTTTTGGCCTTAAGGCGCCAGGCTGCACAAAGCCAAATCACAGCGCGTCTATGACGTCAACATTAAGAATGAGTCTTCAAACCGTTGACCAAGTGACCTTCCTTCCTTCTTAATTCCGATTGTCTAGTAAATATTTTTGGCAATTCAATCTTTGAATATCCTGAATCATTCATTTAAGGTCACTTAGAACAGGGATTTTATGCAAATTTTGTTTACATCGGGCTGAGCGGCGGAAAATGGTCACGTGACACTTCGGCGAATGGAAGAAGAACGTCTCCGAAATCGCTTCCTTGTTTGAGCCCTGTTTTACAAAATCTGCAACCATGAATTTCCTGAAACTTGGATGGTAATAAAACAAGTCATCAAGTGCCACTTTGAAGCCACAAGGTAAGTCTGGGCTAAGGGTTTTCAGTTTAAAACAGAGAGTTGAAAAATGACTCTGATGCAGACATGTCTCAAGAACGCAAGGCATGTTGTACACAAAAAACTCCATAGACAGTACCATTACACGTGTAAATGTGCATGTGTCTCATGCGAATTTGTAAACACATGTTTTGTTCACGTTACACACGTACGTGTAATATATAACATTGTTGCTGGGGAAACTGGTCTTTGAGTGGCATGTTTTTCTATCTGTGTGTTTGAGCATTTTTTGGGAAAAATAACTGTTTTGGTGGTGGAAAATACCCTTCGTCATCAATTCGATATTTTTCTCTATTTTACGCCTACCTCCATGGTCTCCATTTCCTTCCTCCATATGATTGAATCTCCATTAACGTTAATGGTTAAACGTGGTTAGGTTATGTCAGAGAGAAGTGGCCTAACGTTAAAGCAGGAACATCCTATATATTACGTTTAATCGAGCGGAAGGTTAATGACTTAAATTCGAACCTTTATTTTTATTATCATCAGTACTAGGCCTACAAACCATGACAACTTACAAGTAATATTTACATGAATTTATTCAACAAATTATTTACAGAATTATGTCAGGAAACTAGGGGCCAAGTTGTCTCACTGCAGTGCACCACATTAATTACTTTAAGCTATTCTACACAATTCACAAATTATTTACAATTTATGACAATCAAAATTATTTACAAGTTGTTTAAATATTAGGTATGTACAATCAACATTTATGGATTTTATTTACATAATATACGAATTATGCACAGACTCATTTATAAATTGCAATCAATTTTGTTCCAATCTTACGAGTCACATGGTGCTTTCCCTCATTACCTAGGCAAAGGACCAGTCGGCATTTTCTTAAAACTTAAAACCAGTTTGCAAGATTTAAAAAGCTTTCCTATAAAAAATCAAAGATAGACCTAGTGAAAAAGCTTGCGGACATTGTATACAAAAATTCTCAGAGCAAACCCTTCACTCAGTACATGACCATGTAAGCGCAGATACGACAGAGTAATTTAAAAATCAACAAAGTTTGATCAATAGCTATTGCTTGACTGTTTAAAACGTTAGACTTCACTTTCCTTTATATTGGTAAAAACTTCTTGCCACACACTCGCCTCGTGAATTTAAATCATCACACATTTTTGTAACTTAAGTTGAGTGTTTGTCATTACATTGCTCGTGCATAATTTCTAACTATTTCATCCTTCTTGTCTAGATACTGATGTTCATGGATCGGAGTGGAATTAAATAGATGCACAATGGACTGATTTGTTCCCTCAAAAAGATGATTTACTTGAAAGGTTTGTAGAACCACCTCCATAGAAAAAGAGAATAAAGCAAGTTCAGTATTACAAGGAACCATGGTCAACAGAAGTGGTCTTTTGGCTGTTTCACGCGTATGTGACGCGCGTAAAGAAGTTTTCCCAGACCGTAGCCACTCATGCATAATTCATGTCAAAGGATGACGTCACGCTAATAATGGCTGCTCACAGATCATACAGAGCTGACGAAAACTGGGTCGAAATATCAGCTAAATTAAACCTTCATTAACGAAGGAAATGGACGTTCTATTGAAAACTTTTCTGATGAATCATAATTAAATTATACTCTTGTATGGGTTAGTAGATTGCTTACAAAAAAAATTTAAAAGCCAGGAAAAAAAATCAATTTTTACGTCGTATTCGTACATCGTCTTTTGTTGTTCGAAAAAGATTCAAACGACGTTCCAAAACCTCCTTTTAATTAACAGGGGCTAGTTTAACTTTTCAAAAAGGATTATTAAAACGAACTACTATGTTCACTTTTAAACGTTTAATCTCATGTAGGATATTTCACACGTTTAAGTATTCAATACCGTTGTTGAAAACTTTGTAAAAACCGAGGCCTAATAAAACTTCCATTAAAATCGTTTACTAACGTTCCGTGCGAATGCCCCAGCTGCAGTAACTTCTTCTGCTGGTAATCCCATTAACTCTATAATTTTGTACAACGCGGTGTTGTGTAGGCACCGGTGAAAATACGTCAGAATTGGCGCGCTATGTAAATACTGTTACATGTAAATACTATGTAATTATCTACTCAATTGAGATTCCACATGGTGTCACCGCAATTAGTCTTACTTTATCATCCTCACCATGCAAAGCTGCAAGTTTTACCTATGTAACATACGACATAAAACACAAGCTAATGGGGCCACTTTGCATCTGTCACGTTAGCAGTTTTGTTAGTACCTGAAACCGATCAAAAGTGTTTCCAACATGTGAATGGACATGCAGGCTTATACTAGAATCAATTTGAGTTGATGTATTTTATTTGTTTATTGTTTTATTTATTTTTTTACCCTCATTTCCTTACAAATTGGACGGAAAAGTTACCGCACTTTTCCGTCCATTGATTGAAATTACAGGGTATTAAAGAATACAATAATCAACTCAAATTATCTTTAGGACAAGCATGCATGGTTCTATTCAAATGTTGAAAATTCTTTTGGAGTGGTTTCAAATATTAAAAAAAATACAACCATTAGAAAAACTGCTAACTTGTGACGGTAGGAAAGTGGTCCCCTTTATTGTGTTTTTATGTCATGCACTAGTTTACACAAAACTTTCATCAATATTCTGCACAGTAGATTATGCAGAGTACAGTGATAAAAAACGCACAGGAACAAAGATGAGTTTCAGTGATATTTACACATATTTTATTCATTATGAGTTTCAAATTTGATCAACAAGCTCTAGGAAAAATCTGTACAGTATGTACAAACAGAATCACAATTTCACGGTTCTCGTAACCCTCCTTTCCAAAGAAACCAGTGAGTATAAGGAAAAGAATTATTAACACTCTCGGTATAAAGTGTATGGAAGATTCAGCGGACCAGCATCCATGAAAAATAGTGTGAAAATGTTCAAGAAAACTTGAAGACTACTGTAAATCTGGGAGCACAATTTTATACTGTTCAGAGCCTCAAAGATAAACAGCGAATCCAACAAAATTGACCAAAGACACAAGAACTGGAACTTGGTTCGTCTGTGAGACTTTTTACACGCAACAGTCTAGAGGAGGACCGAAGTCTAAACCAAAAGCTGCTGAGGCCTAAATGGCAATAACGTACACAAACTTTGTACACAACCACCCTTTTCACTGAGTTGATGACACATATTTCATATCAATTAAGTGGATGTGCAACATCTGAATATCCCATTAGTTTTAAAAACTGCGGTCACATCGCGGGAACAGTCACCATTCCTCATGTTCCTTATTTGTTCATGTATACCGGGAAAAGCCATCAGTTCAAACACCGATGCCAACATAACTTGGTGTGCGCAATGTTTGACACAGGTGTTTCAAGCATTCGTTAAGTCCAAACTATCAACCGCCCAATATGTAATCAATACGTACAGTATAGCAGCATCACTCTCAAGTCCCAGAGTGCTAAGTGTTCAACTGACAATCGAAATGGAAAGATACAGCATGTTTGGCATTGGACAAATAACCATTGGTTATTACCTTTACTCAATATGAGCAGGGGTGTGAGCTGATTCAATACCGGTTTGAGTCGAACGCGCCAGGAGAATCGTCAATGGTATGCGGATGAACACTGGGTGACAGCACCTGCAATGAGACGGCATCAGTACCGCACCAGAAGTGGGTCAAAACAACAAGCCTGCCAAAAAAATTAAAAATTAGAAAATAAACAAAGGATGTTGAAAATGAAATATCATCTTCCTGCAAATTCCACAATATCTCATTTTTACATGCATTCACAGGTTGCAAAGACGCAACAGAACAGCACATAAGTTTCACAAAAACCCCCGTGGAAGAAATAAATTGCTCCACAGGACACGCACTGGGAGTTCCACAATATGCGTACGTTGCAGGGTCGAGGTTTTGTTGCCCACAATGTTTACTTATTCTATGATGCTCAAGCAACACAAAATACAAAAAGGCATTCCACCTGATTGATTTGGTAAAATTTGTGGAGAACTGCTACTACTACTTTTAACACGTTTAAACCCTCATCAGCCGCCATGCGCATGTGCACGCTGATACGTCAGTTTCACCCCGCAGCGTAGTAGCGTTATCTGTAAAAGCGTTTATACGTTTGTAGTATGCACTGGTCCAGTTCGGTGGCGACGTGATGGCTGATTGTCGAAACTCTGGCGACAGCCGGAAGCGTCTTCGGCTACTAATCAAAGATGCCTCGAAGGGCACTATAAACTTTGTTTTTGCGATCACGGGTCAAGTTTTCAGTTGCGCAAACCATCAATAACGAAAAATGCAGGTCGCATGGAGGTCTTACAGGGTAATCGGTGCGCATGGAGCATCAGTACTTATCATGGCAGCTGATGTCGGTAAAACAAGTAGTTATTCCTTAAATTTCAACAACAAAAATGGTGGAATACCGATTTCTTTTTTTACTGGCGAGCATAATAACATATGTACAGTAAACATTAGGGTTAAAAATTTAGCAAAAATTGTACCGTTTTTTTTCGGCATAGGGCCAAGAGGTCAGACAGAGTTCAGAATATTGGCAGAATGGTACTAATTATGGGGCTAATAATAACCCAAAAGTTGGCAGCTGTTCAATTAAAATACCAATAACTTCAACCAAACTTACTGCTCTACGAAAACCAACACAGACTGTGGCCATCTGAAGGATGAATAGCACTTCAAGTAGTTGGAAACGTCCTGTAATTCGTTGAAACCTACAAAATAAACGAATGCAATTCAAATTGATAGTTATAAAACAAGTATTTCTAAATTCGTGGATTGTAATGTTTTGACATTCAAGAACACATCGTGAAACCTGACAACCAAACTTATAACTCACGGGGAGCATTCTAACAATTAGGTAAGTTAACACGCTTATTGTATACGTTTTAATAATACTGTATTTTATACTTGTATGTACAAAAAATAAAAAGTTAGTAACAAACTTTTAAAAATTATATTTGAAATATCTGTGTGGCAAACATTCAAAGGTGTGGGCTTGTGTACTGTTTGTTTGTTTCTCTCTCTTTTTTTGTCAGGTAATATTAGGGCCTACTAAAACCAAATGATGTGGTGGTAGGGGATTATGAAGCCAAATGTTGTGGTACGTTAGGAATGGGAAGCAAACAAGAGCTATAAAACTCATGACCTCTTTCAACGTCAATAAACATGTGCTAAAATCTCCAGTTTTAACATGTGCAGCATGTCTCGCCTCACAAATTCCCGCTCGCCCCGTGTTATGCATCTTATTCTTCATTGGAATTATAGGGCGAAGTTGTACTGGGGCGAAAGCATCGTGAAAACAATAATATAAACGGTGTTAAAAGGAAATGTTTACAAAAATGCCAAACTTTTCATAGCTTTAAATCATCCAAAACAAAATGTCCTACACTTACTTTGTTAATTTTTCCTGGAAGTACATCATCTTTGTGAGATGATGACATATTTTTAGGTCCGTTGTGGCTTTTGTTTATGAGACATGAGACAAAATGTCTGGTGATCGTCCGTCGACATGTAGAGCAGTCCAGACACGAATGCGGGCGCTATGTATGTATAATACGTATCTTTCTCCCGCATTAACCTGTGACCCCAACGTACTTCTGGCCAGTGGTGGCTGAAGGTGACATATTTTAACATCAATAATTTCTATTTTACATGTAAAACTTTTCTATCAACCAATCAGGTTATCGCTTTACAAAGGCTCACTTTATACTATAAACGGTTGACGCGAGAAAAGGAACATAAGCTTTATAAATAAAATGCATGGGTGACGTCAGTAAGACTTGTCAGTTATGCGCGCTGACTAATATCAACCGAAAGAGTGGCGCCTTTTAAAACGGTGAAACAACCGTGGTCGATGGCATGCAACGTCACTAACAATCAAGCGCAAACAAGGCTAAGCGTATCAGTTTAAGAACCACAAAGCTTATTCTAACCAGTAAAGCAAACCATGGTTGAAGTACGTTAAATGGTTAGTCGGAACAACAATAGTTGACGCTTTGTTTTGTCAGGAACTTGCTCACATTGAAGTAGCCTCAGTGTTCTCCAACATGTAGATGCCGTAATACTTGGTGCACCAACCACGCTTTCATGTAGCACCCTGCCAGCTTTATAAATTTCTGCTAAGTTTTAATATTATGCCGCCATGTTTACATGTTTTAAAACTCTAGTGTATATTTACAACATATAGAATTCAGAAACAAGAACAACCAATTTGTGCTCGCATTAGACCCCATTTGCTGCATTAGTCCCCACCAGCACTCAACCTTTATTTTCAAAAGTTGGAGAACACTTGATGAACGATTGGGATTTCATCGTTTTGTTTTACATTATCTTTTATTTCTATTTCAGAAGGTGAACTTCGGAAAGTGTGGTAGTTAGATGGCGACGCATTATCTCTCATCAACTTCGAAAGGTCATCCCTTCATACCGCTCACAGCCTCATCACCAGGTCGATTTAAACTCTGTGGTGAACGTGTCTGCCCCTCCTGCTCATTCAGTAGACCAAAACATATGCACCGAAGTTGCCCTATTGTATTTTCATGGGTGATAGCTTGAAACAACATCCAAGTTTTTTCAACTGAACTTTGGCAAAAGTCTTGGACTTTCTGTGACATTGTTGAATGTAGACAACTTGTTGGCAACTTGGGCACTTGACTGAAGAGTTTTCCATGAATTGAGAAATAATCAGACAAGCATGATGAACAAAATAATGTTCATGGAGTTTGAACTGGATGGTAATGAGGATGATACATTGGCACAGTGTACATATAACATGGAGTGTTCATCCCTTTGTACTAGAAAGTCAAAGATGCGGAGAAACATCAGGATTGATTTCTTTAGTCAAGAAATGTGCAAAAATATTATCATCGGTGATTCTTGAATGGCAGACTGTTACTACTTGGACTTAATTTTTTCCCTTAAGTTGAGACTGCTCCTTGAACAATGTACTAAACTTTACATTCTGCTGGTTCTGTGTGTGTGGAGGCCAATTATTATCTGTGTAGAATCTGTTGAAGTACATGTATATTGGCATGAGTTCCAGCTTGTAGATGTCTGACCTTTCTTGCATGCAGTTATTGCATGATGCAGTGGGGATATTGCTACTGAAATGTCAGCCCAAGTGTTGATATTAAAAACTCAAGCTGATTTCTTTCCTACAATCACAGCAGTGCAAAACTTACGTTTTTCATCATTTTGTTTCTGCGCAACCTGTTTCCTGGCCAACATCTACAAAGTTTACTTCAGTGCATTCAATGGAAAAATCGGAAGTTCATTTTTCCAAATCGGGTTCCAATTGTAACCACAGAAAATGCCAAAATCACTCAACCACTGACATGTTGAAAGCAGTGGAGTCATGTACAAATAATATTGTACACTTTTTAACTTTTAAATACGCGCGCTTTGTGTGTGTGTGTGTGTGACGTAACAATGTCAATGCATTGTACACACGTAATAGCTTCACATACGTGCACTGTACTGTGTGTCGTCGCGATGCGACGCCTCGTAGGTTAAAAAATCACCAGATTTGCGTAAAAATAGACTGCTTTAATGTCGTAGGCCCAGTTTGAATTTTTATATTTTATCTGTTAGATATGCCATTAAACTACTATTTTCTTGAGTGGAAAAGATTTTTTCCCATCGGTAGTATTTTTAAAATAATTTTGTGTATGTTGGGTGATTCAACGATATGTAAAATAAAACCCGTAGAGATGTAAGGCTAATGAAAGTGAATGAAAAAGTTTCCTCGTCGCCCGCCCGCGTCAGTTTTTTGCCCCGCATCAATAATTCATTATTTAAAAAATAATTTATTATTTGGAGAAAACCAAGCCAAAAAAAAAACCTGATGCTGACACTCATGATTTTTTTCGCATATGTCAAAATATCATTTTAAAATGTTAAGAATCTATCATTTTTAGTGACATACACTAGCGTTAGACGTATGAAAAACAGGAGATTCTTACTTTTCAAACGGTTTCTGAAGATCAATTGAAGCTATAGCGCGCGTATAGTGGGAGGCGCTCGCTGCAAGCCATCCAATATTCCAGCATATTTAATATTGCGACGACAGTCGTTGGCGCCTGGCCCAGACGTAGTATAAATCAGGTGATCACGTGCAATGTAGCCTTTGGTCAAAGCCTAAAGCGCACAAATGAAACCATACGAGAAGCGAAGCGGGTTCCTGCGCTCGTAATTTTCGAGCACGATGCGTTGGTACGCATGCAGGGGATGCCCGCGCTTTTATGAATTAAAGACTATAACTATTGCGTGCGTCCTTTGGAAGATCCCCTGACGTATTCCTCAATGCGAATTTTTTTGCAATCCCGGTAGCGCAAAATTCTGCCGTGAAACTGGGCCGTGTTAAACACACACATACCATCGTGCGAATATTGCTTAACGTTACGAAATGTTTCTGTCAGTCCGAAAGTCCAAGGTGGGGGATATCAGGCAAGTTTGAGGATTTTGAGGAATTTTTATCGTTTAGAAACAATGCCTCAGGGGTTAGGGTTAGAGAAAAAGGTTCGAAGTTGCACCATTTTTTGTAAAAGAGTGTACCACATTTGTATACTATGGCGTTTGAAATAAATATATATATATAAAAGTGCATGGTCAGCTTTGTAATTGAGTGTTCATTATGTTTTTTTTAACATTTTTTTAGAGTACATTAAGATAGCTTGTAAAAAGTTAAAAATACCCTCATATTTAAGTCATATGGTTCGGGGGCTATGTAGAGGCAAACATTATCCAACATATTTAGAAAATAATGAAAGTCTAGTACACGATAATAGAATAATGAATATTAAACAGTCACCTCATCAACCCTAGAAAAAAATGTGACGAGAACTTTTCTTATTCCTAACTTTCATTATTTCCTAAATCAACGCGATAAATCGTCTTTTTCTCATTTTTATTTCGTTTCCTGAAACCATTTTGATAAACAAATAATTTGTAAGGAATCACTGTTCAAAGTAAGCTTTTAATTTAGCGGTCCATGTTATGCGCAGTATTATTGCAAAAGGAGAAAAATGGGCCGTTGTTGGATTACTCGGTTTCGCGTTGTGTGGCGGCCGCATTTTAAATCCTCAGTGCATTATTATTGAGGTAAACAAATTTACAACATGGGTTTGTTCAAAGTTTATGCATGGGGCTATGCAACTGAAACAGTTTCGTAGGTGGTAAGTGTACTTCCACTGATTTTGTTGTTTCCCAGCGTTTTGGTGATAACTAGCTCAAAGTCACGCATTTCGTCGTACCTCCTCGGTAACTATACAATTCCTCCCATTAACTTTGTGTGAGGCAAAAAGGCCATTTAAACTTTTGTGTATTAATTTCTACCTATGTTCGAATAAATGTACTTATAACATGATAAATAAACGTACCTGAAAGATACAGAAAGGATTTATTTAACATTTAATAACGCCTCGCCATAAATGCTTCGTCGACTAGGGAGATCGACTTGAGATCAAATCTAGTGTAATTAGCCATTTCTGCTTTGTGCGGTATACTGCGCGCAGTCTGCCAGTTTATAGCGACCCAACGTGCGCCGCTTTTGATCGCGCGTAGGCTCGGCTTTCAATATATACAGACGTAACAAGTCGTGAGGCATCGATTATTCATATATTCAAGAACGTAGCCCAATTACGTTTGAAGCTAATGGCCAATGAGAGAGCCCCAAAAGAACAAAATCTCCAGTATTCCCGAGAGAAATTGCCATAGACCGTGTAACAAACGTCGAAAGACTCATTCAATCTGTTAGATTTGGACGCACCCTCTTTCTCATTGTGATTCACTGCCCGCTGGTAACAAGTATAATACAATGTGATCGAGGTACGTACTGCACAGTGCACTTATATGGAACGGCGCCCGCTGCCCACCTATACACAAAATACGGCCAATCTATAACGCTTGATCTCAAGCCCTATAGTTTCCGATGCGCTCAGTTCAACACACAAAATGTGAACATGCACAGTTTGTTGCCACGGGAGCTAGATTAAAACATCTCGTTATAGCCCATTTATTTGTGTTCACTCAATGTTTGTAACAATTTCCACCTACTAACTGACACACTTTGGAGTAAGCTGATATATTAATGTTTTTATATCTTAATAGGGTTTCGGAACGTTATTGGGTTTTTATTTGTAGATTTGAATCCAATCAGGTGTAGGGCCCAATTATTGTTATGTTACAGTGTTTTATTGTCAAACAAGGCCTTATGAGGCCTCCCAGTAAGTCTCTAAGTCCCCTCAGGATCCAAGTCTTGTATCTTTTGACTACATGCGTGCCTTAGAAAATAGACAGATGGGGCCATTATATTGTCTCACTGGACAAACCCTCCCCAGCGCCTGGAGAGAGAAGATTCCAATAGTGAATTCGGTTCACAAGAAAAAAATTAGATTAATGAGTCATAGTTGTTAATATCGTAAAAGCCCTTTTTGAGATAGTGTTATTTTATCATTATATATATATAAAAAATAATAAAAATAAAAATAAACAAAATAAAAATAAATAAAAAATAAAACACCCTAGTATATCATCATGTCTACCTAGTACATATTATGTATCTTCCCTTAAAGCTGATAATAATGTGATCCATCATACGTTTGTGTTGCGATCATGTTTTACCCAAACTTAATGTAGGTATGTAAACACGTGTTTTAGAGGAATACATACATCAGTGTAAAAGCCTTTACTCTAGCAAACATTATGGTAGTGGGGCCGATACTGGCTTACTAGCAAAATGGCTTGCTCTGGCAGTACCGCGAGGTATCGGGACATTTGCACAAAGAAGGAAGAACTGGGCCAATGCTGGCTGCCCATAACGAGGAGAGTCGCTAGCTCAATTATGACACACAGCAGTATTGTGCCCGGTACCTGTCCAGTACTAAATCTGACCCATACCAATATGTAAACGATCTGACCCTAATTTGATCTAGTTTTGTGCTCTTGAATGATTTCAAGGTTTCAATATGTGTGACAATCAGTGATTTTAGCAAATTTTCTAAAAAGACTTGGTACATTTTATGATGTCCCTCTTCATTTAACTGTAAAAATTACAATCAAAAAATATAAATATATGCTTATAACTGGCACGTCAAATTATAACTAATAAGAGATTTTGGAAGAAAGACAGTGCAGATAAAATGACAGAACCCATGCGATGTACATGCGCTAAGAGGGAGTAGTTGAAAAAGCGACTACGCGGACGTGTCAGTATAAATGAAAAGAAAATATGTAAAAAATAATGGCATTAATTAATTAACCCCAAATTTGTAGATCAACAAGGAACTCAGCAGCTAATTGAGAAAATAATATAAATCGTCAACATAATACCAGTACTGCCAACATCCTGCCACAATAGGGTTCACCTGTGGCCCCCAGCACCAGGCAATGTCGTTTCATTCCTGTATGGGACAATAACATAATCGGTAATGACCCAACACAGAAGTGTGTCAGAATAGTATGAACAATGACCCCGGTTCCGTGCAGTAATGGCAACTGAATTAACTCCAACAATTGCCCAAAAACTATACACTGGGTCACTGCATCAACCAGTATTGGTCTGTGAACAGTGTATACAACCAACACCGGGTCCAATAAATACCACGAAATATTTGCTCATTTAATTCATGAAGGATATCAGTTTCTTTTGTATGCACCAGTGAAGATTTTAAGTGGCTGAAGGTTCATACGGTATTGCTGAAAAACCCTAAAAATTCCAGGGACATAGCTGCTGAATATTTTTTTTTTATTTAGGAATCATTAATAATTTCAGCAGCAATTAGACTTTAATATTTCATATTTATCCAGCTAAACTGATTAATTATTAGTCTGTTATATAGCAAAATGGATGAAAAGGAGCATCATAAGTTCCAAAATTATTAAAAGTGTCAACAAAGACAAGTACGTCGCATTGCTATATGATTTAAGAACCAAAGAAATTAACTCATCCTGGTTTCGCAATAAAAATTACTGGATTTAAATATTTTAACAAATCATACAGCCAGCATGCATACGTTGGCACAACGTTGACACCAAACTCGTGATATGTCGCCGACGGCGTCTTCAAACGATGACGTTGACTACGCCAATACAAACAGATAATAATAATAATAATAATGTGTGGACTTATATAGCGCACGTATCCACCAACTAAGTGGTGCTCAAGGCGTATTCTTTTTACGTGCATTACACAACACACGGACTCTACGGCTTTACGTCCCACCTGGAAGGACGAGATGTCGGATAATATCCCTTTCATACCAGCCACTCATGAAAGAGAGTACCCTTCTTTACCACAGCAATTAGGAGCCCAATGTCACTTCACAGCCCCCAGTGGATTAGACACTTTTGTGTTTACATATGTACTGTACATACCAAATGGCTCAGATATGTTGTTGCATACAAACGGATGGTAAGAGTATAAGAAGGAGGCAAATATTGTGCATCACGAAAAACACAAACAAACCAGCATTACACCTGCTAATAAAGGCGATATTTCAGAAATTGCAACATAAATACGGTACATAAAAGATTTATTTTCCACATGAAAAACAATAACTTGGATGAGATTTTTTTATTTATTTTTTCTTCGGAATTAACCAACACGGCGTCCGCGCATCACAAATCAATATGAATTGTTCCCCCAAATCCAACGCTGGTTTTGGACTGTAATCTGCGGCTCGTCCGACCTTTTCCCAACATTGGGGGAATCAGCAACGAGCACATGATTACAACCATGGCGTATTTCTCAAAAAATACTTTTGGTCTGCACCGCCCCGCCTCTTTTATACCCTCCAATTTTATTAACGACATCATCACACACCTTGGCAGGTGTGTGCATCAGTCGCTTCAGGTATTGTTCATTTTTTGTTCACTTGTTAAAGAGGGCTATTCAAAACCATGCAGCCAGTCTGCTGGGCTTCAAAAGTACGTCGCAACGGGCGAGGCCGCATGCCTAGCCGTGGCCGGGAGAGGAGAGTCTCCACATGACTGGCAGCGTAAGCTTTGACAATTTAATTTATAAAAGCTTGTGTATGAAATAGACTGCAGTTTTTACCATAATCATTTTACACCTCTGACCATCGCCGAGCCTCATTTTCTCACACAGCCTGCGCTATTCATGCCCAAACCTCAAACTTGCATTATTGTAGCCCTAAGTCGCCCTTAGAATTACGAGCAGAATACATAACCATATAGAGGAGGAATAGAGACCGGTCCACCTTTTGTACCTAGATTTGTAGCTGTACAAATAAATCAGTGTTTGTGTTAATCTAACTACAGTCGTGCCCGCGATTTATCCCTTTTGAAGTCTCGCTGTGACCCAGTCCACGCTATGGCATTGTTTACAGATCATCTTTGTTTGTTTTCGCTCGTTCAATCCTGCGGTTACGCAAATGCCCAGTCGCGTTTTCCATTGGGTTTTTGCCAGATAGCAAAGGCGTTCCCTGGCCAGAGTTCCCAAAAGTAACCTCCCTTTTAAACCCGTGTCGGGAAAGAGAATCCGCTAATCGGAGCCGAATATCGTCCACGCGCCCGGCAGTTCAGCCAACCATCAGGCCGTCGCCGGGGTCGGATGGGCGGATCGAAACAGCAACAAACACAGTCATAATACATTCGAGATGTGTGGGTATACAATAATCAGATAACAGCACGTGTAATATCGCACATACGAGGCTTTATAATATTATCGCTTTTACTCAGTTTTGCCGTCGAACCACTTCAGACCGCCCCGCCCAGCCGGTCCATGCTGCAGCCGTTAATCAAAATAAAAGTAAGAGTTTCTTTTATTTTAAATGTATCTGAAGTCTCATAGGCTTTTGAATACCGCAAAATTTGGGACAAACGATATAACGTGTTCTCATTTTGATAAGGTCACCACACTTCCAGAAAACTTGTTTACTAGTTATGGAGGTTAATATGTGTATCATTTTGTATGATTGTTACTTTGTCACATCATCACCTTTTTCCACCCCAAAACATTGATTGAATTTTAAAACTACATTGTACAAATAAAATATTTAAAAGTTTGAAACGTTCGAGAAAATGAAGAATAATAAGCTGGACCTCCAATCGTCCGGTTCGAAGTGTCAATTGCGAATTTAGGCCGATCAGGCATGCACACCGTGTTCGAATGCACTGACAAACTGGTTAGGTAATATTTAAACGGGATAAGTGCTTCGTTACGGAGCGTGAAAACAGACCCACATCGCGACATTGCATCCTTTTGGGGTGAAATGATCGATCTTACCCCACCACCGGTAGCATCGGAAAGGGGGAAAACGTCGCACGTCCTATTAATTTTTTTATGATCATGCCAACATACTGAGACCAGAAAGGCAAAACCAAAATAACACCACTGTTTTACTTTTCTTCCACTGATTCGTCTTCCTTTGGCATAATTTTAACCAATATTACAATGAAAGGGCTATGGTGATAACACACTCGTTCATGAACAATAATAGAACGAAAATTTATACACACGACCCATGAGCCACAGTGAGTTTGGGCACGTCATCTGCAACGGCCATTGTTCCATCAGTTTGCAATGCAAAGACCAGATATTTATCTGTCTCACATGTCAAACTGAAATTGTTTAAAAAATACTTGGACTAATATTATGAAACGCTACAATTTCACAAATGAAACGCGTTTTTATTAAAATCATCTACTTCAAAAAAATTTTAAAAAACAAAATTTTTTCAGCAAAAGAAAACATAAAAATTGAAAAAACCAGAATTTCAAGATCTCATGAAAATCAATGTTCTTGAGGTCAATCTTAGTCTATTAAAAAGGAGCTGTCAAATATGCACACTGCAAATTTTGGTATCTTTCAACAAGCCTAGATGACACACTTTCATTAGCTGATCGGATCAGTCTGCCAAACTTCCAAATCCCAAGTATGTACACAAACGCTTATTTTTGTGTGTTCGTTACAGAAAACAATCAACATGACAGAATGCACACAAGGAGAACAGAATAAAGAACTGGTTGAAAAATACAAGGATGTGAAGCAACCATGAGCTGGAGACAGAGAGATGGGCACAAATCAATACATTTAATCCTGATAACCTACTGGCTTTATTAAATATTTTAAAGTTGCAGAAAACGGAAACAAACAACGGCCACAATTAAACATGTGTAAAAGTGACACGCACCCGCTTTTACACTGTTCATTATGCCCAAAACCGTTTTTGAGCCATCTGAGCTGTCCATGGTTTTCCCAAAAAAATCCCAATGACACAGCTGATGTAACATGGGGTTAAAGGGTACTCATTACAGACAATGAGGAATTAATAAACCACATTTAACTGATTTATCCACTGCAATTAAAATAGTGAAATAGCGTATCTTGAGTTCTCAAGAAAGACTATTGACAGTTTTTAATTCGATGTTTGCCACTGCGATCACTGTCGTCCAAAACCTTTTTATCAAATGCTTTTTCTTTCCATTCCCCGGGAAACTGTTTTCCCAAGTTCACATCCAAACCTGTTGGGGAAAAGGGCAAAACTATTGAGCTGGGGAGGCTTGATCTTGCCTCACCCCCGGGATCCACCACAGACACCACACACCAGCCCCAAACCACAGCCTTCAAGGCCTTTTGGTGTGAGGTGGTGGTGGGGGATTAGAATCACACATTTGCATGTATCACGGAAAATGCATAGTCACATCAAGAAACAATTAAAAATAATAAAAAGGCCATGCGCCATTCCTTCCCTGTGAAAAAATAACATGCAGTTATGACTGGTCTCTTTTCAGCAGTTCATCAACAAGACAACAGTCTAGTGAGAAATGATGCTGATGTCCCAACCAAACCAAAATCAAGCCGTCACTGTTATGCTTTACTGTTCCAAATAAATGAGTATTGTTCAAGGAGGTGTTTAGGCTTTTCAAGTTAAAAATTTTTTCATCCTCCGCACAATTAGTTCATTTATTAATTTTAAATAACTTTGCTCATAAGTTGCCCACTTAGTATGCAAACAAGAGTGCACCACACCTCCCAAAACAAAGTTCATTCAACCACCCACAGCAATCCAGGACGAATTAGCTGTGTTTACAGAAGTTCACACCCACACCTGTATTCAAATTTGTGGATATTTGTTACCATGATAGTAAAATCTATTAATTCTAATATACACAAATTACACACTGAAATTAAATGACAAGATAAAATATCTAGGGATTATTTGGGCGTCGCCAAAAAAGAAACCCATCCATCTGCCCTTAATAAAATACTCTTATTAGAAACTGTCATCCACCAAAAACAAAAACTTTTTAACTTTTTGGATCCAAAAAAACATGATAAACAAGAAATATGTTTTGAGAAGTTAACAAACTGTTATTAGATTTGAGGTATGTGGTCAGGGTTGTGTCCAGTTTTAATGATTTCAAATTTTTAACAGTAAGCAATGATTTGTCATTGTTGCCCAATTGTGTCACCAAGTTGATCAAAGGGGATTACAAAATATCAACCAAAGATACAGTTTTTCTGCCAAGATCATGTTTGTTTCTGAAAAATATTTTATATCATGTATTACGTTATGTGTAATCAAAATTTCCCAATTTTTAAAAATATTCAAAGGTCATTTACAAAATGGTCTTTTTATTCGTCCATTGTACGGTAGTCTTCAAATATTTATTTAAATTTTTTACTTGTATTTTTATCCAATTCGAGCCAGGAGTTATATTTTGGGTTTAAAAGTGAGTCAATTTAATCACAATTGAGGAAGAAAAAAATATACCTTTTTTTTTTCCAAATGTTGTCCAGAGAATGACTAGAACTAAAGAAGGGAAAAAGATCAAATAACTGGGTTCCATCTGTCATATTTTAATTTTTCCTTTTGAAACCCAAAAAATGAGAGACAATCATCCTTTTTTGGGGGCCAGACTTGAAATGTATAATGCCACAATGTTTCCCCCTTTTTCCAGGTCGTCATTCCAAATTTACAAATGCATATGTATTTGCATAACTGACGGGCAATATTTAAGCAGAATAAATAACTGCCAAAACTGAAAATGGCCTGAAGTATATTGCTGGTCCCAGATGTTTTCGGACCCGCAGATGTCTTAAACCCAACCTGTGAAAGTTTCAGGGCTTATTATGTGCTGTCATTATCCGGAGAAATAATGAAATTGCTTCAGATGTTTTGCAAAATTTTTTTATCTGTTTTCACCTGAAGGAACATAATTATTTAACATTATTTCCACTATTTAACGACCACGCGAAGACCAAAATTATCATCTCGTTTGATACCATCCCAACGTTCATGGATCAGATCATTTTAATAACTCACTGACCACTACGGAAAGTTTACAAAAATCGCCCCACTATAAGAAACCAGATAACAATTTAACTACACAATGTTTAATTGCACATCATTCGATGACCGCCTTTTGTTTGCTAAACGCGAGGTTCAATTAAGATCTATCAGTTTCATCAGTGGCGCGCTGCTCTCACAGTCGAGTTATGAAAAGGTTCAAAAATGTTGATGGGATTTACAACAATTACAAGTTGGAGGTGGCTCCAGTTAAATGCTGGTATCGAAATGTTGCTGGCGTTCAACTTCAGGGAATTATGAGACTTTAGGCGGAATTTTTAGTTCTCAGCATAGCTGGAACAAACACTATTTTATATGCTTTTGCTGATGAAATCAAAAAGCTAATTTGACAATCGACTTAATTTTTTAAAAACAAATATAGACCCTTTTACCAACAATGATATTTTGATAGCCCAAACTGCCTCACACCACACCATTCAAAGGGCCATCAATCAAGTCCACTTTTTCCAAATTTTATGAAATAAATTTTTCATTTAATGAAATTTTGACCAATACCCTGAAAGAAATTTTCACCAAAAAATTCTTTTCAAACGTTAACGGTCAAATTGCAACCGCGCGATGAAAAGGACTTTTATGATTGTTAAAAATTTAAATCAACCGTTTTATAAAAAATAACCGCTGAGATGGTAACGCAGTTCCACAGTCATGAAATATTAATGTGTGACTCTTGAAATTGTTTGTAAAAATATAAAATCTGGAACATATACGCAATGAACCCCCTTTAGCGAATTGTGATTTCGCCCTGCCCACTGCGCGTTGCGGGAAACGATCCGATTTCTAACGAAACGTCTTACCAACGTTTACACATTTTTGTTATATCAGCGGACGCCACCACATCATAATCATCACCCGACTGCTGGCCTGACTTCACTACGACACGTCTTTACCGAACGTTAAAATGTGACATCGGTCCAAACGTCTGAGAATATCTGACGCCACCAACGCCATGCAATCCGGTCATTCATGAAAACCATGCTCACCAACATTAACATGACAACTTGGACCCAATAACGGTTTGATTGTTTGCATCACAACGGCTCACCAATGTTAACGTTAAAATTTCTGGACACAACAACCACCAAAATGTAATTTTTTAAAAGGACAACAAAAGCATCACAAATTTCCCAGGCTTAGGGGTATAGGCAGGGTGATCCAGAGCGCTCCAATGGAGCAAGAGGTTAGAGGACAAACCACACAAATGTATGGTCAATTTTTGTTTTATGGTTGGATTAATTTGAAAGGGGAAACACCCCGACCCCACTGGAGCTTACTGGGAGTAAGGGTAAAGAAAGGGGATTTGGGACATCAGACATGCAGGAGTAGTCAATCCTGGTAATGTGATTCTTTGTCAATAAAATCATCATATATTGTTCAACTGAACACCCTTCACCAAACCCACCCTGTCCTCACTGGAAACGATTTGACATGAACATAACCCATGTCAGCTACTCAAATTATACATAAATCACCATTGTGCCCTCTTCTGAATGACCAAAAAGTAGGTACCATTTTCATAGGTCATAATTAAATGTAAAATATATTCAAAACTGGCAAGTTTCAGACTTATCATTATTGATGGAGCTTCCTGAAGTAGCGGAAAGTGATATTTATGATCTGTATCATGTGTTATGGGTACAACATCTCAAATCATGTTCTATACGTCCCAACCACACAAACAACAACCACCGACAAACACCACTTGGCATATCTCGATCCAAGCTCACAGGCGTGTCAATACGTATTTTCTACCGAAATCAACATACTGCCAAGACCATAATAAGTGGATGTTCGATCAAAAATCTCAGAATTTGTAGATCATGTTCTATTCCCCAATAGTAACTGCCCAAACCCGGGCTATGACACAGCAGACACAGCATGGAAACCCAAAGGATAAGATGTGTATTAGAAGTATTGATGTTGTTTCAATGTACACAACAATCCGCCACAAACCGAGCAATAAACTGCGTATGCAATGCCCTCAACCCAAAACCATCCATCCATGTCATCAACAAACCACCTTCCCAAATATCCGAACATCTTGAACTACTCAACAGAAATTGTTTCACCTCTAGGGGTCACTTTACCCAGAAAATCGTTGTGCAATGGGCCTTACCAGCCAGTCCAGAAACGTATTACATGAGAACATTACGATCTCGAAAATTAAATCCTCCAACAGGCTGATAATATTGTTTTGGTGACACTACAGATACTTGTCATTTATAGTAAGGAATCCTGAATATTTCAAAAATCTCATAAACACAATTAATCAGATGCACCTAACTCTAAATTCATATAGGAGGTCTCGAAAACATCAATCGATTATCTTGCCTAAACTATTTTTGCCGAAAACGCTTCAGTGAAACTGGTATCCGAGACACAAAGGTGTACACCAAACCCATAGAAACATACCTAGCTTGCACAAACCATCCATGTGTTCCCATTTATCTTACTGAGAAACCTCCGATATGCTAGAAATACCAACAACAATGAGGAAGATTTTAGAAAAAGTCAAATTACTTCTCTCAAAATTATTAGCCAGAGGCTATACCAAATCCGATAAACAACACAAAACAGCGGTCAATGCACAAACGAGCTAAACTGATTCACAAATTATCCCAAAAAGGCAAACAAAACAAAGAAGCAATTGCTTTTGTCTCTTCCTCAACGAACTGGCGATCCGTTCAAAACATAAAGATGTGGAAATAAGTTATTAAAACAAGCATTACATCTGAACTCGGAAATATTTCCGAACTACCTTTTGTTGCTTTCAGAAAAAGGCCTTCCAAACATTCGGGAGAAATTAACTATAGGCCCTCACAAAACAGATTCAAAAGGATCAACTGCAAACCCCTCCCACCCGGTTTGAGCCTACTTTTGTCTGCATGAAATACTCAATGTCAACAAAGATGAAGGACACTGAATGGACTGCACCATCATATTTCACCTGTGGATATATATATATATATATATATATATATATATATTGATAGTGTTTAATTCTGTCGTGAGACGTAACCAGTTAAGAAAAACAATTTCTAGCTTTGCTGCGGATTGGAATGGCGAGATAGAATACTTACAATGCCTGGAGCCGTGAGGACCATCAAATGTTCCTTTGGCAATTGTGCTGATATTGTTGTTTTCAAGGCCTAAGATGGGGAAACGAAGTTGGTTAAAACATCGAATTAACATTGCATATATTTCGCTCAATTTCAAATGAATCTAGAAATACTATTGTAAACAACATGTATTTGTAACGACAATCAATCCAATTAAATTTACAAACAAACAAAAAGTAAATTAATGCCAAATGTTAAACGAAATGTATATATCAATGAAAGAACATCAACAGCACCTAAATAATTATGGAGGCATATTCAAAAGCAAAGGACTTATGTCGAAATGAACAGCATATATATTATTTGTATAAGAAAGTTTTAAAAGCCGCCCCACAACTGACTCTGTTTTCACCAGAGGCGGCCCGTAATTTTTTTTAAATGTTCATAAAGTAGCAAGCATGAAAGGGAAAGATTGTGTTTAGACTACGGTTTCCATGAATATCATAGACCGCAGCAACAAAGGGAAGAAAACCCTTGAGGGCTAGGTTGGCCAAGAGCACTTGCACTTAAAGATCCCAGTATTGCAGCTTATTAACAGGTCTGTCATCGTGTGTTAATGGCTCAGTGTAGAGAAAAAAAGCAGAGTGCATATTCTGATGGCCATTTTTTGAATAGGGGAAGTAGAGTTGTTAGAACTGTTCAAACACCACAACAGCATGCGTGACGAATGTTGTATTTGGGACAATAAGATAGATAGAGGAAGACAACAACAAAGTATTTCATTTTAAAACAATATTCATTCAAAGAAATTTTACAAACGATCCATTGTTATAGGTAAAACATCCAATATAGAGAGAGCTAGAATAAGAAGGATCATATTTATAGAAGAACACGTTCTTTGTTTTATTAAGATTCAACAATTATTACATTTGGAACCAGGATGAGACATTGGTGAGATCAGTGTTGACGGTGGTATACGCTGGGATGGGAATCAGATAATGGTAGGCCGTCTGCAAAAGTGCAGAGGAACACATTTCCTCAATACATTATGATAAAAGTGCTGTGTCAAACACTCCACACAACAAAGCGCTTCAACACCCATGGTGGAATCGGGTGACATGTCCCTGCGCTCAATGTCCCCCTGTTTTGCAACACCAAATTAGAGCACAAAGCGCTCAGAATGCACCGTTGTATCCAGAGTAACGGTTTCATCTGTTATTCCACCACTTATTATCACATCATACTGCCCACATAGTAATAAACAAGACAATGGAGAATACATCAATCACTCAGACAAGGCAGTGTCGGATCTAGGATTTAACAAAACAAAGTACCTTTGTCCGCCAGCCTCATCCTCTGCTTTTTGACATCATTTTGGGGGCAAAACACCTTGTGAGTAAAAAATGTCTTCGAAGTAAAACAAAACAAAGCAAATAAAAATAAAATAACAGAATATATATATATGAACTACCAACCGATTTCGATACTTGTTCTGGCGCTATCTTATGTCGTCCGCCATCTGCAAGTGGGGAATGGATGTCCCCAGTAATATTAGCCTCAAATAAAACCGATAGACGCTGGGCCTACGCACCAGCAACCACGTCCAAGATTGCAGATTCGCTTTATGGAAGCGCGTACCCGCAGCGGTAGGGGGCCTGCCTTCAATGCAACATTCATGTTAAAACAAAATTCGACGTTGCCGCAGCACCAATGAATGATATTTGGTGTTGCAAGAAAAACGGTAGCCTCCTCTGTAGTCAGATACAATATATTTATTTTTTAAATTTTAATTATGGCCATCAAAAATTGGGGACATTTGACATACTGTCCCGCACACTCTAAAAAGCTGGGGACGCCCTCCGCTACTGATCAAATACCATTTGTCAAACAACCGCTTGAACAACCTCATTGTAAGAACAACACTACAGAATAATATACCATTGTCTTCACCATAATTTATGTGGGTTTGATGAAATTGCATAATTATAAATACACACCAAACGAGAACTTGACCACACCAAACGAACTTGACGAGAGTTACAATATAATGACTATAAGCGACAGTGATTTTCCCACAGAAAAACATTCATTTAAATGAAAGCTATGTACTATCAAAGTTAGGCAAAACTTCTTCCCAAATGCAAACACCTGGGAAAAACCCAAATTGAACATTTTTTAATGATGTGACATTAGATGGAAAGTTAAAGTTAGCACCCAATCGGCAGCCGCGTCGTTTGTATTAATTTGCTAAACTGAAATAAATAAAACAAACAAGACTAGACAAGTTGTCAATAAGTATAAATCAACTTTTGAGTTTATGTTTAAATGTCTTAAAAACATCATGAAAAGTATAGTATAGCCAGCAGAAACCCAAGAATGCATTAAATTCAAAACTATTTTGATACAAAATTTAATGTATAATCTTCAAATGAGTTTGGACCTGTTTATTTCATTCTTTATTCACAGTGAAGTGATCATAAAAAATATGGAAAATACTGCCATTATTTTGGCTTTTAAATTCTCATTGTTGATGTTGTCCAGCAAATGCTGCCTGCATTAATAATTTAAAAAACCGGATGGTGTCGATTTTTGAACAAGAGGCATGTTTTACGGACTACATTCCTGACGTATAGATATTGTGTATACTAATAAGGAAACCCTGAAATTTGAGTCAGGACACGGCTGGCTTTTGGTGAAGTGTTAATTGTCTCTAAATACTCTGTTGACTTGGTATTATTGTGACTGTTGAGTAACAAATTGCGATGAAACAGTCGGAAGTAGTTTTTGTTGTAATTTCAGTGTTAGGTTTAAGACCGAATATCCTAGTTAGCAAATGATAAGCTGTTTTATTTAATATTCTTTCTTATCATCGTGATGTTGTTTCATCGGTCAATATCCTCAATACTGAGTTATAGAAATTCCTTTATCTCAGTCCAAAATAGAGCAATCTCGTATTTTGTATACTATCTGATCCTCGTGATTACACTGGTGCACCATTGATTGTCAAATTACGTACACTTGGCACTTGGGGTTCAGGTAATTCAATTGTTAGACATACTGACACCAAGCACTGTTTAACAATGCTTTTGACAACTGTTTGCGCCCGGGTTTATTTTTTTTCCACAGAGTCACAATTAAATATCAAAGTAATATTTTAACATAGTAATATAAAATATTTACATCAATGAAATACTGCCACCACATTCCCAAGTTCCCTGTACAGAGTTGCATAACAAAAAAAATTTTTTATCATTCACAAATATGTTCCCAATTTTTTTTTAAATTGTTTATATATTAATCTGTGAGCAAGCAACCAAAATAGACTTTTTATTTTACATGTAGCCCGTTGCAATGGTAACAGCTTTTTTAGTTTTTTGGGTACTAAAGCCGATTTGGGTATCAAATAAATGTTTTTTTGGCCCATATATTTAATGGCCTCCCCAGCCAAAATGCAAAAAATTATGTCACAAAAATCAACTATATCACTACAGAGTATCATCCTCTTGCCCTTACTTGAGAAAAAATAACATTTAAATATCACCCTTTGTGTTATTTTTAGAACTGCAAAAGTATTAACAAAATTGAAATTGTTAGTTCCCATTTTTGTCCCTTAGTGCTGTCAACTTGCCAGGGGTCTCTCAGAATATTTTCCTTTGGGTTGTGATTAGGGGCCCATGCGCCTCTCTACATTCCAGAGAAAATTCAAGCAATTTCATCCTTTGGCAGTACTGTTTCGAAACAATTTCAAAACGTAATGAAAAATTGTTTTTCCTTGGGGTTTTAAAGCAATTATATAACGGAAGTGAACACTCTCATTTAATCTGGCACTTTTAAAAAATCAGGATACTTTTTTTTAGGCTAGTTGATTTCTCCTGATTGAATAGGAATTGAAGCATGTAATCTAGTACTTTACTACTGTCCCCCAGCATTTGTTACAATCCATTATCTGATAAAAAACAAATTATAGGTACGAAACAAAAGATGAAGCAACACGGTATATTAAAGAATATTATTTCGACAGAACCTAAATTAATTAATCATAAAGGCCTTTTTGAAGTAGAAAGCATGTTGAAAAAGGCTGGAGGAGCAGCGTCTGCAAGTATACCCAAAAATTTATATAAGATTGTAGAATCTAAGGAAATTATATAGATGTAAACCATGATGGGGGAAAGATTTTTAAATTATGTTAATTCCCCAATATTTCGAGCATTTTTTTTTACACAGGAAATCAACATGATTTTCCAGTCAGCAATGTCAAGAAACTTGACATATTCATATCAATTACAAAACTAATCCGGCAGTGATACATCAAGTCTTCGGGTTGCGGTGTATAGTATTGTTTACAAAAATACAACGGTATCATTATGCACAAAACATTCAAACAACCCCTTTTCCCCTGCATCTTCTCATCCCTATTTCAATTCTGGCAATGACATTCACTAATGTATAACCAGATCACGTGATGTAACTCAGATAATCTAAGAAGTGGAAAACGATCGATAACCCGTCTCACCAAGTCTTTTACTTAATTCAAGTTCATCATTCTTTCTCCTTATAATTCATCTGTTTAAATTCTGTCGTAACAATGTGGCTTTGGGTCTCGCTCTTCCAGAGCGTCATGTTCCCAGGTTTATTCTGATAATCGCCCATCACCAACAGAACATTCAAACTTTCTGACATGGCCGACACCTTAATGTATATTTCTCTATCATCAGTTCGACACTTGCTGAAGATGATCCACCGTACTAACGCACTTTTTACTCCGATTTCTTCCGCACAGCTATTAAACCCTTTTCCTTTCCACAACGAATTTGTTGCTGTTAAATAACTGAGGTTATTCAAAATTCAACAGCGGGATCTGCAGCCATATGTTTGATGATGCTCAACTTCAGTGCTAAAGTTCATATTTTATCTCGCGTCCTGATGACATTAATGCAATTGTAGCTCAGAAAATATTTATTGCCATCGTTTACAGATAATCAAAATCAAGAAAACAGGAATGGCAGAGTAGATAGAGAGGTGGAATAAAATGAACGAAGTCACAAACAACGAAGATGAACCATCACGCCAGGTTAAAGTGGAAATAGTGGAAACGCTAATTGTAAATATTTTAATCGGCAGCTAAAACCACATTTCTTGCTCACATGCACGTAAAATAATGGGTGGCTAGTTTCATCTATATTGAAATTGTTCACAAATAAGTGAGGGCTATGTTAGACTATCAAAAATGTTCTATATATCTAATATTCTGAGATATTCATAAGCAGGCATGCCCCTTGTAATACCACAACGGGAAATTTCTATTCACAACACTTGTGTGCATCAACATTCACAACAAATGGTTGTTGACACACTTCGCCCCGTTGAAAAGTGTAGTGACATGCGTTTAATTGATATTTGAACACAATATTTAAGACAATCCGCGGGTATGATGACATGTTTGGGTTCAAAATATTATAAATTAAACAACATATCAATGAAAATGTTTAGCTCATTACGGTATATTGTCAAACGTTAATGTAATTTGAATAACCTGGATTTGGGAAATTGACGCAATCTGTAGGCAACCAATTATTCAATGTGATAATATCAAAAAATTGTTGAGGTTCACTGATTATGAAATTATAATTTATAAATGATTCCTGATAGACAACACATCGATATATATATCGGTGGCATGCTATGCATATATAGCGTGTTACAGTATCGGACGAATTTGTTGTTGAAGAAACAAATTAAATGTCTCTTTGAAAAACAACCTCAAAGGCATGATTAATAACCAGATATACCCAAACAACCAGATAAACATATCCACAATTACAAACTTATTTAAAGAAAATGAAATCAAAATATAATTTCGATAGTATACACTGGATTGAAGCAAACACTCAAAAGTACTGAAGAAATGTTCTTGAGATTCAACGAATATTACAATTGAACCATTTTGAGACATTGATGAGTTCAGTGTTAACGGTATGGATCAAGTATCGTTATAGATTTGACGCAACAGATAATGATAATGACTTCACTGCAAATAACGGTACCGAGAGTACTGGGAGTCTCCATAACTGGTGGCCAAAAGGATGGCAGTAAGATTGCCCGTTTAGCCAGCTGTTTCACCAATATTGTTATATTTTCCTTAAGGGACAAAATGAAACAATTGAAGCACACAGGTCTGCAGCTTTGTGTTATTTGTTTTGTAAAACCATGGTGTAATTTCCTGTGGGGACAAATTTAATATATAGATCATCCCCTGCGAATTATCTTGCCGTAAACAAAAAAATAAGGAATCATTCGTAGTAATTCAGAAAGTGAGAAAAAGAAGCCAGAGTCTTTGTTCTGCAAATCATGTAATCATTTAACATCAAACACCGATAGGGTCGGTCAATCCAGAAGCCCGTCCGGCGTTATTCGGCACAACGGTTTCACTATTACGTCACACACCATTAATCTCGGTCCGGCACTGCGTAGATCAGATTGTTAACCATCTGCCGCACACCGACCGGATGTGGTTCGATCGTAAGAAGCTGAAGAGGACAAGAGTTTGTTCCATTGCGGTACCCGGAACCAGTACGGCTTTTAAACGCATCCTGGCCGTTTCCTATCAAAGTCTCACCATGTTTGCATCCAACACATAATCCATATTACTATACCATACATATTCATGATCGAAAGCCGAATTCTCACTGGTCCATTCGCACCATCACGCTAGATGATATTTTGGCTGTTTTACCGTTAACGCCAACCACGGTAGCGGCATCAACGCGGCACTATCTGTCTACGTACGGACTGTATTTTATGAGGAGAATTAAATATAATATGAAATAGTCGATATATCTCGGTGTTTTAAATAATTAGTTCTCGGCTTGCCCGGGAACTGGGGTTTGTCAGCTTCCCCAATATCCGGGGAGCTAATATCGACTGTCCACCCTCAAACCATGCTATATTTGTATACACCTCTTGTTCAGCTACTTCATGTTCACCCCACGGCAGTTATGGCTTTACGTTGATACACGATCCGTTGGGCCCACGCCTTTAGCATGGACAAAAAAATACAAACGTTCTACTTGGGGGTACTGAACCTACGATCCCTGGGTGTTCCAATCGTAGATGTTCTGTAGCAACTGTGGTACCTGCTGATATGAGGCAAAAGGTTGAATTCAGAACATTGGGGAAATAAAAAACAACATTAAAAAACTAGGAGATTGGTGTTTATTGACAAACACTAGGTTCAGACACGTAAAGGTCAAATTGGGGTCAACTTGTTTAAATATTTTGATGCTTCATCCAAACATCAAGAATTTACCTTTTGTGGATGATTTTGTTAATATTAATTTTAATCGTTCAGACAGGAAGAAGCACAAATTGGGGTCACCTTTTGTAAATATTTTTTTAACAGTTAACGATCTGTACAATGGTGAAAACCGTGAATATACCCTCTTGTGGGTTATTGAGATATGATTTTTTTTAATATTAAAATTTGACTCCGGTTTGGACAGGAAGTAAGGTCAAAATTAGTCACTTTTTTAAAAATATTTTCATAACAATCATACAATTGTGCAACAAATGTCAATTCTACCTCTTGTGTTTTTTTATGAATATTTGTTTAAATACAAACCCTGACCTATTTGCAAATTAATTTGCCTTTTTGTAAATACTTGACAATTAAGGATCTGTACACGGTACAACAATTGTGATTTTACCTCGGTTGTTCAGATATGATTTTTAATATTAAAAATTTGACTCTCCTGGTTTGACACAGGAAGTAATAATAAATTGGGGTCACCTTTTTGCAAATATTTTTTGACCACACCACTACGATCTGTACGACATTAGGGGTTTGTCCTTTTGGACGAATACAGAGCTGTTATGCTAATTACGTTGTGGTGGAATTAATCACTGTATCACGCTTTTTTACCATTACAAATGTTTGGGCCCCTGAGGTGAGGTAAAAGGTATATATCTCTTAATACAATGACAAATCTGATCAAGGTTATAATATTCACATGTTTGGTTCAGTTTGTTAAAGGATAACTGTAAATAAAAAGAAACAAAACAATAATATGGAATGATCTTCTGATTGTTACATGTATGTATTTATTTGTCGGTTAACTGTTGAAAATACATTTTTCAACAGCGTTTAAAGTTATTGTCGAAGGTATAAATATCTTCACGATCAACAGGGTATGGAATCAGATGATAAGGTCATAATAATTGCGTTGTTGCGCGCATAAAATGATTATGAACCAGTCATTCAATTCCATGGTCTGTTTTGTAGAAAGTCTGTTTGTTCGTGACGATACTGTTTTAACCAATTGTGTTTATGGGATTGATGGTCAGTACCATCCCAATGCGAGCACAACAACAGGGAACTTTTAAATTGGGTGATCTGGCAAAGGTATTCCCAAAGGCTGACACACCGCATGCAATGAAGATTGGGGGGGTATGTTTACTGCAATTTATATACTAACTGTTATGATTCACCGTTTGGCAATATACATTTTACTAGATCACCAACAGATATTGCTTAATAACCAGCATTTGTGAGGATGTTTGGTCCAGTCAAAAAAAAAAGAATTCCTCAGTACTGCTTTTGTTCTAACATGTTAAAAGAAATTCTAGGAAAGACCTAGATGTGTCTTGAGGTCCTGAAAAAACAATTCCTTGAGGGTAAAGACTGTCACAGATAGTATAAGTCCATATAACACTTGAATAATAAGTGTTAACCTTTGATGAATGGATAAAACTTTCCAACATCACGCTGATCACAAAAGTTACACAGACTCTAACACACCTTTGTAGTAGAAAATGTCGACATTCACATCGAAATAAAAATCATGTAAAACAATACAGCCTTTCTGTGAGAATAAAGAATACGGTCAAAAGTAACAAACACACATAACTTAGAATGCCCCTTTTAACACAAAAGACAGATGATGGATTGATGTAATCTCAGAAAAATGATCCTTCAGAACAATGTGCTCGGTTAGGTTTACAATGAATAGAACACATGACATCTTCCTTCCTCCAATGACCACCAATTTCCAATAAAATTTGATATTTTTTTTCTATGGGAAAATTATGGAAGAAGATAAAACAACCACCACATGACTTATCTACCGGATGTCAAACCCCCAGACGTTGTTCAGGTTATAAATATTTTTTCCGGGGTTTGGACAATCAAATAAGTGTGAATTGGTAAAAGTATTTGTACCATACGAGTTGACCTGTTTCACTCCAGGCGCAGCAATATGTGATACCATTGCCAATAATTCAAGGTTTTTGAATGTTAACCATGGTTTTATGTAGTCAATATCTATAAAAATTATACTAAAACGAACATACATCTATATAAAAATATGAAAGTTTACATACCATCAAACGAAAACCAAGTAATGAAGACCACTTTCCATTAATTGTGCACGGATTCTCAAATGATCTATTAACGTATGACGTTAAACCATACCATCGTGTAGCCTACAAACTGAAGATTGTTGATGACTTGAACAGTTACAATATCATATTTTGAATGTGTTGTCAACGCTGTCTCAAGTGCTGTAGGCTGGAACTTAGTTCGAGCCATGATGTGTATTGGAGTCAACATGCTGTAAAAAAATAATAGGGAAAGCTTTATAAGTACATGGACCAAGAATAATGTATTTGAAAATTCAGAGAAGTTCCCACTATACAATTAAAATATGCATAATTTGAGTAGTTGACCATTGAAACTGAATCAATTTTTTGTCAAAACCACACAATTATTCTTGACAATGTGTGTAATAAATTTGGCTCCACAAACCTACATCAAAGAGAAAGGTATTTTATGGGAAAATTGCTGGAGTCTCGTAGTTTCATGTGAGGATGTCCAGGAGGTTCTCCAGGGAGCAGGATCTTACAACTTACACAAGTACATGTATTGCGTCATGAATATTGTGCGTTTCCCCGGGGAACAATTCGTTCATGTAAGTTGATTTACATCTGGCATGGGTACCACCGCAGAAAGTGCAGTGCAATCAACACGGACGTTAATTTAGCAACCGAATTTCTTGGAGAAACATAATTACAAAATATGGTACAAAATTTCCAAAACTGCCATAACCCTAACTAGGTAATTTTCTATCCTTTTATTTATTCTAAATACATTTTGGCGATATCTGTGCATGTTCACACGTAACCACCGACAGCGTTACGTTAAACATGTTACAATACCAGCACAGTCGTTACCAGCCAACCCGACGCTTAAAAAATGGCTTTTCTGTATATAAAACACGAAGATAAATCACAGGAAATCCTCTCAAAAATTAAACTCAAGATAATTCACCCTTTGCAGGACTCAGCGGCGATCCAGATCTATTGGGTCAAAACTCCTCAATTTCGCGTACAATCGTAGAAAGAATTGTGTGGGCACCACATCGCAAACACCGTCGATTGTACGGATGCGATTGTTACACAATGTACGTATGATGCATGTAGTCTACCATTGTAAGGCGTCCATGCACGAGTTGGTTGGAGTACGAGCTGGTCATCACGTGTTTGTCGGAGCACGTGTTATTGAAGTAGGAGTTGGTTGGGAGTACGAGTTGGCACGAGTACGAGTTGACCAAAATGAGAACGAGCAATGGTTGGAGTACGAGTTAACCTGTTTCCCGCTATACGATCTTTGATTGTAAAGATTTCTCCAAATAAGTGCAAACGTAAGTAAAACGTTTTAGCTATGAAACTTTCATTTCTCGAAATTCGGTATCTGATGACCTAATCATGAATGTCACAAACAAAGCCTCATCTACGTGTAAAGTTTGAAGTTCATGAAGTTTGCAAGTATGTGTTTTTGTAGACAATCTATCCAGAGAAGAAGAAGAAGTAGAAGAAGAAGAAGAAAAAACGAACAAAACACAGGTGTGTGGTTGGCCAACCCAAACACATAAATAACAAAACTTTATTGTTGATTTTACCCTTATCGTGATAAACACAGTATACTCTGGTGTTTTCTGACGGGTGGGACTCGAACCTACGACAGCCGTATCTCCACAGCACGTGTCTTATCCAATATACCACCGTGGTATCCGCTGACAAGACCCCAGTTCGATCCTATTCATCTGTCGATGGATAACGTAACCACGGTTCAATAACTATACAATAAAGAAGGAGAGTCACTCCTTCCTTTCTAAACCCCTCGTAAAAAGTTCTGCAATTCAAATTTTGATGGGTAATATATCTCTTGTTGCTTCATCATCATACGTGAATGCGGTACATCACCAGCTTGATTCTTCCTCTTACAATGATGTGTCATTTGTGATGCTTATGCAATCATGGAATGCGCAGTCCTTCTGAATATGCAGCAAGGTCCAAAATGAAATGTTGCAAAATTCGTTAAGCTCACTAGTTAATCTTATCCAAACTTTAATGACAAAACAATGAAGACATTATGACACATTTTTTCTTCACTCTCCTCTCCTACGCCGGTGAGAAATGGCTGCACCGCAGTCAGTCAGTAGGGTATGAGGACCCGAACACAGCAAAACCACGGCCTGACACCTCCTCCTCATGCTGTTCACCAGCCTCGTCATTAATGAAGCTGTGGGATGGCGTTCCACTCTTCAACAAGGATCAGCCGTAGGTTCGCTAATACCGCGATCAGTCACTCTCTGCCCGACAGACCGGCCGAGCTGATCCCACAAGTGTTCGATGGGGTCGAGGTCAGCTGCTGCAAGGTCATTCCATCCTCTCAATGCCCTGCTCCGCAGGTACTCGCGCTGATGATCCCTGCTCTATGCGGACGAGCGTTGTCATCTTGGCAAGACGGCATTCGGTCCAAGGTTACGGCGCAAATACGGAAGTGCCATCGGCTGAAGGACTTCATCTCTGTACGCCAGTCAGTCGTGTTACCATAATGACGATTAGCGGCGTTTCGCCCACCGCCACGCGCGTTCCCACACCATTACACTTCCTCCAAACGGTGTCACTCTGTCGACGCAACAATCCGCAAACTGTTCGCGCGAGGACGTCGCCAGACTGATCCATCCGTCCAGCTTCTTGAGAGCAGAATCTGGACTCATCGGAAAGAGAGAACAGATCGCTACATCTCCTGGTTCCATCGCAAGTGCTGACGACATCAGCGCATACGGGCATGACGGTGGAAGGCAGTCATTGCCGGTTTCTTGCAGCTTTACGAGCCCGCAAGTTGGTTGCGTGGAGCGGTTCCTGATTGTCTGATCAGACAACCTTCTGCCAAATCGCTCTTGCAAATCTGTCTCTCGAGACTTCTTGCGGATAGCCTTCGATTCCTGCAATGCAGACAGTGTGATGTTCCGATCTGCAGTTGTCTTTTTTTTTGGACGCCCACCTCGGCCTGTCTTTAACTTCCCCAGTTTCAAGAAATTTCGCCCGCAATCTTCATATGGTGTTGTGCTCACCCCAAACCGGGCCGCAACATCGTTTTGGGGCACACCTGCTTGGAGTTGTCCAATTGCTTGGGCCTTTAGGAGATTCGATAAGCGTGGCATTTTTAAACATCTTACAAACGACCACCTGTAGTAAACTGCAGCTCTAATTTCACACAAATATTATTAAGGCACCATTGACATTCGTGCAAGACATGCACCGTCATCTGGGCACTATTCAAAACACATTGCATCTTCATGCTAGAAATGGAGACTTCGGTGTTGAAGTAATACTTTTTCCAACATTTCACTTCAGACTTTGCCTCATATTCAGGAGTACTGCACATTCCATGATTACATAATCACGGCAGATGGCACATCATTGTAAGTGAGGAATAATCGCGCTTTCAATGACAGAAGTTTCTGAAGCCCGCCATCAGCAAGAAAATATTGTCCATCAAACTTGAATTGCAGAAACATTTTTGAGGGCTTTATTTTGGTTTCGATGGATCACCGCTGGATTTTCTGCCCAACGGAATGAGGGCATGTGAAACAAATTGAAGAGGTTTGTGGTGTTGTCGGTATCCTAATGCGCTGCGTTGGAACACAAAACCTCTTTTGCAGAAACTTATGGACCAACATGGCATAGTGAACTGTCGCGGTGAACCGCGTACTGGTGCACGCTAACAATAAGTTATGTTTTGCGCAAGCGTTATTCCAGCCATGCATCGTCCTCATACAATACTTTATTAATCAATATTCTTAGCGGCGCTATCAAAATTGCACCCACAAACATGCCATCACTGAAAAGAGAGTTCGTGCTCGTGTACAAACAACTATATGTTTCCTTCAAGTGAGTGACACCTTCTCTTTATTGCATAAAACCGTGGTTAATCTTATCCATCGACAGATTAAAGCGAATCGAACTGGGGCTTTTTGCAGGTTACCACGGTGGTCTAGTGGGTTAAGACATCTGATCTGTAATGCCGGGTGACTGTAGGCTCGAATCCCACCAAAGTAGAATGTTTCAGGTATTTTTGTCCGCAATATGTCCGCAACAGGTATGTTCAGTGTGTAAGACAACGTCAAGGCTGTTCACGCAGTATGCCTGTGCTTCTGAATAGTTGTTCATTTAAACTTCTGTTTTTGACCGGAAGGAGAGGTCAAATTGGGGTAATAAGTGTCTGTAAGAAATGTGACAGGTTCGCTGTCTTTTGCAGATGATGCAAAAGATTGTGAAAATATTTTCGTGGTTCATGAGATATGATTTTTTTTTGAATTTTTTAGCCTTTCAACCTCCGGTTTCTGACCGGAAGCAGAGGTCGGATTGGGGCTGTCTGTGTACGAAAAATCACATAATTAAAGATCTGTAACATGGTGCAAAGACTGTGAAAATATCGTTTGTGGTTCATGAGATATGATTTTGTGAAAATATTAAACCCTTTTGATTTAGTGTAATCTAACATCTGATGACCCCTACTACAAGAAGAAGAAGAAGAAGAAGAAGCAAGAAGAAGAAAGAAGAAGAAGAAGAAGAAGAAGAAGAAGAAGAAGAAGAAGATCAAGCGGTGTTTGGGCACCGACCCAAACACACCTAATAATGTTGAAAGTGAAACAGATCCAAATATTAGTAAAAGAGTCACTGCAAATTGTTACAGGGTGGGGTAAAGAGAGGTATATAATGTTTAGTGAGTTTCTTTTGGTAGGATGGCCTTCAGAGGTGCTGGTCATCACCTGTTCTATCTTACCATCTACTGGCTTTTGTTTCCAATGAATTTCAGTATTTGTAGTTTATTAGAGTTTGGCTCATATTCAACCGATGTAAACTGATCGCCAGTGCAAATGTAATAAAATAAATACAAAATAAAATAATGTGCCTGCTCCCTGAAAAATATTCTGTCTGATGTGTTTTAATTCTATTACACAAAATTGAACCATTACACTTTATTTACAAAATAATGTTGAAATGCAAATGCAAGTTTATTTTTACACTAATGGATATAAGTAATGCAAGTTACCTAGTACATATTCTGTATCTTCCCTGATACAATGTGATCCGTCATACGTTTTGTCACGCATATGTTTCACCCAAGCTAATGTGGGCATGTAAACATGTATTTTAGAGAATACATACATCAGTGTAAAAGTGCTACCTTTACTCTAGCAAAACATTATGGTAGTAACGACACTACCTTAATATGCGCTTGTTTTGAAGTACCGCGAGGCTGGCTGACGGTACAGGAACCAGAACCGTCAATACTGGCTGCCCATAAACGAGGAGAGTCATGGCTAGTCAATTATGGTAAACAGTATTGCCAGGCTCGGCACTGGGTCAGTACTAAATCTGTCCTTCCTACCAATATGTGTAAATAATCTGACCTTAATTTAATGGTAGCTTTGTGCTCGAATCATTTGCCGTTTTAAATACGTGACAATTGTAATTTTAGTAAATTTTCTCAAAATGACTGTTAATTTTATGATAAAAACGTCTCGATTTATCAGTCTCCTTCTCTATTTTACTCAAATATCACAATCAAAATAGAAATATATGCATTACAAGCACAAATTCACTGCACCATAACCATTAAGAGATTTGGAAAAGACAGCACATATAAATGATATACCTACATGCGGATGTACATGAAGACAGTGGTTGAAAAGGAACCAGACTACGCGGACGTAACAGTAAGTGACAGAAAATACCAGCTAATGGCATTAATTAATTAACTCCACTTTTCAGATCAACATGAACTCAGTGTCAATGTCTTCATTCTGGGACAATCATGACATAATTGTTATATTTAACACAGAAGTGCGTGCGTCAGAATAGGTATAGAACAATGACCCCTGTACCTGTGCCAGTAATGGCAACCAATTCAACTGATTAATTACTATACTGGGTCACTGCCATCAGCCAGCATTGGTTCAGAACGTATGTATACGACCCGGATCAATAATGAAATATTTGCTCGGTTAATTCA
>CM055818.1:23455435-23474519 GCA_029582265.1 Zoroaster sp. YZ-2022 | reverse complement strand
AAAAACCCCAGTGGTATTTCTACCATTCCAAATTGTTTAAATTATCAATGACTTTGTACACTATCATCAAGCCTAATACCTTCCTGTTCCTAGGCAATCTAATATATTGCTACATGTAAAGGCCTAATCATTTGCATAATTTTGTTATAAATTAACTGAATGGTTTGCCTAGAAACGTGGTTTGAATTTTGTACTAGTATGGACTTATAAAAAAGAATTTATTGATCTACAGTATCAATAATAATAATATATGAATTAACATTAAACATTCAATTACTAGGTTTACACATGTACATGTACGCATGTACATGTGTATTACATGTGTCTTGGGTAAAATGAATTGTTACAAATTCATAAGGAATTATACATAAATATTTAAAGTACTGTTTCAGAATTAGAAAATACATGAGTAAATATGAATTTTAAACATAAACTACATATACCACAAGTCTGCATAATGACAATATGATTTAAGACTTATTTTTTAGGTTGAGTGGGTGTTCATTTTACCAATATGCATGTATTACATACATGTGTACATACAAATATACATGTGTACATACATGTACACATACATTGATGTACATACATGTGTACATACATGTATGCATCAATTGCGATGGGACAATGACTTTCTGCTGATGTCACTTTAATAACCATGGAGATGAGTACATATTCTTCTTCATGACAGCCTACAATATATATACAATTATTTAAATCATGTTTGAGCTCCTTACATTTGTAGTTATTCATCTTCATGGATGGATGAAGATCAAACTTGGCAATACAGTAGCAATCTATTTTAACTCTTAATATGTCGTGTACAATGTACTTTACAAATGTACATTTTCAGATTGTGTACAGTAACCACATACACCTAATCACTTCATAGTAATAATATCTTATTAAACCAACCACAGAAATACACGTACCAACAACAATCTAAAGCAAAACCAATCAATGAGTGAGTTTGGTATCTCAATAAAGGTCAAGGCATGTATAAATGTTTATTATTCTTTGTAGTCAAGTGCTTCTTGTACCAATGATGTGCATTCAATTCAATAAAACTCCAGCATACCACATTTACATTATGAAAGTATGCATATGGCACACGATTTACACATTTATCCAGAATGACCTGTCTTCAATACCATACTCTCTCATTGTATAAAAAGATACACCTGTGAGGTCAATGAATACTTTTTAAAAATTGGAGATACTTACATTAATATTTAGCCTCTACATTTTTCCACTGGCAAAACCTAGTATATTTATCACTGCAAGAAGATAAAAATCAAATTTGCACTGATTAACAATAGGACCATGAATGGATGAGTAAAAGGTTAATGTACAACATTATAGGGTTCAAAAGAAAAGTGCCACTGGCAAAATCTACATGTAACAAAAATTACGATGAGAAATCAACACTGTTTTTTATAAGGCAAAGTTACAATATAAAGTGAATTTTGTTTTTTAAAAATAAACTCAGTAATTGTCTCTAGGCATTACTGTGTGACTTAAAAGCTGCATTCATACGGGAATTTCTCCTAAATAAGCATTTTAGCAAGTTTATTTAACATTTACAGTATGTTAAATATTACATATCATGTATATTCATACACATACAACTGTACATACATTCATTTTGCAGCTGGAAACTATGGTGGTGTGATAAACCTACATGTGGTTCAGAACCATTATACATGTACATGTAGCAAGGCAGGCATAATCCTTTTTGGGGGAAGGGGTGTGGCAGCTAATCCCATTTTGCCTTTTTGAGTTCCAGTAAGCGGATAACAAATTGAACACTTTGATGAAGCTTGATCTGGTGGTTTATTTACCGAATGAGACTGTTGCCGATTTAGAAAAATCAATATTGGGGTGTGACAGATGCCCACCTTTGGTTACAGCCACTGCATACATGTAGGTTACATAAGCTTTGAACCAGAAAGCAGATCTGACTGGATCAAATGTCATTTATTTGATTGGTTTGACATCCCCAATGGCTCTCTACATCCATAAATATACTGTACAAGATGTATGCGCATCACACACACACACACACATCACACACACACACACACACACACACACCACCGCACTGCCATACATTTTGCAGGCAGGAGTCACATGAGTGTATGTCAAAAATTACATGACTGGCTATTCACAACAGACTCTTCTCGCCCGCTTTTAAATTAAAATGCTAAATTTCAAGTGAATTTCAGCCTGTTAAAAATAAAAGTGAATCCCTGTAACCATTTTTTAGGGTTCATGGACATTGCAGCACTATTTGTTTACATCAGACTAGATCACACATGTAAATGCATTGTTATTTTTATACACAAAGCCAGTTATAATTACCCTAAGAGAATCCTTCATGAGTGCAGCTTTAAGTCGTGTAATATGTGTTAACATGCATTAAGGTTTCAAAATTACAAATCTTGCCTACATGTAGTACACATGTATAGAGTATACATGTATTTTATTTATGTAATAATAATGTAATGTGTGGATTTATATAGGCGCCATCGTATCCACCAACTAAGTGGTGCTCAAGGCGCATTATATTATTATCCCTGTACTCATAAGGCTCCATAAATCATTCCTGAAACCATCTCAGCTCCTGGGAGTATACAGCTCAATTACTTACCCATTTCTAGCGATATAGAGGCAAAAACCAACTCTGCCTTCACAGGTACCCATTTAACCCCTGGGTGGAGAAAAGCAATTATAAGATTAGAGGTGTCTTGCTCAAGCGGCCCACAGAGTGTCACGAAGCTGTGATTCGAGACCCCACATTCTGTTGCTAACACCAGAACTAGAATCCGGTAAGCTAGACGCTCCGGCCACGTATACACCTCATTATGTACATGTATGCTTCCTATTGCTTTGTTTAATATTGTTTGTAATAGCCAAGTGTGACAAATTCTTACAGTCAATTAATCATTGTGTAAATCGACATGTTGTATTTGAAGCTACACTGTACAATGTTTGGAAATGATTAGATGCTACATGTACATATTGTGGTCACTGATCCAGCTACCTCCTATTACACATGTAACTCCTATGCACTAAAATGCTAATCTAGAAAATACATGAAAAAAATCATCACAGTTTTAACATGAAACAAAGTTGATGTTGGTAAGAAAAATCCCTTAACTCTTTCTGGACAGAAAGCCTTTTAAATGGCTCGCGCACGTGTCACGTTTTGATGAGTGTTTTAAAATGCTTGAACGTCATCACATGACAACGGGATTGTTTTGACAACAGAGCCTAATATTGACCAATACGAATCATAACCTTTATTTTGATACCTTACTCTCTTCAATAGTCCAAAGATAAACAAATTATTAATATTTTCCACACTTGACCTTGATTGTTTACAGTATCAAATTACAATAAAGTAAACAATTAATTCCAGAGAGAAAGAGTTAAAATCTGAAGTCTGAAGTGCTATTAATATTACAATTACATGTAGTTAAACAATGTTCTGAATGTACATATTAACTCCATGGACAAACAACAATCATTCAGATATTCTGTATGTACTCCATGGACAAACAACAATGTTCTGAATGTACATGTATGTACATGTACTCCATGGACAAACAACTAAATACAACTAACCTGGATATATTTTCATTTTTGTTCTTGATAATGGGTTGGTTGGTTGATTAATGTACATGTACATATATGAAAAGAAAGTAAAGATACTTTCAAAAGCAGTTTTACTAACATTACCAACGGTGTTATATAATAATTTACACAGAAATATTAATCTTGTTTGGACATTATTTTGTAAATGTACATAATTGTTTGCAATGAATTGTCCAGGTGCGTAAGTTGTCTAGTTAAGACGGACATCAGGTGTGACATGGTTTAATGTACAAATTGATATTATTGAAAGCTTGTCCTCAGTTTTGTCTGTCTTGAACTGCACTACCATATTAACACCACCATTTATTGGTGTGCAGATTTATCAAAAATATGTATACATGTATCACAGATACTAACTGATTATATGTGAGACTCATCACTGTTTGTAAATGCTTGGACCATTTTGTAAATGTGCTTCAATACATAAAACAGCCAATCTCAATCAGTCAATGGCAGTATAGCATTCAAGAATGAAATTATCATAAGTACCTACATGTACATGTACATGTAGACACGTACAACATTATACTATACAAAATTGTACATGTAGGATTCAATTCAAGATACAGTTCATATATATGTAAAATCTTTAGATTCCTTGAATAGTTATTACACAATGGAATGATAGTAAATCCTTTTTTAGAAGGTTTTCATGGAATGTTTTAGAAAATAGTTGTGAACCTTGATCCTAAAGTCATTTTAATGAACACGGGTACAATTTCAACTTACAATTTCATACCCCAAAAAAACATAACGGTTTTTTAATTATTTTTATTTTACAATTATTTCCCTTATTGCTTAGACACTGTTGACATAATTATTGATGACCTAGTGCCTGGCGGGTTCTCGTAGCAGACCAAACCTTTGCCTCACTAGGCAGTACTGGCTAAAACACATGTAGGCCCAGTGCCTGGTCTTTCAGAACAGATCAACAGTACAGAAAATTAGAAGACAAATAAAACAAAAAAATCAATATGAACACTTCCAAATTTGTGGCTTTTCTGAACCAAATTTGGTTTTAAAAAAATATATCATATTTGCAAGTCACGTGACAATTTATTTTTGTTTACATGTACAGAAAACCAACATATTTTTATTCTTGTAAATTATCACACTTTTTTGAAAGTTTCTAGCCATGTACATGTGAAACAACATGTGCTTTTTATCACCAAAACAACAACCAAACAATGGTTGTGTGTCCCTTTGAATATTGTATGTACACCTTTGAAGCCACATCAAATGTCCACTAACCCCGTTACATACATAATTTGTGTATTTATTCAATAATAATTGAATTCTATAACTAATTTGTTCATGATATAAACAGCTTTCCCTTACAAATGTAGTGTGTCTTTTGTTTTCAGCAATTTCCTGATTTTTGTATAAATCTGTTCACATTGTTTATTTCCTTTTAAATGGTTGCTAAAACTCCCTAACATACATGTACATACAACTGTCAGTGTATTATGTTTCATATCTTTACAATGTGGGTATAGGCTTGTCAGTATTAAAAATCAAATTATATTACACTTCAATGTGACTATTTCCAGATCATAAGAGGTGGAGCTGGTTAGAACAGTCCATGAAAATGATATGACCCATGACATCATCTGCAGAATGATATGACCATGACATCATCTGCAGAATGATATGACCCATGACATCATCTGCAGAATGATATGACCCATGACATCATCTGCCGAATGATATGACCCATGACATCATCTGCAGAATGATCAGTGAAAAGGGTATACTGTCAGCACCCAATTTTAGAATAAAATGTACTAATCAGTGCATGTTACCAAGTGCATAAAGTGTTTATACATGATGGCGTGAGACGATCAGGATTGTGTCACTCACGACCATGTTCTGCCGATGACATACAAAAATCACTTTACTTTTTTATCGGGGTGGTGTTTTAAATTTATCCAACTCCATATATGATATGGAGAAATAACCATAAAGAAGGTTGTTTCAATACCCAATCTATTGTTCATGTACCACAATAAGATTTCTATTTACATGTACATGAAGCAAACATTTAAAGGATGGGACCCACCACTATTTAATTTTAAAAATGTATTACCCTCTGCAAAAACATGCCCCAACATTTATTCCTTTAACTCTTTCTACCCGGAATTATTGCACGTGTATGGACGGAATTGTTCACATTATTGTAATTTGATACTGTAAACAATCAAGGTCAAGTGTGGAAATTAGGTATTATTATTTTTTCAATTGAAGAGAGTAAGGTATCAAAATAAAGGTTATGACTTACTGAGTGTGAATATTGAGATGAGGATCATCTTGGGATTACCAGGATGCATTACTGACCATACAAATATAAAAATATTGTTTATCGCTCCCTAGGGAATATTCATAAATCTACCAAGTTATTGATTGAAATTCTGTAAATATGCATTGTACCACAAACAAATAAGGTTTGTTTATGTCAGAATACATCAGGGCATAATAATATTACCCATAATGCATAGTAACATCCTGTATATATAAAAAAATCATAAATACAACCTTGATACAACATACTGTATGTTGTTTTCTGTTATGCAATAATGTAAACAATCAAGGTAAGTGAAAATTATTAATAATATTTTTCATATTTTGCCAATTGAAGAGAGTAAGGTATCAAAATAAAGGTTATGACTTTCCGAGTGTGAATATTGAGATGGGGTCATGTTGGGGAATACCCATAATGCATTGCAGCCATCCAAATGTAAATTTATGTTTATCGTTCCGTAGAATAAATATCAATAAATCAACAAGGTATTGAAATATGCATTGTATGATAAACAAAGGTGGTTTATTTATGTTAGAATATGTCAGGGCATAATAATATTACCCATAATGGTTTGAAACCCACTGTTTATGTAACAAAAATCATAATTTACAACATTGATACAACATACCGTATCGCTACTATAAGCTATTAGTAGTATATATGACCTCAGATTAACAGCTTTTACGGTCGTTTTTCCTAAAAATCAAAACTTCCATCACTGTCAGGGTGTTCAAAGTCAACATCGTCAGCATAATCACCTCCATCAGTACTTCCCACTTCATAATTCAATGAAAATAGCAGTGTTTGCCATGCGTTGTTGTGAGTTCCATGGAGCCGCCATTTTGTAAATCAACGTGTAGTGGTAAACCGCGCATGGGTCGTGCATAATTAACGTAAACAAAAACTTGACACAATTTGAGCTCTCGGATCGGAATGTTTAGTCAGTTCTGGTAGTCATAAACGTCATCAATAGTCTAAATTTATCAGCTAATTTGCATTGAAGGTACATGACCTCGAATTCTTATTGGTTACTTGTGTATTCTGTTGTCAAAACAAGTAAAAACACAACGATGTTGTCAAGTGATGACGTCGGGCCTATGTAGTGTGTGTGTCGGGCTTCTAAAGTGGCTTACCGTCCGCGTACGACGCGCACGCGGGATCTAAAATGGCTTACCGTCCAGAAAGAGTTAAAGCACTAGCATAGATTCTATAGATAATAAATATTAGATACAATAACAAAATAATTGTGTGAGTGTCAGTGAAATAACCACAAAAATTTGCCAAAACAAAAAATTGGCCAATACATTTTTTAATAAAAAAAAAACATTAACTGTCTCTTACAAAACAGTGTTGTCTCACCTCTCTAAAAACTTTGTGAACATTTCCCCACTTAGTGAGTTCATGATTTCCTTGATGTAAGGCTGGAAAAAAACAAAAAGAAAGGAAGGAAAAAGTATTAGAAACAAAATGGTTATGGGTCTGTTCACACTAATGGGTACAAAAGTGTGACAGTTTAGAGGAACATGGGACATTAATAATAAATTGAAGTACTTTGTCATATTGCCTTGAGGATTGTACTTCTTAGTAATTAAGTAAAGTTTCTCTCTACAAGGAGATCTTCTTTTATACATTATGTTACGTACATGTACATGTAACGTGGACAGACATTTAGTCAGAAATTGACTACAATTACTAATAATATAGATTGATTCACCGACATGTTGTCCCTGTACAATGTTATTCCCCTAAGGATTGTTACCTAACAAAATCATAACAACACTCTAGGCATTAAATAACAGGGATCATCTTCAAAATATAATGTATGTAATGCATGTAGCGTGGACAGACATTTGTCTGATTTGTCTATCCACGTTATGCATGTGATGTATTCACCTTCTAACTACTAACAATAACAATCTGAAAAGGGGTTAGTGATGTAAATGAAACAGTATTTGAGTAAATGATTTAATTCTATTATCACTTTCCTGTTAATCTTAAAATGTCTCTCCATGTTACAAACAATGTTTTAAAGTTCCTCCAATTTCTTAAATAACAATACTATTTTCTTATTATTTGGTATGCACAATCATTAAATGCTAAAGAATGTACAGGAATAGATTGAGACAAAATAGTTGCCTTTATTTGACTCTCTAGATCATGTCACACTCCAATAGGATGTTTTTCTGAATAATTTGTTGTACACGATGCTGGACACACCTAACCAAAATATTATTATTACCATCATACATTGTTCAAAACAATATTGTAAACAAACAATTGAAATGAATTTATGTAATACAATCAATTTATTCCAAAATTAACCCAATTTGGTAGTTGGATATCCAGCATGTGACTGATACATATACCGGGTACTTGATATTTACATGTATGACAGTCTACATACATGTATGCCTGCCTGCTATAACCAATGTAGTCCACAGCATTTAAATGTGTGTGCATGAACTACAAGCATGGTAATGAGGTTGGCTTGTCTGCATTAAGGAGTCATGGGATAAGGGGCTTAAGGCAGCTGTCTAGTTCCACAACTTGAAGTGAATGTGCCATAACAGAGTCACACACCTACAGTGTACCACTATATGTAGGTGCCTTTACAGCACAGTATGCATTATTAATCTTGTGTGAGCTGTATGTACATGTACATGTCAAATTATTGCACTTGCTGGCTAAACTCCCAGAATTCTTCTTTTCCAGTGGCTCAATAAATAAGACATGATGAATTACCTAATATTTATTTTTGTTATGGAGGCAATGTCATGGTCACGGTTATTACATGTACATGTACATGACTGGCACATTTTGAACAGGTAACAGATTTCTGATAATATCCAAAATGTTAATGTACATGTACATGTCTTATGTACAATGTACAAAGCTGTTCATCAACACTGTCAAGGGGGAAAAACAGCAAACTGAATAGGCAAGTTGGAATTGAATTGTTAATGAAATAATAAAATTGATTGATGCAAGACTTTAAGCTACGAACTCTGCTATTGCTGTATAGGCAAATTACCAGACCTACATGTACTATGTACATGTACAAAGTATATGCAGTGTACAATCAATTCAGTAATTTCCGGTATTTTTATTTTTCATCAGAACATTGCTTTTTAACTTGAGTAAAAGAAAACAAATGCCTTAAAATTACACATTTCTCAAAACAGTGATAAGAAGCATGGTTTTACAGTGAATAACATCAAGGTTTACTATTATCAAAAATCAATATTGGCTTAAAATAAAGATATATATTACAAATATACAAATATTTTGTAGTGATTTAATATTTTCATTAGTGTTTTAGACATAAGAGTAAAAAATGAAGACCGGGTTACCCCACCCCCGAAAAATCCCCATTGAGCAGGCAGCTGTTATGATTACGCAATGACATCACCGAAAGAACCAAAAGCCAAGTTGGCCTACAGCTGTCTCCATATGTGTGTACACACACGCGCGTAGACAATAGCATTCTACACAAAGCAGTAAAAGCAGAATGGCCATTTCAGATTCCTCACAAAGTGAGTTTGAGGTCTATTTTTCAGAAGAAGAATTTTATGATTACATCATGCTAACGTTAATGAAATACCGGGTCTCCACAACGATCATGAGGACCCGCGGGAAGACTTGGCAACAATAATTAGCAATATTACTTTTCTTTAAAAACAGAATACTGTAAATAAAATGTACTACATGTATATAAATTTAAACTAATAATAATAATAATAATAATAATAATAATAATAATAATAATAATAATAATAATAATAATAATAATAATAATAATAATAATAATAATAATAATAATAATAATAATAATAATAATAATAATAATAATAATAATAATAATAATAATAATAATAATAATAATAATAATAATAATAATAATAATAATAATAATAATAATAATAATAATAATAATAATAATAATAATAGTGCACATATCCACCCTGCTGGGCGCTCAAGGCGCTCAAGGCGTGGAAACAAAGAAAAACATAAATACAAACAATATACAATGATAGCATAGGAAAAAAATATATATGTACAGTACTGAGATACACGTACCTACAATGCAATTACAAATATACATCAACTTTGAAGAATTGTGACATAAGATGAGTTTTAAGCATCGACTTAAATCTAGTTATACTATGACAAGATTTGATTTTAGTTGGAAGATGATTCCAGAGTCTCGGAGCCACGACAGAAAAAGACCTATCACCCCAGTTCCGTTTTGAAGTTGGTTCCTTTAGGAGTGACATGTTGCTGGAGCGCATATTGCGTGATGGAGTGTAGACTTTAAGCAGTTCAGAAATATAAATTGGTGCAATGTTATTAAAAGATTTGTGAACAATTAGCATAAGTTTAAAAACAATTCTCTGTGAAACAGGAAGCCAGTGCAGTTCTTTCAAGATTGGCGTGATATGGCATGACTTTCTGGACAAAGTTACAACACGAGCTGTTGTTTTTTGTATGTGCTGAAGGAGGCGAGATATTTGATTCTGCGGGAGACCGTAAAGGAGAGCATTCCCATTATCGAGCCGTGATGTGACAAACGCATGTATAATTTGTTCAGCAGCACTTTTATTCAAGTATTTCCTTATTCAGCTAATATTTCTGATATGAAATGATGATATGCGAACAATGTTGGAGATACATGTATGAGGTTTTAACCCTATTCTACACGCATCGTTCCATTTGGCACGATTTGATAGTAAAAACAAAGATCTCTTTCTTGAGGGCGCTATATATCTGCCGCAACGTGTTGTGAAGACTTTTTATGAATGAAAAACTATTGTATACCCATATATGGAAGTTCTCGGCTTAAATAAATGTCGCTACTACTACCGAGTGCCACCAACCGTCGGAAAGTTTCGATAGTCGGGGTGCGTTCCCCAAACTCTCGGCGCCATTTTGTTTACGCATACATTGTAGTTGATAATCGTCACAAACAATCGCTAAACATCCTTCAATATCGTAACCATCCGAGATCGTATCGGATCCAAAATGCCTTCAAAGAAACATAAAGACCCTGTGATGGTTCGAACTTCTCAAATTCGGAATTGAATGATGAAATCATAGCATTTTTGTTCCATGAATCTGGCGATGACGAATCTTGTAGTGAAAGCAGCGATAGTGAAGATGCCACATCAGTCATGTAAATTTTCATAGATTCACAAATATTATCCAATTTACCCATTTCTTTTGTATTTATAGAGGAAAGGGATGTGTTATACTTATAAAAGCATAAAGAAACACATTCAATATACTTGAATGTTGAAAAATGTAAATAAATTTAAAAAATAAAAAATGGGGAAAATATTTCATCATCTAATTAATTATTCATGAATAATTAACCTGTAATTTGCATTTTTTTTTTTTTTTTCATTTCTGGAAGCTTGGGAGTTTTAGCTTTGTATTGATATGCCACTTGTTTGTTTTCAATGCTTAGATCACATAATAAATTCAATTTTAAAAACAACATGTTAATGCCACTTAAAATACCCCATTTTGGTGCATGTAGAATAGGGTTAAAGTCATTGTCGAGTCAAATATAACACCCAAATCACGTGCTTGTGATGAGGGGGTTATCTGCGAGTCACCAATTGTAATAAATGGAAGAGAAACTTTAGATAATTGCTGATGTGATATGATGACCTGTGAGATATTTATTGTGAATTTGTTTGGCTGGAACGAATGGGTGGGTCGTTGGTTAATTTAGCCGGGCAATCATCGTCTAACGTTAACATTAACGTTAGTTTTAGGATTTAAGGCTTTGCATGGTGGGAAATGATAATTAGGAAAGTTTTCGGAAGCACCATGTAACAAATCTCTAAAAAAGTAGGTGTTGGCTCTGAGAAGAGCCGGTTTTTTGTTCTCAACGTTTCGGCAAGTACATGTATGCTCTGGCCGTCGTCAGGAGAATGGAGATGTGGAGAGTGGTGTCTTATATACACTGCTGGAGGATCCTGTTGTGGGCTGAACTGCTGTGATTGGTGCTCGCTGGAGTGTGTTGTTGTGTGCTGGAACTCTTGGGATTGGTGCTCGCTGGGGTGTGTTCTCTGTGTGAGCCTGGTGTTCAGTGGAGTGTGTCAGTGCTGTGTTGCTGGTGGTGATGCCTGGTTGTGCTGAAGTGTTGTCTGCCAGATGCTGCTGATGTTGTATCCTATGTCTTGTGGTACTGTGATGTTTCTTGATTTCAATGGCTTCACGGATGTGTCGGTGATACCAATTCTTGACTGGTGTGATGAGTGCGGTGTTCTCCCATTGGATGGTGTGATTGTTGTTGTATGTGTGTTTGATGATTGCTGACTTGTCTACATGTATTCTTTCCTGCCATGTGCTTTATGTTCCTTTGAGTCTTGTTTTAAGGTCCCTGCCAGTCTTCTCCGATGTAAACTTTAAACCCGCATTACAGTGGATCGGTAAACACCAGATCTACTGGCAGGGTGGAGTTTGTCCTTGTGTGTCTGGAGCGCGGGATTGGAGTTTCATTGAAAAGGTGTGTGATATACTTGGATGTCTGCTTTTTCAGGATTCTCTGGATCTTGTGTGATGTGTGGCGATATGGGAGGATAGCGATGAACTTGTCTAATGTTGGTTCTTGGTCAAGCTTTCGGTTTGTGGTTGTTTGGTGAGTTGTGGTGATCTTGTAGTCAAGAACGAGAGGACTTGCTTGACATGCTTGAGTTCTTGTAGATGTTGGGTGTCACAGATGTATGCTCGTTGTACTAGTGTGCGTTGTATTGAAGACTTGACTGAACATTAGTTGACAATCACTAAGTGATGCCGAAGATGAATTTTTATTAATCCAATAACGTCCCTGCAAAGTTTATTAGTTAGGTAATATTTCCACCATTTTGATATATTGTGAGTTTTGCAAAACGAAATATATAGTACCGCTTTGAGTTTGAGGGGGCCTTAGAAATGTGTCAGAAATAGGAGCCGACACCTATTACTATTTTGCAACTTCTCTTCATCTTTTGGTGGGGCTTTGAATTTCTGGGTCGGCTTTATCTTTGAAGGAACAGCATGTCTGCATAGTTGTTTGGCCTTTACTCCAAACTGGGAATAAAGAACCTGGCTCAAAATCTTCATCCTGAAAGTGTGCACTACATAACACGCCCCCCTATCGTTTCAGTTTGCGGTAACACCATGTGTTTATCTCAACTAACGTGAAGCTGAGGTACAGGTTCTGAAAGGAACCGTGTCGCATAACTTCGTATCTCAACCTTCAAGGAGAAAGGTTCAAGGAGAACCAATTTGAACCGCTCGTTTTCTACTGTCGCTAAGTGAGAAATATGGTTCAGGGAGAACCATGGGGACTTCACGGAGGTTATTCTCAACGTATTCAGATACACCATATCTTAACGTGAAGCGTAGAAGCACAAAACCAATATCACAAGACTGGAATATCAGGCTGTCAATAACCTCCGTAATGACTCTTGATACACATTCTAAAGGCAGACAAGGGTAATACATGTAGTGATGGACCGCTTCTTCAGAATACGATCAGAAGGTTCAGGATATCCCTCGTACGGATACCTACACCGCCTCAAAAAGAACCCGATTCCGTTAGCAGAAAGGAAAGTCGCGCAAAACTTTCTTTCCTTAAACCGAGCACAGCCTTTACCCAAAGCACTATACAGCACCTCCGTCCGTCCAGCTCGAAATGCCCAAGATTCTTGGGCCCTCAAAAAGATTCATAAACCAGACAGACCGCCTCCGACCGATTGTCTCATCCCCGAGGTTCCCCCCATTATAACCTCGCCCAACACTTGACAAGGCTCTTACACCCACTCGTGGGTAAGGCCCCCATGTACCCAATTCAGCAGGGTTTATCAACATCATAAAGGGAACCATATTGCAGCCTTCCGACACGCTAGTGAGTTTTGGCGTCAAGTCATTATTCACCAATGTACTGACAGGCGAGGCTATCCTCGTAACCAAGTCGTTACCGAACATGATAGCACGCCTCCCCGAAATTATGTGAAATCTACTAATATACTTCCAATGGAAGAGACTTACTATGAACAGTCTTTGGGCACTCCAATTGGATCCCCGATATCCCCGGTCCTATAAACATCTTCATGGAAGATTTCAGACGAAAAGCCTCGAGACGGCACGATATAAACCCAAACTATGGACCGTAGATGATACTTTCATCATTTGGCAGCACGGTTCCCGACAAACTGAGTGACCCGGTCACCTCAACCAGCAACATCCGAGCATTCAATTCACCATGGAAACTGAGACATCCGACTACGTTTCCTTGATGTACTCATTTCCAAACGGGTTGATGGCTCACTTGGGCATTCGCCTTGCAGAAAACCCACACACAGACCGCTACCTAAATGCCCGGTCGTTCTCCACCCACCATCCGTGAAATCCCTCGGTGAATCGCACCCTACTTGAAGGGGCACACACTATCAGTGATAAAGAGCACTTGCCATCCGGTTGAAACATTCTAGCCGTGTTAAGAGACAATGGGCACAGACCTGATAAGCTTAAGTTTCCTCCCAAATAAGGAACGCTCCCACGATCCTCTGACGCAACCAAAACCCATTGCCATGCTACCGTACGCCGGCCACACTTCACACAAGATTCAGCGATCCTGAGGAAGCTGACATTAAAGGTCTACTACGGGACTCGAAACAAGTTGGAAGCAGTTACACACCCACAAGGACAGACATGATCCCAAACCCGGCCAAGCTGGGGTTTACCGAATTCCTTGCACCTGTGGGAGAGTGTACATTGGCGAGACCCGGCAGAGACCTTACGACCAGGCTCAAGGAACACAAGGCCCACACAAGGCCCGACGGAAAGAGGGGAATGTGACAAATCTGCGATCATCAAACACTCCACCGATTTGGACCATATCATTGACTGGCAGAATGCAAGATCATAGCCCCGAAAACACTGGTACACCCGTATCAGAGAGGCTATTGAGATTCATAAACATGACACTGTCCCCGGGACATCGGCTATTTCATCAGCAACATTTGGCATTCAATCCACCATCCACCAACACCCACACCCACTGTCAACTGATAATCGCCTCAGCGAGGCAACTCACACACACAGCAGGAAAACACACACAACAAGAACAATGCCACGGTGGCAACCAATCACAACACATCACACAACAGTAACACCAATCGGAACACTTCCCATTCTACACATAATCCCAGCAAATACTACTTAAGGGTTGCATCGCAAACCTCTTCATTCTCCTGAAGAAGATTAGAGCAGGCTAATCGAAAGCGTTGAGAATAACCGTGAAGTCCCATGGTTCTCCTGAACCATATTTCTCACTTAGCTTACAGTAGAAAAAACCAGGTTCCTGAAATTGGTTCTCCCTTTGAACCCTTCTCACTTAACGTATAGGGTTGAGATACGAAAGGTAATGTAATGACGTGTGTTCCTTTCAGAACCTGTACCTCAGCTTCACGTTAGTTGAGATAAACACATGGTGTTACCGCAAACTGAAACGATATCGATATTCCACCATGCAAAGCCTCAAAACTTACGCTCCTACTTTCAAGTTCTGGTGTTGCCAGCAGCAGGGTGTGGGTTCGAGCCCCGGTCGTGACACTTGTATCCTTGAGCAAGGTACTTAACCATAATTGCTGCTCTGCCTGGATGGAGACGGAAACCGTAGGGTCCCTGTAGTTGTATAATGCACGAAAAGTGCGGATGTGTAGGTGGCCGAGTGGTCTCAGCCACCTAACTCAAGTTCTGGTGTTGCCAGCGGCAGCAGAGTGTGGGTTCGGACCCCGCCGTGACACCTGTGTCCTGAGCAAGAACACTTAACCATAATTGTTCTCTCCACCCAGGGGTTAAATGGGTACCTGTGAAGTGCAGAGATGGTTTGCCTCTCTGCTCTGCGCTAGAAATAGCAGCAGCATTGAGCTGTATACCCCAGGAGCTGAGATGGTTTCAGTGAATGATTTATGAGCCTTATGAGCCTTATGAGCAGGGATAATAATATAATGCGCTTTGAGCGCCACTTAGTTGGTGGTGGATAATTAGCTATAAATCTATACATTATTACATATTATTATGGACCGGAGCCACTTCCACGGTCGTTAAACTTTTACTGTTGCAATCCAAATTATTCTGGATCGCTGGGTCTTTTTGGGGAACTTGTGAATACTTACCCCTTAGATCTATTACTGCAACCAACTACTATGTATTGGGTTACATTCTGAATGTTCTACCTTGAAAACCTTGTACATGTATTTCACTTATTCTGTGTCTAAATTCGTGTTGCATAAGCATCTTTTGCAAAGAACAACAAAGTGTATGTCATACGATTAGAAAGTCAGCTTGATAGGATAGCGTACAAGCAAACGCCACGCTCTTTCGATGATGTATTTTGGTCACATGCATTAAATCATCCATTGATCATTTTCAAGGTTGAAAGTTGGGGCAAAGTAAAAGCTTAGCTAAATCCCCTGGGGTTTTTTTTTCATTCACTCAAGACATTTTGTTGGGAAAAAAACAGCGCAGTGTACTTAACATCCTTTCAATTTATTTATCTGAATATAACATCTGTATAATAGTAAACCTTGAAATAAATTAGTTGTTGGTTCCACACAATGTACAATTTATTTGAACACTTACATATACATACACATGCACTCTACATTTACATACATTGTGGGGCACTACTTAAAAAAAGCTTATTACATATTCTTTTTTGAAAAAGTATCAAAATATTTGTTTTTCCTTTTCTTAAAGGAAGTTATTAATTATTCAGATAAATACAAAAGAAATTCAGGAAAAGCACTGGCGATATCTTTAAACAAGTGTATTGATCCAGTGGCCGTAGCATTCACTACATCGGTCCACAGGCCCGGACATAAAGGAAAGTTCCCCGGGGTGTGAGGGTCTGGCTCATTTAGTGCCAAGCACGATGTAAACAACCCGCTTATTTCCTAATAAAAGTCCGCTTTTTATTCAGATTAGCATGCTCAGGATGAATTCAATATCCTCAATTTACCCTAAATGATGCACCTAAGGACACATCATCAACTGGACAGTAACTACAAATGAAATTAGCAGTTTGGTGTTTCAGTTTGTTTCAACAAGGATTCTCTTTGTAAAATGCGTTGAATTTCAATTTTGGTTACACACGTTGACGTCTTTGAGTCGTTATTTGTCAATACATAGAATTATCGGTCATCAAAAAATTGATGTTGGTTGAATGCACTACACCCCAAACTGTTAAAAGTTTATGGGAGCAGATAAAATATGCCCAAGAAGAAAACCAGTTGAATCATGCGTTTCATCTTATTCCAGATGGTTGTAAAATTGTTTTGAATCTTGAAATAAAAAATATGTGTTTTAGATTTTTGAAATAAAATGGTATAATTTGGAGAAGCTCTCAAACTTTTAATCAATATTCATGAAAAACCCAAAAAAATGGAAAGGTGGTTAAATTTTGCAAAAGTACTTTGAAACTTTGAAATGTGTAAAAATGTTGTTAACATTTTGTCAAATAAAATATTTCTTTCATAACCAATAGATATTAATGTTTTATTTTCACTAATGAATGGAAGTAAACACCAAGCGAATTAAGTAGTGTTCGTCATTTCTTCTATAAGGAATGTGTCCATTGTCATTTAGGGGATCAGAATGTTCTTTAAAAAATCATTGCAAATGTAAAGCATTCATATCTTTTTGATTTCCACAGACAACAGCTTGTTGACGGTAGAACAACAATACAATCACAGATGTTCTTGAAAAAAAAAATTTGGGGTCATGTTAAACCTTACTATTTGTATATCTATAGTAAAATCAGTGGTTAAACAACTGTCCAACCTTTTCAAGCACTACATTTCAGTGCAAATCATACAATTTCACTATAAATTTTTTTGTGTGGTGTTTATGCAATTTTCAATGAGAAAATGCTAAGCCAAAGGTAAGGCCATTTAATCGAAAAGGGCGATCATTACAATATAGACGATACATGCATACAAAGGACCACAGTATACATCTACTACAAATACATAAACAATTTAATGTTTTAAAACAACGACATAAAATTGGGTTAAATAATTCTATTTCACATCGGGTTATTTCTTGGTTTAAAAGGCACTTTTCACACTACAGAGCCAATTCCCCGTTTTAACCCCACCAACACCCCAGCGACTGTTCGCACTATACCTATCTGGGAATATATGCACGTGTCCTTTCACACTCGCGATAATTCCGGGGAAATTAAAGTGGGCGCTAAACTGAATCGGCCCATGCTGGAATCTGGAAATGTTGTGGCAGGAGGTCCCAATCCCAGAATGCCATGTGCTCAAGCACCCACTACACTACGGTTGTTGTGTGACTGTTTCTGAATGCGACAAAAAAATGGCCTCCTGCAAACATGTCATCACATCATTTTCGTGGTGCTATTATTACACCAATATATTATATTACAAAATTGTGCGAAGACACGTAATGCCACCACACACGCCCACTTGGCACTCAAGTGCAGCTTGAGAAAAAAAAGGGAGAGCTGGTACCCTAACCATGCGGACATTATAACATATCGTAAAACTAGATGGATGCTTAACATATCCTGTCCACAACAATTTTTTTATTCAATTCTAAAACCATTTATTTGGTCACATTAAGCAAAACTAAATATATCAGCGTTTATTTACAGATTTAGATATTTATATTGTAAGAAGGAAAGTATCTAAGTTAATGAACACAATACTAGATATTACTGCTTGAATTTTTTGCCATGCTATTTGTGACCTCGCTGACCTTTCAAGGAACATGTCGACGTCCCAATATCCAAGGACAAAATGTGGGTAAGTTAAACCTTTCATTTCACACTAGTTGCTATTTCCGGGAAAAACCTTAACCCTTCTACCGAGCAGGGTAATTGTTTCAGGAACTCCATACCAAGTGTGAACAGACCCCCAGAATTTCCTGTAAAATACGTCTAGTACATTTTTTTTAAAATAAAGTAACAAATAAGGTAATTTTGGTCCAAAAAAAGAAAAGGGGAAAAGGGTATCTTGCCATTTTTTTTTTAAATTTCAGACAAAACCCTTTGAGATGGGGCATCCGGAAAATTGGGGGAACACCCATGTTTTTAACTTATAACGT
>CM055818.1:23348344-23454935 GCA_029582265.1 Zoroaster sp. YZ-2022 | reverse complement strand
GCCGGGGTCACTTTTTCTTCTTGTGATGTAAGAAAAGAATGTGTAACAAAAATTTGAAGAACAGTTTAATATACACTGTACAAGTACAGTATGCTTTACAGCAACAGTGACATCATCATCGATCTAATGAATAATTCACCATAGCGTGCGACGAGACCTAACCAATGCGAAGCGAAAATGCAAATGATGGCCTTTACGCGCTGGGAAAACAAATTTCGCGCCCCGCCGCATAGCTGGCCCCACTGCATAGCCGGCCACACGCAGCGAGGCCCTCTTCCCACCTCGTTGCTTCGGCGGCATGGCTTGGTCGTGCAAACAAAAAGTATACACGGTTGAGTGAATACGTACAATGTACACGACGTGAGCACGGTGCAGGCACGTCCTTCCTCTATGGCGTCATCAGTCGAACTCCATTTCTAATGAAGTTTATGTGTGTTGTAAAAAATGCATTTGAATGGTGGAAAAAGAATGGAATTTGTAAACAGTTACTAAATTTATCTTATATTGGAACCACTTAGTAGCCAAAAGAATAAACGTGCAAAGAATACCAGCATATTTAACAATTTACAAAGAGGGTATAAGGTCACAGTAAGTTTGTGCGTTTTCACGAAGAGACAATTGTGAGCTATTTATAGATCGGTAGTAGCGCGCTGCAATTGGGAAAGTTGTGTTGATTTGAGCGTTTTTCTCGAAGGATTATTGTCTTTATTATCGTTATGTTGTGATTAATCGTCCCGTTCTTTAATTAAAAAGTTGACACATTTGGAAAGTTTGAAATCTGTTCTTTCACACAGGCACACATTTTACATGTATTTTTGCGTCTTGAATATGAAATGGTACGTTTAAAACATTATATATTACTTAAAGTTCAATGCTGTTTGGCCTGCAAGTGCCATTTTTTCCTTAATGAATTAGTGTAATTACAAAACTAATGATTTTTGGACATTATAAATTTGTGGTATTGTAGATTTCAAAGTAATTCAAAATATCAAAAAATTACGATTTTCCCAATTGGCACTTCATGAAAACGGTGACGATCTAAAATCACCTGTTAGTTCATAATGTCCTAACCGAAATGCGAAACAACAACCATGTCGCCAAACACACTCTGGCATATCTCAATCCAAGCTCACAGGCGTGTCAACAATGTATCTTCTACCGAAACAGGCCTACCTTTCGTTAGAAGACCATAATAAGTGGATGTTCAAGTCAAAATCTCAGAATTTGTAGGTCATTTTCTATTCCCAATAGTAACCGCCCAATATATGCATGTCCGTGACACAGCAGACATACCGGTAGTGCGGAAACTCCAAGGATAAGATGTGCTTATCACAAGTATTGATGTTGTTTCAATGTACACAAAAATCCGCCAAACTGAGGCAATAAACTGTGTATGCAAAGCCCTCGACCAAACCAACCATCCATAATTATGTCATCAGCAAACCACCTTCCGAATACAGTAAAGGTAAAGGCCATATTTGCATTTTCGCTTCCTATTGGTTAGGTGTCGTCCATAATGATGAATAATTCATTACATGGATGTGCTTGCAAGAACTTTGTGTTCAATGCAGTTTTGTGCATACTGCTGACACTTGTGAGCGTAAGCGCGTCTTATGGACTGCCCTCACAGTACCCTGCATGGTGAATCTAAAACAATACGGAATTAAATAGTAATAATACTATATCATCATGGACTGTGATTGTGCACGTCTCGCAGTAGATGACTGCCCTTATTTGAAGGTAAGAATTGCTTAAGTTCATAATGCCAAACTAAAGAAGCGCATTAATATATAAATTATAAGGTAAATTTGATAAATTTGAACACGAAGCTGCCTTAGCGATGGGGTGACATTAATGTTTGCAAGCCTCTACATGTACACTAGACACTCATGGCAGTCATGCAGTGACTACATAGGCCTACTGACTGTACTTTATACTGAAAAATATCTGCCTGCAGTGCGCTTTACAGCCAGTCCTACAGTAGTACTACTACTAGTAGTAGTCGTATGGCAAAGGTTGGTAATCAATAATGACATCTAGACTTTATAAGAAAGTTAACTTAAGTATATTCACGTCAACCATGGTGGTGGGTAAAAATAGACGTGTAACGTTATGATTATCTGTTGTTTCCACACTTACTAATAGTAATAATCACACATTTAAACAGTTTGTGTGGATTGGCAAAAATCTTATTTGAAATTTACACAAGGTTTAATTTTTATTTGTTTTACATTAAAACAAAACATCAGCAAGTTTTAATACATTTAAACTAACATTTTCCCCTCCTCATTTTTGCACAATTTATCAGGAATTTCTACCTGAGGGATATGACTACAAAATATGTGACTATGAAGAAAACCAGAGCAGTCAATTCAAGGCTGTGGTCAGACTACCACTTTCAGTGAAATCCAGCAATGCTGCATCTTCCAACTGCAATGATATTAAAAGTATTCATGAGTATATGCAAGTTGTCATTAGCTTTTGAACACAATGAACATTACAAATGAGAGGAAGCAAAAATATGTCACTTTTAGTACAACTTACAGCTGTTTTTGCAGTTTTTTGGATTTTTGGGGTTAGGACAGACCTTCGAGCCAAGAATTATGCTCAGGAGTCTTATTTTCTAACATTTCTTTGCTTTAATTGTTTTTAATAGGAGATGTTTTTGTTTCGTTATCTCTATATCTCTTCTAAAACAGTACAGACGGTAAAGTAGAAGAAATTTGATTGTTGGTTTTTGTGTTGAAGTACCAAACATCCTATGAAACATAAACATTGAGTTATAAAATACACGACTTTTTTATTAGGTCCATTAATTATGCTTTTGTTTCAAACTGCCACACAATTATTTGATTTAAATCAAGGCCTGACAATTAGATCTAACTTATAATGTGGCCAATTTTTGATTTGTATTATTTTTTCAGAAGAAGTTTTCCCATTATAATCATCTGGAAATCGAATGTACATTAGTAGATAATCATAGACCTAGCTGTCGATAGATGATGAAGTAGTTATTTTAAAGGACAATATCTTTGTAAGGACTTTGCATTAAATTTAATAGGTTGCTTATTTTGTTATTGTTACAAAGAAAAATTTCAAGACAGCATTTGATACTCATGGAAAAACTCCAACTATGTACACGTACAAGTACATCCATATAACCATGTGATATTTTTAAATACACACCCTACTATATCTTACTAAGAGATTAAGATGAAGAAATTACCACAATTCATGTTGAATTGTCATTTTACTTTTAATATTTTGTATTTCATGCCTACATTCATCAACAAACTATTTCAAGATTATTTTTTATTTGTTGGTTTGAATAAAGTAATTTTCTTTGTATATTTTTGTCTTCCTCTTTTGTTAGTTATCCCATCAGAATAAAAAAAAATACAAAAACAGACCACTTGTAAGAGACATAAATCAAGTCAGATTGTTTTTAAACAACAGTTCACTATTCCTGAGGCATTGATTTGATTTATAATTAATTGACATTCATATACAATCTGAGAAATTAGATTTACATAATGGAGTGAAAGCCAGGGTCACTTTTTTCTTGTGATGTAAGAAAAGAATGTGTAACAAAAAATTTGAAGAACAGTTTAATATACACTGTACAAGTACAGTATGCTTTACAGCAACAGTGACATCATCATCGATCTAATGAATAATTCACCATAGCGTACACGACGAGACCTAACCAATACGAAGCGAAAATGCAAATGATGGCCTTTACCGCGCTGGGAAAACAAATTTCGCGCCCCGCCGCATAGCCGGCCCCACCGCATAGCCGGCCACACCGCATAGCCGGCCCTCTTCCCACCTCGTTGCTTCGGCGGCATGGCTTGGTCGTGCAAACAAAAAGTATACACGGTTGAGTGAATACGTACAATGTACACGACGTGAGCACGGTGCAGGCACGTCCTTCCTCTATGGCGTCATCAGTCGAACTCCATTTCTAATGAAGTTTATGTGTGTTGTAAAAAATGCATTTGAATGGTGGAAAAAAGAATGGAATTTGTAAACAGTTACTAAATTTATCTTATATTGGAACCACTTAGTAGCCAAAAGAATAAACGTGCAAAGAATACCAGCATATTTAACAATTTACAAAGAGGGTATAAGGTCACAGTAAGTTTGTGCGTTTTCACGAAGAGACAATTGTGAGCTATTTATAGATCGGTAGTAGCGCGCGCTGCAATTGGGAAAGTTGTGTTGATTTGAGCGTTTTCTCGAAGGGATTATTGTCTTTTATTATCGTTATGTTGTGATTAATCGTCCCGTTCTTTAATTAAAAAGTTGACACATTTGGAAAGTTTGAAATCTGTTCTTTCACACAGGGCACACATTTTACATGTATTTTGCGTCTTGAATATGAAATGGTACGTTTAAAACATTATATTACTTAAAGTTCAATGCTGTTTGGCCCAAGTGCCATTTTTTCCTTGGCCAATTAGTGTAATTACAAAACTAATGATTTTTGGACATTATAAATTTGTGGTATTGTAGATTTCAAAGTAATTCAAAATATCAAAAAAAATTACGATTTTCCCCAATTGGCACTTCATGAAAACGGTGACGATCTAAAATCACCTGTTAGTTCATAATGTCCTAACCGAAATGCGAAACAACAACCATGTCGCCAAACACACTCTGGCATATCTCAATCCAAGCTCACAGGCGTGTCAACAATGTATCTTCTACCGAAACAGGCCTACCTTTCGTTAGAAGACCATAATAAGTGGATGTTCAAGTCAAAATCTCAGAATTTGTAGGTCATTTTCTATTCCCAATAGTAACCGCCCAATATATGCATGTCCGTGACACAGCAGACATACCGGTAGTGCGGAAACTCCAAGGATAAGATGTGCTTATCACAAGTATTGATGTTGTTTCAATGTACACAAAAATCCGCCAAACTGAGGCAATAAACTGTGTATGCAAAGCCCTCGACCAAACCAACCATCCATAATTATGTCATCAGCAAACCACCTTCCGAATACAGAAATTGTTTCCAATTTGTAAATAATTTCTACCTCCAGAAAATCGGTTGTGCAATGTGCTCAACAGCCAGTCCGGAAATTTGTGACGTAACATTACATGATCTCGAAAATACAATCCTCCAACAGGCTGATAATATCGTTTTTGGTGTCACTGTATAGTTACTAGTCACCTATAGTGGCGAACTTGAATATTTCAAAAATCTCATAAACACAATGAATAACATGCACCCAACTCTAAAATTCACATAGGAGGTCTCGAAAACATCAATCGATTATCTTGACTTATTAAACCATTTTCAAAGGAAAACGCTTCCGTGAAACTGGCATCTGAGACACAAAGGTGTACACCAAACCTACAGAAACACCAGTTTCTGCACAAAACCTCATCCCATGTGTTCAATGCATTTGTTTACTGAGAAACTCTCCAATTTGCTAGAAATACCAACTATGAGGAAGATTTCACAGATAAAGTCAACATTTTCTCTCAAAAATTATTAGCCAGAGGTTATACTCAAACTGAGATAAACAACACAAAATAAAGTGTCACTGGCCAAACGAGCTAAACTGATTCACAAATTACCAAAAGGCAAACAAAACAAAGAAGCACCGCTCGTCTTCTCAACGAACTATAATCCGTTCGTAAAACATAAAGATGTGAAATAAGCATTAAACAAGCATTGACATCTGATACCACAAAACCAGCAACTCTAGGAAATATTTCCAAAACTACCTTTTGTTCAGAAAAGCTCAAAACATTCGGGAGAAATTAATCTGAGAAAATCTCACAAATACAGATTCAAAAGGATCAACTGAGAAACTCACTCTCACCACATAACCAAATCATATTATGATTTTTTAAAGAACTAGACGAAACACTAAATGTCAACAGGGATGAAGTGTCACTGAATGGGATCGCACCATCATATTTCACTCAGTATGGATAAATATATTTTGATGGTAAAAATGTTTTATTTTCGACGTCAGACGTAAATTCAGTTATGAAAAAACAATTTCTGGCTTGATGCTGCGTGATTGGAATGTATGAGATAGAATATACTTACACGATTCGGAGCTGTGATAGACCATCAAATGCTCCATTGGCAATTGTGCTGATATTGTTGTTTTGAAGCCATCTAAGATAGGGAAAAGAAGTAGGGTTAAAACATCGAATTAAATATTGTATACATGAGTCAATTTTACAAACAAAGTAAATCAATGTACAATGTTGAACGAGATTAAAGAAATGTACATCACAATACAAGAACAGTAAATTTATCAGAAACTAAGTAACCAAATAATTATGGAGGCATATTAAATAGTCCTATATAGGTGAGGGGTAGGGAGATTTGGTGGACAAGACAAACGAATTAAAGGTCATTAAACTAGGTCATTCAGACAGACGAACGGACTTAAGGACAGCAAAGGAATATTTAAATTATGAACAAGGGATAACATATTACGGAAACTGATAAAATGGATCGTGACTTGTTGCTTAAGGAGAAGGACTTATGTCGAATAATAACATCATAGCTGTTCTTTGTATAAGAAGCTTTAAAGCGCCCCACAACTGACTCTGTTTTCACCATTCTGTCAATACTGTTCCAGAGGCGTGGCCCGTAAAATTAAAAAAAAAAATCATAAAGTAGTATGTGGGAGTGAACGGCAGAAAGAGATTGTGTTGTGATCTGTTGGAATATCCATGAATATCATAGACTGCAGTAAAATAGGAAGAAAAAATCTTGAGGAAGAAGTTGGTCAGTATACTTGTACATGAAGATCCCAGTACGCAGTTTATTAACAGGCCTATCAATGTGTGTTAATGTGCTCAGTGTAGAGAAAAAAAGGAGCAGGGTGCATATTCTGATGGGCATTTTTTGAATAGGAAGTAGAGAGTTGTTAGAACGAGCCCAAACAATACTACAATAGTTAAGATAAGGGATTATTTAAATGTTGTATATGGAGAATAAGACAGAAAGAGGAAGACAATAACATCGTTTTTCATTTAAGTAATACCTATTCAAAGAATGTTGTAAACTGGACCTCATTGTTGTAGGTATAACATCCAATATAGAGAGAGAGCTAGAATAAGGACTGTTATTTACTGAAGAACACGCTTTCTTTTATTGGTATTCAACGATTATTACATTTGAACCAGGATGAGACATTGGTGATATCAGTGTTGACGGTAGGTATGGTTGGGATAGGAACAGATAATGGTAGTGTTGTCTTCAAAAAAGTGCAGAGGGGCAGAGGCAGTTTAACAACTGCCTTGTTCTGGACCGTGAAGAGGCTGGTTATTAACTTGTCTTGTTTCGGTGCGAGGGGCTGGTTTATTCAGTGAGGAGTCGTTGTAACAACTTAATGACTGAGTAGCCCCCACCTTGGAGTGGCCATTGGCCTTGTGTAGGGAGAATTGCCTTAAAAAAAAAAAAAAAAAAGGAACACATTTTAGCAATAAGCTTATGATAAAAGTGCGCCGTATCAAGAACACCAACAAATGTGCCGCCTAACACCCATGGGTATCGATCGGTGGGACACTCTTTTTGCAACATCAACATTGATAATAAAGCACTCACAATGCCCCACAGATCATCCAGAATAATTTGTCGTGACCCTGAATGCTATAAAGCAGGCCCCTCCGCCACGAATTTACCATTTTGGACAGATCACTACGTTTTCTCATCCATTGCCGTCGATCGGTTTGAATTTGAGGCCAATTATTGAGAGACATTCATTTCCCACTTTTGAGAGTGGGGAATGGCAATAACTTTCCTCCACTGTTGATGGCCCATACCAAAATAATGCACTAAATAATTGTAAAGGCAAACCCTAAATCCTAATAAGTATGCCACAGTTTTATTTGTTAATGTTTTTTTTTGCATCCCTGTCGTCATAAAGCACTCGGAATGCACTACTTAGCATCTTGCATCCAAAATTCAAACCCCCCCCCCCCAAAAAAAACAGACAAACAAACACATAAAAAATAAAAATACATAAACAATTAAAATAAACAAATACATAATTACACAAATAAATCGTCGCCGGTGCAACCCGGGATGTGCCTCCATATGGCCAAATCCTGGACCCGCCCTTCCCCTCACTTCTCAGCAGCTATGAACACCCATGCTAACATACAATATCATACTTATGTTAGTAAGCTTCATATAGATTAGGGCATTCAGCCCCTTCTTCCTTCAACGACAAAGAAGCAATTGTACCCATGGATGTATCACACTAGTCAAGCCCACATAGTAACAAAACCAGACAATGAGAGAATACATCAATCACCTTGTGATACAAGGCAGTGGCGGATCTAGGAGTTAACAAAAATGGGGGCGCATCTTGGGTCGCACAGCCTCATCCTGCTTTTAGACATCATTTTGGGGGCAAAACAATTTTGTGAGTAAAAAATGTCTTGCAGTAAAAAATAAAATAAAATAACGTAAAAGAAAATAAAAGAAAAGAACAGGGGCCTGCCTTCAATACAACATTTAGAGTTACGAAAAAATTTGACCTTGGACGCTTTTGGTGCATTCAGATCGCTTCATTAATATATTTGTGTTGCAAGAAAAATGGTAGCCTCCTCCTCAGTAGTCAGGATATGGTAATATATTTATTTTTTTAAATTTATTTATGAGCCATCAAAAATTGAGTGACATTGGATATACTGTCCCCCACCCTCTAAAAAAGTTGGGGACGTGCCCTCCTTCCCCACTGATCGACGCCCATGGACCATTTGTCAAACAAACTGGCCAGCCAACCTCATTGGAAGAACACGACAGAACAATAAACCATTGTCTTCACGAATTTATGTAAGTCGCATGAAATTCGATGGGAAAGTTAAAGCAGCGTATTATACCCATTCCGCAGCTGCGTCGTTTTATTAATTTGCTTAAACTGGAAGTTAAATAAAACAAACAAGACTAGACAAGTTGTCAATAAGTATGAATCAACATTTTGAGTTTATGCTTGTATATACTGCAAATCCTAGCTGTGTAAACTTGGAGACCAGAGCTGGGCTATTGTACCAATTATCCATGAAGATGACATGCCCCTTGTGTTCCAGTCCTTTCACTAGATACAACACAACATGGCCTGGTGCATGAAGGACGGACGGATAGATGGTGTGTTGCCATGGTTGCAGCATGCACAGTGGAGGGTTGACCTGTTGCTGTGCTGGCCGTATGCCCGGATTCGGACTCATTTAAAGAGATGCATTTCAGTCCCCACTTGTTGGCCTTTCGCGGTAAGTACTTCTTAAAGCTCAGTCGTCCTTTAAACTTCACCATACTCTCATCCGTTGAGAGGTTTCGTCCAGGGCTGTATATTTTGAGAAAGGTTGGCAGTACAATGTCGTGTAAAGGGCGAAGTTTTGCCAGTTTGTCGGAAGGGCTGTCTACTTGAACTCTGTTGTTGGCTAGATGAAAAATCTAAAGATTGCGGTGAATCTGTTGTGGGACATAGATGACGGATATACCGGACTTCGAAGGACATCTGACATGGACCTGTGCATGCTGTATCGTAGACTTAAATTCAAGTATTAGATCGCGGTTATTTTTGTCTGCATCAGCCACGCAAAACGCCGTTTACCCCTACTGGCTATCACAGCCCTAACTTGCGATCTCAGACTTGACCCTCTTGTGTTTGTGGGATATTCATGTTTCATAGCTAAAATTTACATAATAATACGGATGCTAGAGAGATGGCCAATCAGGAGGCCACAAAAACCTTGTAGGCCGCGTCTATTACGAACAGGTTACACTCGCTTAAAAATATTTCTGTAATATTCATTCGATATTAAATTTGTATAGTGCTTGGTACGTAAATAGTATTTGAAATGATAGGTAACTTTGATGAGATCTTAGAGTTGTAAAAAAATACAAAATAAAATACATAATTCCTTCTCTACAAAAAACGTCTTACCTACAGTTTAAATGGAATCGTTGAGTACGTCTCCTCCAACTGCATGTAGAAGGTTTAGTTTGAATATTCATGTTATGAAAGGCTTTGCGACCAATCAGATTGTGTCGTCCTCTTTTGGACTAATTCGCAATAGGGTGTGTACAAACCGACGAACAACATTCCCAAGTCTGTGATCGAAGGTTAATGTCGGAGGTTAATGCACAAGAGCGCGTTGATGCGATACTACAGAGCCGTATTGGCTTCAGACAGGCAAAAAACCACGATCACAGACTTGGAACCAAGTCTAGCTGTATCGAGGCCTTGTGTTGATGCCCATGCAAAGTAATAATGCCACTAATGCCATCATTTCGGGAATATTAGTTGGAGTTGAAGCAGGCTGACGATTGGTTGGGTTTGCAGTAAAAGTTTGTTCAGCATATCGATTTGTCTCCGTCACCATCAGCTCACAGGTCGCTTGACATAAGTATACAGTTCACAATTTTGGAAAGGTGTACAGTTACTCAAATCTTCAGTAGTTCCCCTGTTTCCACTGAATTGCACCATGTGTTTCCTCGTGTATGCGTTAGTTTCACACCAACCAGACCGGCAGTTTGGCTTTTCCGATGAAGATGATGATTAGGGACGCATTCCTCTTCACTATCTTCCGACTCCGGTGTAGAATCCTCGTCAGAAGACATGTCTGACCTACTATCTGTGAAGATTTCCTCCAAAATGTGTGCACTTTGATCGGCGTCCATGACAATATAAAGCAGTAGCACGCAAAAGCTCGCGGGCGTACTTTTTCAGCCAATCAGAAATCGCTGGTCAATTGAGGACTCTATTGACATTTCGCTACAACAGGTGTTACCAATGTGCCACTGGGGCACACCGGGAACAAACGAGAGTTGTTTGTGCATGCCAAAAGAACACCACGGTACCCAAGCGATATGCAATATTGAGCAAATATCGCACAATGGGGTTGAAAGGGTTATGTACTCTGTACATTTTGAGCCAGTTTAAACGATTTGGTTATTGGTGGATTGTGCTATTCAATTGGTCTTATATAAGGCACCATCGAAAAATGGTCCTTGTGAACATCGGAAGATTACTTTTTAGGCCTAGTACTATGAGTAAACAATGAATAAAGTGGCCGGACAACAGCAAGTAGGCGGACTTAAACACTGACGGATTGTTTAAATTTGTTTCTGCTATGTAGCTGCAAGTACCTTTAAGTAACACAAAACGTTTTGAATAAAACTTACGTGGGAAGTTCGTTGAACTTTCATTCAGTGATCAGATCAAACGTGCATAAATAAGTGTACAACTTTCTATCAATGATTACGGATGTCGAAAAATAGGTTTTCTAAGAAAGCTTAATTGTACACGTTTCCCCAAAAATCAATAGCGATAGTTAATGCTCAAAGCCCTCTCGATTTTTAGTAAACGTTTGTCAGATTACTTTCGAACTATGTTATCGTTTGAATGATTTCATCACTCTCTGTAGCCTCATTTGTGTTTTTCTATTTTGGTATAAGTAAGCTTACTATATTTTGTATTGTAAGTTTATCATCATCTGGTCGAGCTAGCTCGGACATTCATGACTCTACCACGCCATCCATCATGGTCCTGCATCAGGATCGGGAGATCTTCTGGGAGGCATCCAGTATCCACTCAAAAGTTGGTCAATGTATGTGGTTGCTGGTCGGCCGATCCGGGATTGGCCTTGACGAGGAGTCCAGAGCAGCAAATCACTTGCACACTCTTGCTTTGCTCGCCAGCAGTGTCCAGCAAAGCGCAATCTGTAAGTTTATACTCGAGGTTTATACTCTCTTCTGTGATTTAAACTTGTATCCGCAAAGTTCAAGATGTATAAATTCACTCCTCTATATAGTATTTATTTTGATTATTAGTCACTTTGTAGCCTAGTTATCATGTTCTTATTTTATTTTAGGTATTGCTTTGGAGAGCCGACCTGGTTTGTCTCTTCACGTATCCATGTCTATGTTCTAATCTCGGATTATCATCCCCTAGACCCTGACTGGCTTAGTATCTCTGGAGTTTGTACCAAGTCAAATCAAGCTCAAGTCTATCGAGTCAAGCTGAGTTCTAATAATTGAGTTATATTAATGCTCACTGTAATTGCGTCATCGTTGATTGGTTTGCTTTCGAGCACCTATGTGGTTTAATGAATGCCAGTAGAATTAAGAATTAAGATTTGCAGTTGCACTATGTAATTGATAAGAAACCGTTTCTCGCAAATGGTAATTACATGTACATGAAATGTTAATATATGCTAACGTTAATGATCTTTTCGCTGATTGGACTATACAATAAATATTGTGCGTACTAATTCGGGAGCATGGATAAGCTAGGGCGCAGCTTTTGAATGCCAGTAGCTGTCAGGCTGACGGCTTGGTGTTCTGTATGCTGTACACTCTCTGATGTGGCAAAACGTTATTGTGAGTGAGTTAAGTAAATAAACAATAATAAAACCCGTCGGAACTATTTTGTTGGTTCTGATTTAATTAGTGTTTAATGAGTGTTTTAGGTTAAGACCGACGATCCCGTTGGCACATTTAGGACATAATAAATGGTGGATGATCTGGGTACACGGCTGTTTCAGCCGCGTAAGAAGGCGCCCTCTTTTGGCCTTAAGGCGCCAGGCTGCACAAAGCCAAATCACAGCGCGTCTATGACGTCAACATTAAGAATGAGTCTTCAACCGTTGACCGGGTGACCTTCCTTCCTTCTTAATTCCGATTGTCTAGTAAATATTTTTTGGCAGTTCAATCTTTGAATATCCTGAATATTCATTTAAGGTCACTTAGAACAGGGGATTTTATGCAAATTTTGTTTACATCGGGCTAGGCAGCGGGAAAATGGTCACGTGACACTTCGGCGAATGGAAAGAAGAACGTTCCCGAAATCGCTCTTGTTTGAGCCCTGTTTTTATAAAATCTGCACCATAGAATTTCCTGAAACTTGGATGGTAATAAAAACAAGTCATCAAGTGCCACTTAAGCCACAAGGTAAGTCTGGGCCAAGGGGTTTTCAGTTTAAAACGGAGAGTTGAAAATGACTCTGATGCAGACATGTCTCAAGAACGCAAGGCATGTTGTACACAAAAACTCCATAGACAGTGCTTACACGTGTAAATGTGCATGTGTCTCATGCGAATTTGTAAACACATGTTTTGTTCACGTTACACACGTACGTGTAATATATAACATTGTTGCTGGGGAAACTAGTCTTTGAGTGGCATGTTTTTCTATCTGTGTTTGACATTTTTGGGGAAAAATAATGTTTTGGTGGTGGAAAATACCCTTCGTCATCAACGATATTTTTTTCTCTATTTTACGCTACCTCCATGGTCTCCATTTCCTTCCTCCATATGATTGAATCTCCATTAACGTTAATGGTTAAACGTGGTTAGGTTATGTCAGAGAAGTGGCCTAACGTTAAAGCAGTGAACATCCTATATATTACGTTTAATCGAGCGGAAGGTGTGACTTAAATTCGAACCTTTATTTTTGTATCAAGTACTAGGCCTACAACCATGACAACTTACAAGTAATATTTACATGAATTTATTCACAAATTATTTACAGAATTATGTCAGAAACTAGGGGCCAAGTTGTTCACTGCGCAATTAATAATTACTTTAAGCTATTCACAAATTCACAAATTATTTGCACAATTTATGTTCAAAATTATTTACAAGTTGTTTAAATAGGTATGTACAATCAACATTTACTTGGATTTATTTACATAATATACGAATTATGCACAGAATTATTTATAAATTGCAATCAATTTTGTCAACTTACGAGTCACATGGTGCTTTCCTCATTACCTAGGCAAAGGACCAGTCGGCATTTTTTCTTAAAAACTTAAAAACCAGTTTGCAAGATTTAAAAAGCTTTCCTATAAAAAATCAAAGATAGACCTAGTGAAAAAGCTTGCGGACTTGTATACAAAAATTCTCAGAGCAAACCCTTCACTCGTACGTGACCATGTGCGCAGTACGACGAGTAATTAAAAAATCAACAAAGTTTGATCAATAGCTATTGCTTGACTGTTTAAAACGTTAGACTTCACTTTCCTTTATATTGGTAAAAAACTTCTGCCCACACCTCGCCTCGTGAATTTAAATCATCACACATTTTGTACTTAAGTTGAGTGTTTGTCATTACATTGCTCGTGCATAATTTCTAACTATTTCATCCTTCTTGTCTAGATACTGATGTTCATGGATCGGAGTGGAATTAAATAGATGCACAATGGACTGATTTGTTCCCTCAAAAAGATGATTTACTTGAAAGGTTTGTAGAACCACCTCCATAGAAAAAAGAATAAAGCAAGTTCAGACAAGGAACCATGGTCAACAAGTGGTCGCACGGCTGTTTCACGCGTATGTGACGCGCGTAAAGAAGTTTTCCCAGATCGTAGCCACTCATGCATAATTCATGTCAAAAGGATGACGTCACGCTAATAATGGCTGCGCCCACAGATCACAGAGCTGACGAAAACTGGGTCGAAATATCAGCTAAATTAAACCTTCACACGAAGGAAATGGACGTTCTATTAAACTTTTCTGATGAATCATAATTAAATTATACTCTTGTGGTTAGTGGGTGCTTACAAAAATTTAAAAGCCGGGAAAAAAATCAATTTTTACGTCGTATTCGTACATCGTCTTTTGTTGTTCGAAAGATTCAAACGACGTTCCAAAAACCTCCCTTTTTAATTAACAGGGGCTAGTTTTAACTTTTCAAAAAGGATTATTAAAACGAACTACTATGTTCACTTTTTAAACGTTTAATCTCATGTAGGACATTTCGTTTAAGTATTCAATACCGTTGTTGAAAACTTGTAAAAACCGAGGCCTAACAAAACTTCCATTAAAATCGTTTACTAACGTTCCGTGCAGACGGCCCAGCCGCAGTAACTTCTTCGCTGGTAATCCCATTAACTCTATAATTTTGTACGGTGTTGTGTGGGCACCGGTGAAATACGTCAGAACGGCGCGCTATGTAAATACTATTTACATGTAAATACTATGTAAATTACTACTCAATTGAGATTCCACATGGTGTCACCGCAATTAGTCTTACTTATCATCCTCACCATGCAAAGCTGCAAGTTTTACCTATGTAAATACGACATAAAACACAATAATGGGGGCCACTTTGCATCTGTCACGTTAGCAGTTTTTGTTAAGTACCTGAAACCGACCAAAAAGTGTTTCAACATGTGAATGGACATGCAGGCTTATACTAGAACTAATTTGAGTTGATGTATTTTATTTGTTTATTGTTTTATTTATTTTTTTACCCTCACATTTCCATACAAATTGGACGGAAAAAGTTACCGCACTTTTCCGTCCATTTGTTGATGGAAATTTTAGGGTAATTAAAAAAAATAATACTAATAATCAACTCAAATTATCTTTAGGATAAGCATGCATGTCTATTCAAATGTTGAAATTCTTTTTGGGTGGTTTCAGATATTAAAAAAAAAAATACAACCATTAGAAAAACTGCTAACGTGACGGTAGGAAAGTGGCCCCCTTTATTGTGTTTTATGTCATACACTAGTTTACACAAAACTTTCATCAATATTCTACACAGTAGATTATACGGGAGTACAGTGATAAAAACGCACAGGAACAAAGATGAGTTTCAGTGATATTTACACATATTTTATTCATTATGAGTTTCAAATTCCATCAACAAGCTCTAGGAAAAATCTGTACAGTATGTACAAACAGAATCACAATTCACGGTTCTCGTAACCTTCCAAAGGAAACCAGTGAGTATAGGAAAGAATTATTGAATAATTTCGGTATAAGTGTATGGGAAGATTCAGCGGACCAGCATCCATGAAAAATATGTGAAAAATGTTCAAGAAAACTAAGACACTGTAAATCTGGAGAACGATTTTATACTGTTCAGAGCCTCAAAGATAAACAGCGAATCCAACAAAATTGACCAAAGCATACAAGAACTGGAACTTGGTTCGTGTGTGAACTTTTTACGCAACAGTCTAGAGGAGGACCGCAGTCTAAACCAAAGGCTGGTAGGCCTAAATCAACAATAGCTTGTACACAAACTTTGCCCTTTTCACTGAGCGATGACAATATATTTCATCAATTAAGTGATGCGCAACATCTGGAATATCCCATTAGTTTTAAAATCAGTGGTCATCAGTGGGAACAGTCACTCTTCATTTGTAGTATTTGTCTATGTATACTGGGAAAGCCATCAGTTCAGACACCGTGCCAACATAACTTCTGTGCGCAATGTTTGACACAGTGTTTCAAGCATTCGTTAAGTCCAAACATCAACTGCCCAATATGTAATCAACATGTACAGCATAGCAGCATCACTTCAAGTCCCAGAGTGCTAAGTGTTCAACTGGACAATCTAAATGTTGTGTGTACAGCATGTGATGGCATTGGACAAATAACCCGATTATTGGTTTACTCAATGAGCAGGGTGGTGAGCTGATTCACACTGAGTTTAACCGCACAGGGAGAATCGTCAATGGTATGCGGGATGACCTGGAGCGACTGATTTCCATAATGAGGCGGCATCACATCAGTACCGCACCAGAAGTGCGGTCAAAAGTCATCAAGCCTGCCAAAAAAAATTAAAAATTAGAAAATAAATAAAGGATAAGCAAAATGAAAATATCATCTTCCTGCAAATTCCACAATATTCATTTTTACATGCATTCCACAGAGTTTGCAATATTTGCACAGGAACAGTACATAAGTTTCCACAAAATTCCCCCGTGAAGAAATAAAGTGCCCCATACAGGACACGCACTGGGAGTTCCACAGCTATGCACAAGCTGTATACCGAGTGTTTTTGCCCACAATGTTTACTTACCTATTCTATGATGCTCGCCAATACAAAAAAAAGGCATTCCACCTGATTGATTTGGTAAAATTTGTGGAGAATTGCTACTACTTTACCAACACGTTTAAACCTCATCAGCCGCCATGCGCATGTGCGCTGATACGTCAGTTTACCCCAGTGTAGTTAGTTATCTGTGTGTGTTTATACGTTTGTAGTATGTGCACGGTCTAGTCTGGTGGCGACGTGATGATGATTGTCGAACTCTGATGATAGCCAGCGTCTTCGGCTACTAATCAAAGATGCCTCAGCGTTAACTATAAACTTTGTTTTTTATGATCACGGGTCAAGTTTTCAGTTGCGCGACCATCAATAACGAAAAATGCAGGTCGCATGAGGTCATAGTGTGGTATCGGTGCGCATGAGCATCAGTACTTATCATGGCAGCTGATGTCGGTAAAGCAGTAGCTATTCTCTATAAATTTCAACAACAAAAATGAGTGGAATACCGATTTTCTTTTTTACTGGCGAGCATAATAACATATGTACAGTAAACATTGTGGGCAAAATTTAAGCAAAAATTGTACCGTTTTTTTTCGGCATAGGGCCAAGAGTCAGACAGAGTCTAGAATATTGGCAGAATGGCACTAATTATGGGGCTAATAATAACCCAAAGTTGAGCTGTTCAATTAAAATACAATAACTTCAACCAAAACTTACCGCTCTACGAAACCAACACAGACTGTGTCATCTGAAGGATGAATAGCACTCAAGTAGTTGAACATCCTGTAATTCGTTGAAACCTACAAAATAAACGAATGCAAATTCAAATTATAGTTATAAAACAAGTATTTCTAAATTCGTGGTGTAATGTTTTGACATTCTAGAATACATCGAACACAACTTGCAACTTATAACTCACGGGGGGGGGGGGGGGAGAGCATTCTAACAATTAGGTAAAGTTAACACGCTTATTGTATACGTTTTAATAATACTGTATTTTATACATATGTACAAAAATAAAAAAGTTATAACAAACTTTTAAAAAATTATATTTGAAATATCTGTGGCAGTGTGGGCTTGTGTACTGTTTGTTTGTTTCTCTCTCTTTTTTTGTCAGGTAATATTAGGGCCTACCAAAACCAAATGATGTGGTAGGGGATTGAAGCCAAATGTTGTGGTACGTTAGGGAATGGAAGCAAACAAGAGCTATAAAAATCATGACTTTCAACGTCAATAAACATGTGCTAAAATCTCCAGTTTTTAACATGTGTACAGTTCCTTACAAATCTCGCCCCGTAGCATCTTATTCTTCATTGGAATTAAGGGGCGAAGTTGTACTGGGGCGAAAGCACGTGAAACGTATAAACGGTGTTGAAATGTTTACAAAAAATGCCAAACTTTTCATAGCTTTAAATCATCCAAAACAAAATGTCCTACACTTACTTGTTAATTTTTCCTGAAGTACATCATCTTGTGAGATGATGACATATTTTTAGGGTCCGTTGTGGCTTTTGTTTATGAGACATGAGACAAAATGTCTGGTGATCGTCCGTCGACATGTAGAGCAGTCCAGACACAATGCGGGCTGTATGTATCACGTGTATCTTTCTCCCGCATTAACTCCGTGACCCCAACGTACTTCTGCTTGGTGGTGGCTGAAGGTGACATATTTTTAAATAATTTTACCTATTTACATATGTAAAACTTTCTATCAACCAATCAGGTTATCGCTTTTTACAAGGCCACTTTATATAACGGTTGACGCGAAAAGGAATGTTTATAAATAAAATGCATGGTGACGTCATAGACATCATTATGCGCGCTGACTAATATCAACCGAAAGAGGGCGCCTTTTAAAACGGTGAAACAGCCGTGGTCGATGGCTGTGCACGCTCACTAACAATCAAGTGCAAACAAGGCTGTGTCAGTTTAAGAACCACAAAGCTTATTCTAACCAGTAAAGCAACCATGGTTAGTACGTTGGTTAGTCGAACAATAGTTGACGCTTGTTTTGTCAGAACTTGCTCATTATTGAAGTAGCCTCAGTGTTCTCCAACATGTAGACAATACTTGGTGCACCACCACGCTTTCTGTGGCACCCGCCAAGCTTTATAAATTTCTGCCAAGTTTTAATATTATGCCGCCATGTTTACATGTTTTAAAACTCTAGTGTATATTTACAACATATAGAATTCAGAAACAAGAACAACCAATTTGTGCTCGCATTAGACCCCCATTTCGCATTAGTCCCCACCCCCAGCACTAACCTTTATTTTTCAAAGTTGGAGAACACTTGATGAACGATTGGGATTTCATCGTTTTGTTTTTACATTATCTTTTATTTCATTTCAGAGTGAACTTCGGGGAAAGTGGTAGTTAGATGGCGACGCATTATCCTCATCAACTTCGAAAGGTCATCCTTCATACCGCTCACAGCCCTACCAGGTCGATTAAACTCTGTGTGAACGAGTTCCCCTCCTTGCTCATTCAGTAGACCAAAACATATACCGAAGTTGCCTATTGTACTACATGTATAGCAAACAACATCCAAGTTTTTCAACTGAACTTGCAAAAGTCTTGGACTTTCTGTGACATTGTTGAATGTGACAACTTGTTGGCAACTTGGGCACTTGACTGAAGAGTTTTCCATGAATTAGAAATAATCAGACAAGCATGATGAACAAAAATAATGTTCACATGGAGTTTGAACTGATGGTAATGAGATGATACATTGGCACAGTGTACATGTAAACATGGAGTGTTCATCCCTTTGTACTAGAAAGTCAAGATGCGGAGAAACATCAGTTGATTCTTGTGTCAAGAAATGTGCAAAAATATTATCATCGGTGATTCTGAATGGCAGACTGTTACTACTTGACAATTTTTCCCTTAAGTTGAGACTGCTCCTTGAACAATGTACAAACTTTACATTCGCTGGTTCTGGTGTGTGGAGGCCAATTATTATCTGTAGAATCTGTTGAAGTACATGTATATTGGCGAGTTCCAGCTTGTAGATGTCTGACCTTTCTTGCACAGTTATTGCAGATGCAGGGGGGATATTGCTGCTGAATGTCAGCCCAAGTGTTGATATTAAAAATCAAGCTGATTTCTTTCCTACAATCACAGCAGTGCAAAAACTTACGTTTTTCATCATTTTGTTTCTGCAATCTGTTTCCACAACATCTACAAAGTTTACTCAGTGCATTCACGTGAAAATCGAAGTTCATTTTTCCAAATCGGGTTCCAATTGTAACCACAGAAATGCCAAAAATCACTCACCACTGACATGTTGGAAGCAGTGGAGTCTGTACAAAATAATATTGTACACTTTTTAACTTTTAAATACGCGCGCTTTGTGTGTGTGTGTGTGTGACGTAACAATGTCAATGCATTGTACACACGTAATAGCTTCACATACGTGCACTGTACTGTGTGTCGTCGCGATGCGACGCCTCGTAGGTTAAAAAAATCACCAGATTTGGTGTAAAAATAGACTGCTTTAATGTCGTGGCCCAGTTTGAATTTTATATTTATCTGTTAGATATGCCATTAAACTACTATTTTCTGAGTGGAAAAGTTTTTCCTATCGGTAGTATTTTTTAAAATAATTTTTGTGTATGTTGTGATTCAACGATATGTAAAATAAAACGTGAGATGTAAGGCTAATGAAAGTGAATGAAAAGTTTCTCGTCGCCCGCCCGCGTCAGTTTTTTGCCCCGCATCAATAATTCATTATTTAAAAAATAATTCATTATTTGGAGAAAAACCAGCCAAAAAAAAAAAAAAACCGATGCTGACACTCATGATTTTTTTCATATGTCAAAATATCATTTTAAATGTTAAGAATCTATCATTTTAGTGACATACACTAGCGTTAGACGTATGAAAAACAGAATTCTTACTTTTCAAACGGTTTCTGAATCAATTGAAGCTATAGCGCGCGTATAGTGGAGGCGCTCGCTGCAAGCCATCCAATATTCCAGCATTTTAATATTGCGACGACAGTCGTTGGCGCTGGCCCAGACTAGTATAAATCAGGTGATCACGTGCAATGTAGCCTTTAGTCAAGCCCCAAGCGCACAAATAAAAACCATACGAGAAGCGAAGCGGGTTTCACCGCGCTCGTAATTTTTCGAGCACGATGTGTACCATGCGGGATGCCCGCGCGCTATGAATAAAGACTATAACTATTGCGCGTCCTTTGGAAGATCCCCAGACGTATTCCCTCAATGCAATTTTGCCAATTAGCGCAAAATTCTGCCGTGAAATTGGGCCGTGTTAAAACACACACACGTGCGAATATTGCTTAACGTTACGAAATGTTTCTGTCAGTCAAAGTCCAAGGTGGGGGGATATCGGGCAAGTTTGAGGATTTTGGGGGATTTTTATCGTTTAGAAACAATGCTCAGGGGGTTAGGGTTAGAGAAAAAGGTTCGAAGTTGCACCATTTTTTGTAAGAGTGTACCACATTTGTATACTATGTTTGAAATAAATATATATATATAAAAGTGCATGGTCAGCTTTGTAATTGAGTGTTCATTATGTTTTAACATTTTTTTTAGAGTACATTAAGATAGCTTTAAAGATAAAATACCCTCATATTTAAGTCATATGGTTCGGGGCTATTAGGGCAAACATTATCCAATATATTTAGAAAAATAATGAAAGTCTAAAAAATAATGAATAATGAATAATGAAATAGTCACCTCATCAACCCTAGAAAAAAATGTGACGAGAAACTTTTCATTCACTTTCATTAGCCTAATCAACGGATAAATCGTCTTTTCTCATTTTTATTTCGTTTCCTGAAACCATTTGATAACAAATAATTGTAAGGAATACTGTTCAAAGTAAGCTTTTAATTTAAAGGGTCCATGTTATGCACAGTATTATTGCAAAAGGAGAAAATGGGCCGTTGTTGGATTACTCGGTTTCGCGTTGTGTGGCGGCCGCCATTTTAAATCCCTCAGTGCATTATTGGAGTAAACAAATTTACAACATGGGTTTGTTCAAAGTTATTTATGCATGGGGCTATGCAACTGAAACAGCCGTGGGTAGGTACTTCCACTGATTTTGTTGTTTCCCAGCGTTTGGTGATAACTAGCTCAAAGTCACGCATTTCGTCGTACCTCCTCGGTAACTATACAATTCCTCCCATTAACTTTGTGTGAGGCAAAATCATTTAACTTTTTGTATTAATTTCTACCTATGTCTGAATAAATGTACTTACAATAACATTAAATAAAACGTACCTGAAAGATAGAAAGGATTTATTTAACATTTAATAACGCCTCGCCATAAATGCTTCGTCGACTAGAGATCGACTTGAGATCAAATCTGTGTAATTAGCCATTTCTGCTTGTGCGTATACTGCGCGCAGTCTGCCAGTTTATAGCGACCCAACGTGCGGCTTTGATCGCGTAGGCTCGGCTTAATATACAGACGTAAATAAGTCGTGAGGCATCGATTATTCATATATTCAAGAACGTAGCCCAATTACGTTTGAAATGGCCAATGAGAGAGCCCCAAAAGAAACAAAATCTCCAGTATTCCCGAGAAATTGCCATAGACCGTGTACAAACGTCGAAAGACTCATTCAATTCGTTAGATTTGGACGCACCCTCTTTCTCATTGTGATTCACTGCTGCCAGTAACAAGTATAATACAATGTGATCGAGGTATACTGCACAGTGCACTATATGGAACGGCGCCCGTACCTATACACAAAATACGGCCAATCTATAACGCTTGATCTCAAGTCTATAGTTTCCGATGCGCTCAGTTCAAACATGAAAATGTGAACATGCACAGTTTATTGCTACCGGGAGCTAGATTAAAACATCTCATTACAGCCCATTTATTTGTGTTCACCAATGTTTGTACAATTTCCACTACCTACTAACGACACACTTTGGAGTAAGCTGATATTAATGTTTTTTATATCTTAATAGGGTTTCGGAATGTTGGGTTTGGCATTTGTAGATTTGAATCCAATCAGGTGTAGGGCCTAATTATTGTTATGTTACAGTGTTTTATTGTACAAACAAGGCTTTATGGAGGCCTACTAGTAAGTCTCAAGTCCCTAGGATCAAGTCTTGTATCTTTGACTACATGCGTGCCTTAGAAAATAGACAGATGGAGACATTATATTGTCTACTGGATAAACCTCCCCCCAGCGCCTGAGAGTGAAGATTCCAATAGTGAATTCATTAAAGAAAAAAATTAGATTAATGAGTCATAGTTGTTTAATACAAAAAGCCTCTTTGAGATAGTGTTATTTTTTATCATTATATATAATAAAAATAATAAAAAATAAAAAATAAACAAAATAAAAAATAAAAATAAAATACCTAGTACATACCTAGTTACCTAGTACATATTATGTATCTTCCCTTAAAGCTGATACAATGTGATCCATCATACGTTTTGTCAGTGATATGTTTTACCCAAACTTAATGTAGGTATGTAAACATGTATTTTAGAGGAATACATACATCAGTGTAAAAGTTACCTTTACTCTAGCAAACATTATGGTAGTGGGCCGATACTGGCTTACTATGGGCTTGCTCTGGCAGTACCGCGAGGTATCGGACGGTACAGAAGCAGAACTGGGCCAATGCTGGCTGCCCATAACGAGGAGAGTCGCTAGCTCAATTATGACACACAGTATTGTGGCCCGGTACCTGTCCAGTACTAAATCTGACCTTACCAATATGTAAATGATCTGACCTTAATTTGATCTAGCTTTGTGCTCGAATGATTTCCAAGGTTTCAATATGTGACAATCAGTGATTTTAGCAAATTTTCTAAAAAAAGATTGTTAATTTTATGATGTCCTCTTCTATTTAACTGTAAAAATTACAATCAAAATATAAAATATATGCATTATAACTGCACGTCACCATAACTAATAAGAGATTTGGAAAGACAGTGTAGATAAATGATAGACCTACATGCGATGTACATGAAGAGGGGTAGTTGAAAAAGGAACCAGACTACGCGGACGTGTCGGTAAGTGAAAGAAAATATGTAAAAAATAATGGCATTAATTAATTAACCCCAATTTGCAGATCAACAAGGAACTCAGCCAATTGAGAAAATAATATAACCCGTCAACGTAAGACCAGTACTGGGCCAACATCCTGCCACAATGGGGTTCACCTGTGGCCCAGCACCAGGACAATGTCGTTTCATTCTGGGACAATAATGACATAATCGTAATGACCCAACACAGAAGTGTCAGAATAGGTATAGAACAATGACCCCCGGTACCGTGCCAGTAATGGCAACTGAATTGACCCAATTAATTGCCTGTGTGTAAACTATACTGGGTCACTGCCATCAGCCAGTATTGGTCTGTGAACGAGTGTATACAACCAGCACCGGGTCAATAATGAAATATTTGCTCATTTAATTCATGAAGGATATCAGTTTCTTTGTATGCACCAGTGAAAGATTTTAAGTGCTGAAGGTTCAGCAGTATTTGCCAAAAAAAACCTAAAATTCCAGGGACATAGCTGGAATATTTTTTTGTTTAGGAATCATTAATAATTTCATAGCAAATTAGACCTTTAATATTTCATTTATCCTGTATTAAACTGATTAATTATTAGTCTGTTATATAGCAAAATGGATGAAAAAAGGAGCATCATAAGTTCCAAAATTAGTAAAAGTGTCAAACAAAGACAATTTGTGCATTGCCTTGATTTAAGAACCAAAGTAAATTAACTACTTGGTTTCGTAATGAAAATTACTGGATTTAAATATTTTAACAAATCATACCCAGCTAGCATGCATACGTTGGCACAACGTTGACAAGCCTCAGATATGTCGCCGGCGGTCTACCAACATTGACGTTGGCTAACGTTATACAAATGAGATAATAATAATAATAATAATGTGTGGACTTATATAGCGCACGTATCCACCAACTAAGTGGTGCTCAAGGCGTATTCTTTTTTACGTGCATTACACAACACACGGGACCTACGGCTTTACGTCCCATCCGAAGGACGAGATGTCGGATAATATCCCTTTCATTACCAGCCACTCATGTAAGAGAGTACCCTTCTTTACCACAGCAATTAGGAGCCCAATGTCACTTCAGCCCCAGTGGATTAGACACTTTTTGTGTTTACATATGTACTGTACATACCAAATGGCTCAGATATATTTGTATGTAAAACGGATGGTAAAGAGTATACAAAGGGAGGCAAATATTGTGCATCTATTTATTAAGTGTAAAAGCAAAACAATGAAATAATTAAATCAGTATTTACACTGAAGAAAAGTAATACAAAGGTGATATTTCAGAGAATTTGTAATAAATACATGGAAATACGGTACATGTAAAAGATTTATTTTCCATGTGAAAAACAATAACTTGGATGAGATTTTTTTATTTATTTTTTCTTCTTGGAAATGAACCATTTACTTGTATTCAGTGTACATACATCACAATCCATGCTAACACCCCACCCCCCAATTCAATGTTGGTTTGGACTGTAATCTGCGGCTCGTCCGACCTTTCCCAACATTGAATTGGGGGGGGGGGGGGGGGGTTGGAGGCAAATAGTACAGATTTACAATCAAGTGGTGTGGTATTTCTCAAAGCAAGGAACCATGCACATTTGTGTACTGTAGTAAATTTTGCCCCTCAGCCTTCTTTATACCCTCCAATATTTTTGGTTCAGCCTGCCCCTCCATACACATCACACACCTTGGCAGGGTGTGCATCAGTCAAGCCCAGGTATTGTTCATTTCTTTTGTTCACTTGTTGTGGAGGGCTATTCAAAAAAACCATATGCAGCCAGTCTGCTGGGCTTCTGTAAGGATGTACTAGTAAATTTGGTGGAGGGCTGTGTAGGTTTTTGCCTAGCCGTGGCCGGAGAGAGAGCCCCACATGACCAAGTAAGTTGCAAGCTTTGACAATTTACTTTATAAAAAAGCCCCCTGTGTATGAAATAGACTTATGGCAGTTTTACCATAATCTATTTCATACCTCTTGACCATCGCCGAGCCCCACTTTCTTTGTCTTATTTACAGTTGTTATTTGCGGCCTAAATCCTTTAAAACTTGCATTATTGTAGCCCTAAGCTGCCCTAGAATTATTTATAGAATACATGTAACCATAGAGGAGGAATAGAGATTGGTCCAACCCAGTAATTTGTAGATGTAAAGCTGTAGGCCAAATAAATTTAGTGTTTGTAAGCGCATCTAACTACAGCTCGTGTTCAGTGATTTATTCCTTTTAGTCTCGCTGTGACCCAGTCCACGCTACAGTACATTGTTTACAGATCATCTTTGTTTGTTTTCGCCTGCCTAACTTGCGGTTACTGCAAACAATGCAGTCGCGTTTCTTTCCATTGGGTTTTTTGCCAGGATAGTGCTGTTGCCCTGGCCGAGTTCCAAGTAACCTCCCTTGTAAACCCGTGTCGGGAAAGAATCCGCTAATCGGAGCCGAATACTCGTCCACGCGCTCCGGGCAGTTCAAAGCTAACCATTGGCAGGCCATTGCCGGGCCATCATGCCGATGGGCGTGATCGACAACAGCAACGTAATGAATACAGTCATAATACATGCGGTATCTGAAAGATGTGTGGCATACAATAATCAGATAACAGCAATGTGTGTACACGTACATACGAGGCTTTATACACACGCCATTTTTTGACTAGCTTTACGTCGAACCACTTCAGATCACCTCCCACATTGCCGTCTCGTGTTCAAATGGTCCATGCCGCAGTCGTTAATCAAAATAAAAAGTAAGAGTTTCTTTTATTTTTAAATGTATATCTGGTTCACAGGCTTTCTTTGAATATCATGCAAAATTGGACAAACGATAGACTGTGTAAGTCTCGCGATGATAAGGTCACCATTGACTTCCAGGCACCCCTGAGCCATCAGTTATGGGAGGTTAACATGTGTATCATTTTGTATGATTGTTACTTTTGTCACATCATCACCTTTTTCCACCCCAAAAACATTGATTACATTTAAAACTTACATTGTAATAAATACAATATTTAAAAAGCTTGGAAACGTTCGAGAAAATGAAGAAATAATGCTTGACCTCCAACGTCCGGTTCGAAGTGTCAAATTGCGAATTTAGGCCGACTGTGTTACGCACACCGTGTTCGAATGCACTGACAAACCGAAGTTAGGTAATATTTTAAATCGGGATAAGTGCTTCGTTACGGAGCGTGAAAACAGACCCTGTATCGTATGGATTTTGTGTGACATTGCATCCTTTGCGAGTGCTTGATCGATCTTACTCCCACCACCGGCAGCATCGGAAGGGGAAAACGTCGCACGTCCTATTAATTTTTTCGCGATCATGCCAATGATAATTTTGAGATCAGAGGCACAAAAAAACCGAAGAACCCTGCAACAATTAACTGCGTTTTCACTTTTTCTCTCCAATTTCGATCTGTCCTTTACATAATTTAACCAATATTGCAATGAAAGGGCCATGGTGACAACACTCGTTCATGAACAATAATAGAACGAAAATTTATACACACGACCTACGGTTTTCGCGAGGTTTGGGTACCGTACTACCACTAAATCTGGCAGCTTGCTCTACTCAGTTTGCATGCGTGTACGTCAAGGATCACGATGATCGCCTTTTGTTTCATGGGCCTTAAGGTTTCAAACGTGAAAGCGGAAATCAAGGTCGGTTTAAAAAAAATACTTGACCAATATTTGCGAAATTGTTTACAATTTACAAATTGTAAACCAAGCTTTTATTAAATCAAACTATATTCAATGGATGAAATTTATTGAAACAGCACAATAAAGTTATTTTCATAAAAAAGAATTGCACACAATACACATTGTAAATGTTATGCGAGGTGCCCGGAATTCAAGATTCTCGCGAAAACTCGTACGTTCTCGAGGTCAACTTAGTCTATTAAAGGATATTGTTTAAGTTAAAATATGCTATGTTGGTATCTTCAGGAAATTTGCTAGGGTATTTTCTCAACAAGCCTAGATGACACACGGGCTGTTAGCTTGATATTTGACTGTGCTCCGTTTCCTAAGAAAAGTTATTAAAACTTCCAAATCCCAAGTATGTACAATAAACGCTTTTATTTTGTGTGTTCAAGCTGCTGCTAAGAAAACAATCAACATGACAGAATGCAATGTTGTATGAGAACAGAATAAAGAACTGGTTGAAATACAGTAAGGACAGAGATGGGGAAGCAAACTGCGAGTTGAGCATAAGAGAGGTATGTGGCACAAATCAATACATTTGACCCTATGAGGACCGCATTTATTTATTTAGTTATTTTTTCTTAAAGCTGCAGAAAAACGGAAACAAAACAATGTTTTTACAATTGAAACATGTGTAGTGACACACCATTGTGACATTCTTGTAGCAAAACACTGTCTTATTCCTTTTATGCCCTTAAACCAAGTCGTTTGAGTAGCTATCGAGCTGTCCGATGTGAGTTCCCCCAAAAAATCCTGCATCGGATACAGCCGACGTACTACGGGGTTAAAGTACTCATTACAGACAATGAGTGAATGAACAATGGACATTTTAGATTGATTTCATCTCAATTTAAATTAAAATAGTGAACAGCGCATCTTGAGTTCTCAAGAAAAAACACTGCATATTGACAGTTTTTTTTTTTTTTTTAATCTGGATGGTTATTTTTCATGACTGTGATCACTTGCTTCACGTATACAAATTACCAATATGTGAAGTCCTTTTTCTAAAAACTTTCTACCTGTAAGTCTTCTTTTCCAGTCTCCGTTGAAATTGAGTTTTTCTCCGTTGGTTATGATACAATATTTAATCATCCATGACTTGTTGCTGATGTGGGTACACATACCTTGGAGCAAAAACCATTGAGTCGGGGGAGGCTTCATCCCTAAGCCCCCACCCCTGGATCCTCCACTGGGTGTCAGACAGTGAGGTGTTCATCAAGCAGATGGTGTATTACCCTTCTATACACACCAGTCCAATAAATAAAACTAAGTAATAAGTCAGATATTTTAGGTTTGCGGGAGGTAGGTGGTGGGGGATCAGAATCACACATTTTGCATGCATCAGAAAAAATGCATAGCTCATGTAATGGGGCAGAACAATTGCAAAATAATAAAAGTGTCAATTTATAGTGCCTTATTTTCCCTGTGAAAAATAACATGCAGTTATGACTGGTCTCTTTCAGAAGCAGTTCATCAACAAGACAACAGTTCCAGTGATGAAATGTGATGTCATGATGCAGGCCCCATTCAAATCTTTGTGTAACCTAAAATCACAGTTGGCCTACTGTTATGCTTTACTGTTCCAAATGTTTTGTGCACGTTCAAGGGGAGGCATGTTCAGGTCTCTTGTTGAAAATGTAAAAGCATTTTTTTTCAGTCCCTTGCACAATTAGTCTAATTAATAATTTAAATAACTTTTGCTCATAAAAGCAAGTCATAATGGTGAGTACAACGTTAATAGGCAAAAAATTTAAGACCCCCCCCCCTCAAAATTGTAAAGTTTTCATCTTTCACATGCCCGTCCACTCATTACAACTAGGACGAATTAGCTGTGTTTACAGTAGTTCAAAATCACACTCAGTATTCAAATTTGTGATATTTGTTACCATGATAGTGAAATCTATTAATTCTGTTTAGCGAGACATTAAATGGACACACTGAAATTAAATGACAAGATAACAATGTTTGTTGGGGTAATATTCAGGGATTATGCATGTCGTCACCCTTTTCATAAAAAGCATGGAACCCATTCCCATCGGCCCCTTACCAAAATAATTGTTATTTGCAGAAATCAATGTTGTCCACTTTAAAAAAAAAAATTAAAAAAATTTTTTTGACCCCTTGGACCAAAAACATGATAAATAAGGAAACATGTTTTGAGAAGTTAACAAACTGTTATTAGATTTTGAGGTATGTGGTCAGAGTCAGTTATGTCCCAGTTTGATTTATTTCAAATTTTAACAGTAAGCAATGATTTTATTTATTTAGTTAGTTTAATTTAGACACTATGTTGATCTAATATTTTAGGGGGGTTATTTGTTAAAAAACTAAAAAAAGAGCATAGTTTTTTCTCTTGCCAAGACTTATGTACAGCGTTTATACTTTCTGAAAAATATTTTATATCATGTATTACGTTATGTGTATTACAAATATGTTGTAACACTGTGTCCACAGCTTTTGGGGTAAAATATTTAAAGGAACATTTTACAAAATGGTCTTTATTCTTTATTCATTGTATATGGTAGTCTTCAAATATTTATTTAATTTACTTTGTATTTCTTTATCCAATTCGAGCCAGGAGTTATACGTTTGCGTTGAGTCAAATTTTAATCACAAATTTTCTATGTATAGTCGAACAGACACCTCTAAAATGCAAGTCAGTTCTCTTTTTGTGTTATCTACCACAGGAACAAATGAAAAAGTCTTAAGAGAGAAATTTGTAAAAATGCTAAGGTAATTGGTAACTTTAAATAAAGAGTCACAGGTTAAATAAGACTCAAGTTGCAATGAAGGTAATCGGTTATTGTTATCTTGCTCGGTTATTTTTCGAGGATATTTTGAAGCCGTTAATATAGAGTAACTCTTATTTGAAACAAATGTGATATTGCATGATTTACATAATTCAACGTCCAGTGTGATGAACAGTTACTGCCGTGATTTTCCATGACTTTGAAATGTTAATGTGTTGTTACACCAGCTTTATATTTTCCCCAAAATAAACTTTTCCAGGTCACACCAAATTTACAAATGTACATGTATTTGTATAACTGACGTACATTTAAGAATAAATAACTGCCAAAACTGAAAAAAATTCCATTATTTTGAAGGCATATTACACCCAGATATGTTTTCGGACCCGCAGATGTCTTTAAACCAACCTGTGAAAGTTTCAGTTTATTATGTGTCATTATCCGAGAAAATAATGAAAATGCATTCAGATGTTTCGTATTCATTCTTATGTTGATTTGTTTTTGTTTCCGAAGGAACAGCAATTATTTTTGGACATTATTTCACTATTTAACTAATTTGATGGCACATAAGACCAAAATAATACTTATTATCCCTGTTTGATACCGTAATCAATTTAACACCAATAAGTTTTATGTAGACCTGTGATCATTTTTGTTTTGCGAATTTACCGGACTGAATATTACTTTTTAGAAAGTCTTGCTTCCCACTATAAAGAAACCGATAACAATTTTAACTACACAATGTTTATCATGGCTATCATTTCACAAGACTTGCCTTTGTTTACGGAAATCGCGAGGGAATAATTAAGACCTATCAGTTTCACTGTGTGGCGCGCTGCTCTCACAGTCGAGTTATGAAAAAAGGTTCAAAAATGTTGGGATGGGATTTACAACAATTACAAGTTGGAGGTGGTCGCAGCTAAATTTTGGTATCGAAATGTTGCTGAAAGGTTCAACTTCAGGGAATTATGAGACTTTAGGCGGGAATTTTTAGTTCTAGCATAGCTGAACAAAAACACTATTTGATATGCTTTTGCTGATGAAATCAAAAAGCTAATTTACAATCGACTTAATTTTTAAACAAAATATAGATCGTGCACTGGGTTTACTAAAATTTACATGACGATAGCTTTTGTCAAAAGCCCACAATGACAATTTAACATGTTCAAAAGTATTTTTACTTAATCATAAGTCCACTTTTCCAAATTTTTATGAAATAAATTTTCATTTTAATGAAATTTTTTAATTTAATAATTTTTCTGAAAGAAATTTTCATTTTATTGCAATTTTTCTAAATTCGACTATTTACACAAACTTATAACATAAACATTAGGAAAAGTGGACTTATGATTAAGTCAAAATACTTTTGAACATGTTATTTTAAATTTATTACCAGCAACCGGCTTTTATAAAAAATAAATCCAGTTTTTTGAGATGGTAACGCAGTTCTACAGTCATGAAATATTAATGTGACTTGAAATTGTTTGTAAAATACATAAAATCTGGAACATACGCAAATGAACCCCCTTTAGCGAACTGTGATTTCGCCCTGGCCCACTGTGCGTTGCGGGAAAACGTGGATCCGACTTCCCAACGAAACGTCTTACCAACGTTTACAACATGACGTTAGCTCAACGTTTGTTATATCAGTTGGGTGGACGTCATACTGACATCATATCCACATTGCTCCGATCTGAAAAAAATACGTTGGCCCGACTTCACTACGACACGTCTTACCAACGTTAAAAATGTGACATCGGTCCAACGTCTGGTATATTAGTTGAGCCGACGTCAAACCGGAACGTCATATCCACGTTGGCCCGATGAAAAAAACTTACGTTCTACCAACATTAACATGACAACTTCGACCCAACGGTTTGACGTTTGCATTGCCAACGTCGGCCGACGTTGGCCCAACGTTAGCATGCTATCTGGGTATTGACAAATAATACCCCAAAATGTACTTTTTAAAGGACAACAAAAGCATCACAAATTCGTATTTTAGGGGTAGGCAGGGGTAGATCCAGAGCGCTCCAATGGAGCAAGAGGTTAGAGGGACAAACCACACAAATGTATGGTCAATTTTGTTTTGCGCATGGTTGATTAATTTGAAAGGGGAACACCCCGACCCCAATTGGAGCTTACCGTGGGAGTAAGGGTAAAAGAAAGGGGATTGGAGCATCAGACATGCAGTGAGCAGTCAATCCTGGTAATGTGATTCTTTGTCAATAAAATCATCATATATTGCTTCAAATCTTGAACACCTCTTCACCAAACCCACCCTGACCCCCACTGGAACGATTTGACATGAACATAACCCATGTCAGCTACTCAAATTATACACAATTCCACATTGAAATGTACACAGTTCTCTTCGAATGACCAAAAGTAGGCACTATTTTCATAGGTCATAATTAAAATGCAAATATATTCAAAACTGGCAAGTTTCGTGACTGATTTATTATTGATGGAGGTTTCTGAAGTATGTGAAAGGAGAGTCGGATGTGACTCATTCATGGTGTTTATGGGTACAAACATCTCAAATCACCTGTTAGTTCATAATGTCCTAACCGACATGCGAAACAACAACCATGTCGACAAACACACTCTGGCATATCTCGATCCAAGCTCACAGGCGTGTCAACAATGTATTTTCTACCGAAACTGGCATACTTTTTGTTGTAAGACCATAATAAGTGGATGTTCGAGTCAAAATCTCAGAATTTGTAGATCATGTTCTATTCCCAATAGTAACCGCCCAACCGGCTATGACACAGCAGACATAGTACGGAAACTCCAAGGATAAGATGTGCGTATTAGAAGTATTGATGTTGTTTCAATGTACACAACAATCCGCCAAACCGAGGCAATAAACTGTGTATGCAATGCCCTCAACCAAACCATCCATCCATATGTCATCAACAAACCACCTTCCAAATACATCCGGAAATACATCTGGAACTACTCAACAGAAATTGTTTCCAATTTGTAAATAATTTCTACCTCCAGAAAATCGGTTGTGCAATGGGCTCAACAGCCAGTCCAGAAATTTGTGACATTACATGAGAACATTACATGATCTCGAAAATTAAATCCTCCAACAGGCTGATAATATCGTTTTTGGTGACACTGTATAGATACTCGTCATTTATAGTGGCGAACTTGAATATTTCAAAAATCTCATAAACACAATTAATCAGATGCACCCAACTCTAAAATTCACATAGGAGGCCTCGAAAACATCAATCGATTATCTTGCCTTAAACTATTTTCAAAGGAAAACGCTTCAGTGAAACTGGCATCCGAGACACAAAGGTGTACACCAAACCTATAGAAACATACCAGTTTCTGCACAAAACCTCATCCCATGTGTTCAATCCATTTATCTACTGAGAAACTCTCCGATATGCTAGAAATACCAACAATGAGGAAGATTTCCCAGAAAAAGTCAACATTTTCTCTCAAAAATTATTAGCCAGAGGCTATACTCAAACTAAGATAAACAACACAAAATAAAGTGTCAATGGCCAAACGAGCTAAACTGATTCACAAATTACCAAAAGGCAAACAAAACAAAGAAGCACCGCTTGTCTTCTCAACGAACTATGATCCGTTCGTAAAACATAAAGATGTGAAATAAGCATTAAACAAGCATTGCCATCTGAACTCTCGGAAATATTTCCGAAACTACCTTTTGTTGCCTTCAGAAAGGCTCAAAACATTCGGGAGAAATTAATCCGAGAAAATCTCACAAATACAGATTCAAAAGGATCAACTGAGAAACTCACTCCCACCCGATATGATTTTGGCTTTTTTGAAAAACCAGATGAAATACTAAATGTCAACAAAGATGAAGTGACACTGAATGGGATCGCACCATCATATTTCACTCAGTATGGATATATATATATATATATATATATATATATATATATTGATAGTAAACATGTTTTAATTTCGTCGTGAGACGTAAATTCAGTTAAGAAAAACAATTTCTAGCTTGATGCTGCGTGATTGGAATGTATGAGATAGAATATACTTACAATGCCTGGAGCCGTGATAGACCATCAAATGTTCCTTTGGCAATTGTGCTGATATTGTTGTTTTCAAGCGCTCTAAGATGGGGAAACGAAGTAGTTAAAACATCGAATTAAATATTGTATACATTGCTCAATTTCAAATGAATCTAGAAAAATACTATTGTAAAACAAATATGTATTTGTAACGACAATCAATTCAATTAAATTTACAAACAAACAAAGTAAATTAATGTACAATGTTAAACGAAATGTATATATCAATGAAAGAACATCAAATAAGTACCCAAATAATTATGGAGGCATATTCAAAAGCAAAGGACTTATGTCGAATAATAACAGCATATATATTATTTGTATAAGAAGCTTTAAAGCGCCCCACAACTGACTCTGTTTTCACCAGAGGCGTGGCCCGTAATTTTTTTTAAATGTTCATAAAGTAGTATGTGGGAGTGAACGGCAGAAAGAGATTGTGTTGTGATCTGATGGAATATCCATGAATATCATAGACCGCAGTAAAATAGGAAGAAAACTCTTGAGGAAGAAGTTGGTCAGTATACTTGCACTTAAAGATCCCAGTACGCAGTTTATTAACAGGCCTATCAATGTGTGTTAATGTGCTCAGTGTAGAGAAAAAAAGCAGAGTGCATATTCTGATGGCCATTTTTTGAATAGGAAGTAGAGAGTTGTTAGAACGAGCCCAAACAATATTACAATAGTAAAGATAAGGGGTGATTTAAATGTTGTATTTGGATAATAAGATAGATAGAGGAAGACAATAACAAAGTATTTCATTTAAAATAATATCTATTCAAAGAATGTTGTAAACTGGACCTCATTGTTATAGGTAAAACATCCAATATAGAGAGAGCTAGAATAAGAAGGACTGTTATTTATAGAAGAACACGCTCTTTGTTTTATTAAGATTCAACAATTATTACATTTGAACCAGGATGAGACATTGGTGAGATCAGTGTTGACGGTAGGTATGGCTGGGATGGAACAAGATAATGGTAGTGTCGTCTGCAAAAAAGTGCAGAGGAACACATTTCCTCAATAAGATTATGATAAAAGTGTGCCGTGTCAAAAACACCCACAAATGTGCCGCCTAACACCCATGGGTGTGAATCGGTGGGACATGTCCCTACATTTTTTCAAATGTCCCCCCTGTTTTTGCAACACCAAAATTGTTAATAAAGCGCTCAGAATGCACCACAGATCATCCAGAGTAATTTGTCGAGACCCTGAAGCAATTTTACCCATTGATGTATCACACTAGTCAAGCCCACATAGTAATAAAACAAGACAATGAGAGAATACATCAATCACCTTGTGATACAAGGCAGTGTCGGATCTAGGATTTAACAAAAATGGGGGCGCATCTTTGATCGCACAGCCTCATCCTGCTTTTAGACATCATTTTGGGGGCAAAACAATTTTGTGAGTAAAAAATGTCTTGAAGTAAAAAATAAAATAAAATAAAATAAAATAAAATAACAGAATATATATATATTTTTTTTAAATTCAGCTCGAACCGAGCTTCAGATGTATTGGTTCTAGGCGCTATCTTATGCAATATGTCGTCCCACACTCTAAAAAGTGGGAATGGATGTCCCCAGTAATATTAGCCTCAAATAAAAACCGATAGACGCCAATGGCCAATTCTTGTTCCAGTAACCTAAACAAGTCTGTCCAAGATTGTAGATTCGCTTCTATGGAAGCGCGTACCTGCAGCGTAGGGGCCTGCCTTCAATGCAACATTCACAGTTAAGACAAAATTCGACTTTGAAAGCTGTTGGTGCATTCGGACCACTTAATTAATATATTTGGTGTTGCAAGAAAAACGGTAGCCTCCTCCTCTGTAGCCAGGATATGCTAATATATTTATTTTTTTAAATTTTAATTATGGGCCATCAAAAATTGGGGGACATTTGATATACTGTCCCGCACACTCTAAAAAGTTGGGGACGTGCCCCCCTCCGCCACTGATCGACGCCCATGGACCATTTGTCAAACAAACTGGCCAGCCAACCTCATTGTAAGAACACTACAGAATAATATACCATTGTCTTCACCAATTTATGTAAGTCGGATGAAATTCGCATAATTATAAATACACACCAAACGAACTTGACCACACCAAACGAACTTGACGAGAGAGCTACAATATAATGACTAAGCGACAGTGATTTTCCTCACAGAAAAACATTCATTAATGGAAAGCCATGTACTATCAAAGTTAGTGGCAAAACTTTTCCCAAAATGCAACACCTGGGAACCAATTGAACATTTTAATGATGTGACATTAGATGGGAAAGCTAAAGCAGCGTAATTTACCCAATCGGCAGCTGCGTCGTTTGTATTAATTTGGTTAAACTGGAAATAAAATAAAACAAACAAGACTAGACAAGTTGTCAATAAGTATAAATCAACTTTTTGAGTTTATGCTTGTATATACTGCTCTTAAAATAAATACTCCTGTGCTTGTGAAAAGTATAGTATAGCCGCAGAACCAAGAATGCATTAATTCAAAACTATTTTGATACAAATATTAATGTATAATCTTCAAATAGAGTTTGGACTGTTTATTTCATTCCTTTATTCACAGTGAAGTGATCATAAAAAAATATGAAAATACCGTTGTATTATTTTGGTTTAATTCCACAAGCGGATAAGTTATCCTAGTAATGCCGCCTGCACACAATTTAAAAACCGGACAGTGTCGATTTTTGAACAAGAGGCATGTTTTACGGACTACATTCCTGACGTATAGATATTGTGCATACTAATAAGGGAACCCGAACTACTTGAGTCAGGACACGGCTGGCTTTGGTGAAGTGTTAATTGTTCTAAATACTCTGTTGACTTGTATTATTGTGACTGGGTTGAGTAAATAAATTATGATGAAACAGTCGGAAGTAGTTTCTTTGTTGTAATTTCAGTGTATTAGGTTAAGACCGAATATCCCAGTTAGCAATGATAAGCTGTTTTATTAATATTCTTTCTTATCATCGTGATGTTGCTTCATCGGTCAATATCCTCAATACTGAGTTATAGAAATCTTTTATCTCAGTCCAAAATAGAGCAATTCGTATTTGTATACTATCTGATCCTCGTGATTACACTGCACCATTGATTGTCAAATTACGCACACTGGCACTTGGGTTCAGGTAAATTCAATTGCTAGACATACTGACACCAAAGTACTGTTTAACAATGCTTTTGACAATTTATTTGAGTGTATCGGGTTTATTTTTCTCCACAGAGTCACAATTAAATATCAAAGTACATTTTAACATAGTAATATAAAATATTTACAACAATGAAAATATTTACAACAAGATTACCAAGTTCCCTGTACAGGCTGCATAACAAAAAAATTACTTAAGTGTCATTTCACGTAAATACTTAACATATGTGTCCACGGTAATTTTTTTTTAAATTGTTTATAGTGAAAGGACTTGGTGAGCAAGTAACCAAAATAGACTTTTTATTTCCATATGTAGCCCGTTGCAATGGTAACAGCCTTTTTAGTTTTTTGGGCATTTTAGGCTGATTTTGGGTATCAAATAAATGTTTTTTGGCCCATATTTTAATGGCCTCCCAGCCAAAATGCAAAATTATGTCACAAAATCAACTATATCACTACAGAGTATCATCCTTGCCCTTACTTGAGAAAAATAATAAATATTTTAAATATCACCCTTGTGTTATTTTTAGAACTTGCAAAAAAGCATGTAACAAAATTGAAATTGTTGCCCTATTTTTGTCCCTGAAAAGGTCAACTTGCCAGGGGTCTCAGAATATTTTCCTTTTGGTTGTGATTAGGGGCAACATAGGCCTTCTCATATCTGGTGAGAAAATCTTGGGCAATTGCATCCTCTTTTGGCAGTACTGTTTCAAAAATGGTAATTTCCCCAAAAATCAGGAAAAGTGAAAATTGAGTTTTTCCCTTAGTTTAAAGCAATTATATAACGGAAGTGAACACTTTCATTAATCTGGCACTTTTTAAAATCATAGGAGGACTTTTTTAGGCTAGTTGATTTCTCCTGATTGAATAGGAATTATGCTAGCGTAAATCTAGTACTTTTACTACCGTCCCCCAGCATTTTGTTACAATCCATTATCTGATAAAAACAAATTATAGGTACGAACAAAAGATGAAGCAATACTTGTATATTAAAGAATATTATTTCGACAGAACCCAAATTAATTAATCATAAAGGCCTTTTTTGAAGTAGAAAAAGTATGTTGAAAAGGCTGGAGGAGCAGTTGCCCCAGGCAAGTATACCATAATTTATATAAGACAGAATTAAGGAATTATATAGACAAACTAATACAGATGGGGGGAAAGATTTTAATTATGTTAATCACACCAATATTTCGAGCATTTTTTTTACACAGGAAATCAACATGATTTTCCAGTCAATAAATAAGCCAAGAAACTTGACACATTCATATCAATTACAAACTAATCCGGCAGTGATATATCAAGTCTTTCAAGGTAAGGTATAGCATTGGGAGTTTACAAAATACAACGGTATCATTATGCACAAAACATTCAAACAACCTCTTCCCCGCATCTTCTCATCCTATTTCACCTCAGTTAATGACATTCACCAATGTATACCAGATCACGTGATGTAACTCAGATAATCTAAGAAGGAACAAGATCAATATACCCGTCTCTACTAAGTCTTTTTATTTAATTCAAGTTCATCATTCTCTTCCCAGTGATCTAATTTTGTTTCTCCGTCATCCGTAAATTCTGTCAAAAATAATGTGTGGTTGGTTCCCGTTTCCTAGAGCGTCATGTTCCAGGTTTATCTGCCTGATAACTTCATTAATGACCAACAGAATACTTCAAACTTTCTGATATGGCCGACACCTTAATGTATATTTCTCTAATATCAGTTCGACACTTGCTAGCATGATCCACCGTACTAACGTACACTTTTACTCCGATTTTCCGCACAGCTATTAAACCTCTTTTCCTTCCACAACGAATTTTGTTAAAATAACTGAGGTTATTCAAAACTCAACAGCGGGACCAGCCATATGTTTGATGATGCTCAATCTTCAGTGCTAAAGTCTCCCATTTCTTTTATCTCGCGTCCTGATGCACATTAATGCAATTGTAGCTCAGAAATATTTATTGCCATCGTTTACAGATAATCAAAATCAAGAAAACAGGAATGGGTGAGTAGATAGAGATAGAGGTGGAATAAATGAACGAAGCTTCATAAAATAACTGTGGAATATTTAGCTCATCACGCTGTGTTGTTAAAGTGGAAATAGTGGAAACGCTTAACAAATATTTTAATCGGCAATCAAAAACCTATGATTTTGTTTCGCCGTTAGACGTAAATTCATTTAAAAATAATGGGTGGCTAGTTTCATCTATATTGAAATTGTTCACAAATAAGTGAGTTTGTGGTATGTTAGACTATCAAAATTATTTCTATATATTCATTAATATTCTGAGATATTCCTACAAGCAGGCATGCCCTTGTAATACCACAACGGAATTTCTATCTACAACACTTGTGTGCATCAACATTCACAACAAATGGTTGTTGACACACTGCCCTCCATTGAAAAGTGCTACGTAGTGACATGCGTTTAATTGATATTTGAACACAATATTTAAGACAACCGCGGTATGATGACATGTTTGGTTCAAAATATTATAAATTAAACAACATATCAATGAAAATGTTTAGCTCATTACGGTATATTGTCAAACGTTAATGTAATTGAATATAATCCTGCTGGATTTAAATTGACGCAATCTGTAGGCAATCAATTGTTCTGTGTGCAAGGTTGTTCATATGTGATAATATCAAACAATCTGTTGGAGGTTCACTTATTTAAGGAATTATAATTTATAAATGAATTTCGATAGACAACACATCGATATATATATCGGTGGCATGCTGGTGTATATATAAAGTGTTACAGTATCGGACGAATTGTAAGTTAGTTGAAAACAAATTAAATGTTCTCTTGAAATACAACAACTTAAATAAGTAATATTTGTTTTGTATCCAGATATACCTTAAACAACTGATGTGTAAATATATCTTGTTACCTTGTGTCGTTAAATCTATTATAAAGAAAATGAAATCAAAATATAATTTCGATAGACAATACTTGATTGCATAAACATTCTAGCGAAAAGAAGTACTGAAGAAAATGCTCTTGAGATTCAACGAATATTACAATTGAACCATTTTGAGACATTGATGAGTTCAGTGTTAACGGTATGGATCAAGTATCAAGTTATAGATTTGATGTGAACAGATAATGATAATGACTGGTTTGCAAATAACGGTACCGAGTACTGGGAGTCTCCATAACTGAAAAAAGGTGTTGATGGCAGTAAATAGATGCATGTCGTTTATTTTATTGTTTCACCAATATTGTTATATTTTCCCAAGGGACAAAAATGAAACAATGGCTACTTACGAGACACTGTAGGGTAGCTTATGTTATTTGTTTTGTAAAAACCACGGGTGTAATTCTGTGGGGGGATGGGAAATAATATATAGGATCATCCCCCAGAATTATTCATGTCGTAAACAAAAAATAAGTGAATCATTCGTGAAAAATCTGGAAAAAAGTGGAGAAAAGAAGCCAGAGTCTTGTCTCCAATTTGCATGGGGTAGACTCCATTTTTAACAACGTTGATTTGTATAGTAAAAAATTTATAGGGTAGGGTCGGTCAATCCAGAAGCCTGTCGGAAAGGACAGTTATTCTGGTGAGCAACGGAAGCTTTTATTTTATTTGTCAGGTTTACACACGGTTTTCATCTCGGTTATTTAGGCCCTAGACTAGAGTGTGTAGTGATTCAGATTGTTAACCATCTGCTGCACACCGACCGGATGTGGTTCGATCGTGTTAAAGCTTAGCGAGGACAAGAGTTTAGGTTCCATTGCGGTACCCGGTTCAGTACGGCTTTTACCGTGATTCATTGCTCTCTCTGATTAGGTTCGTGCCCAAACATGTACCAGGTAAATTCCGTCTCATTCACTTTAAATAGTGCCATGGAAAGACAATTGTTTTATTAATTATTCTTCGGTATGCCGGCGAGTGAGGGCGCATGGTTGCTAAATCTGATATTACTATACCTCATACATATTCATGATCGAAAGCCGAATTCTCACTGGTCCATTCACCATCACGTGCCAGATGATATTTTGGCTGTTTACCAAGCACCCGCGTGTATTCACGCATAGGGTAAATACGCATGCGTAGTAGACTATCGCGTAGTAGACTGTCCCGAGCTCATTATTGTAATGGACTGTATATTTATGAGGTATAGTAAAACAAATATAACATGGTTTATTTCATGTGGACAGTCGATATTAGCTCCCCTCGGTATTGGAAGTTGACAAACTAGTTCCCTCGGCTTCGCATCGGGAACTAGTCTGTCAGCTTCCAATATCTCGGGGAGCTAATATCGACTGTCCACCCTCAAACCATGTTATATTTGTATATTAATTCTCTTGTTCAGCTACTTCATGTTCACCCTACGGGTTATGTTTACGTTGTTGATACACGATCCGTCGCCGCACGCCGCAGAGTGCTGCGGACAAAAAAATACAAACGTTCTACTTGGGTGGGATTCGAACCTACGATCCCCGCGTTCCAACGTAGATGTCTTAGCAACCGTGGTACCCGCTGATATGGAGGCAAAGGTTGAATTAAAGAACATTGGGAAATAAAAAAAACAACATTAAAAAACTAGAGATTGGTGTTTGTATTGACAAACACTAGGTGTTCGGGACACGTAAAGGTCAAATTGGGGTCAACTTTGTTTAAATATTTTTTGACAATTAACGATCTGTACCTTCGTGCAAAGATTGTGAATTTACCTCTTGTGGATGATTTTTGTTAATATTAATTTTTGACTTCCGGTTTGGACAGGAAGTAAAGGTCAAATTGGGGTCACCTTTTTGTAAATATTTTTTTACAGTTAACGATCTGTACAATGGTGAAAAAACCGTGAATATACCTCTTGTGGTTATTGAGATATGATTTTTTTTAATATTAAAATTTGACTTCCGGTTTGGACAGGAAGTAAGGTCAAATTGGGGTCACCTTTGTGTAAATATTTTTCGGCAATTAACAATCTATACAATTGTGCAACAAATGTCAATTTACCTCTTGTGGTTTTTGAGATATGATTTGTTTAAATATTAAACTTTGACTTCCGGTTTGGACAGGAAGTAAGGTCATATTGGGGTCACCTTTTTGTAAATAATTTTTGACAATTAAGGATCTGTACAATGGTACAACAATTGTGATTTTACCTCTTGTGGTTGTTCAGATATGATTTTTTTTAATATTAAAATTTGACTTCCGGTTTGGACAGGAAGTAAGGTCAAATTGGGGTCACCTTTTTGTAAATATTTTTTGACAATTAATTACGATCTGTACGACATTAGGTGTTTGTCCTTTGGACGAATACAGAGCTGTTACGCTAATTACGTTGTGGTGGAATTAACTACTGTATCATCACAGCTTTATCATTACAAATGTTTGGCCCCCGAGGTGAGGTGTGTACAGGTCTTGTACAATACAATGACACATTCGATCAAGTGTTATAATATTTACATGTTTGGTTCAGTTTGTTAAAGGATAACTGTAAAATAAAAAGAAACAAACAATACTGAAATGATCTTCTGATTGTTACATGTATATGTATTTATTTGTCATTAACTGTTGAAAATACATTTTCATAAATAGTATGTTAAAGTTATTGTTTAAAGGTGGCAATATCTTCACGATCAACAGGGCATGGAATCAGATGATAAGGTCATAATAATTCGCGTTGCTGCTGCATAAATGAGCCAGTAATTTTCAGTCACTATGTTCGTCTTAAACTAGGACATCAATTCCATGGCCCGTTTGTAGAAAGTCTGCTCTGTTCGTGACGATACTGTCTGTTTAACCAATTGTGTTTATGGGATTGATGGTCAGTACTATCCCAATGCGAGCATACAAATAAATAGGAACTTTAATTGGGTGATCTGGCAAAAGGTATTCCAAGGCTGACACACCCATGCAATGAAGATTGGGGGGGGGGGTATGTTTACTATGTTTATATGGCCCAACTGCTAGTGATTCACTGTCGGCAATATACATTTTACTAGATCACCAACAGATATTGCTTAATAACTACATTTGTGAGGATGTTTCGGTCCAGTCAAAAAAAAAAAAAGAATTCCTCAGTACTGTTTTTGTTCTAACATGTTAAAGAAATTCCTAGAAAGACCTAGATGTGTCTTGAGGTCCTGAAAAAACAATTCCCTTGAGGGTAAAGACTGTCACAGATAGTATAAGTCCATATAAAATAATTTGAATAATGCGTTAACTCCTTTGATGAATGGATAAACTTCAAATACTGGCCATTGGATCACAAAGTTACACAGACTCTAACACACCTTGTAGCAGTAGCACAAATGGATATCGTTGATCTGAAATATAAACGAATCATGTAAAAACAATATTAAATGTTTTCAAAGAGGGACGAAGAATAATGGGTCATGCTAACAAAACACACATAACTTAGAATGCCCTTATAATGTTGTTATCAGGATGATGGATTGATGTAACTTCAGAAAAATGATCCCTTCAGAACAATGCCTTTAAGTTAGGTTTTACAATGGAATAGAACGTTACATGTGACATCTTCCTTCCTCCATGATGTGACTGTTTCATTATCTCAATAAAGGTGCTGATATTTGTTTCTGGTCTATAGTGAGAAAATTAAGTGGCAGTATAAAGTAAACTGCAATGCAGCCATCACCACACAGGACTTACTCCACCGGATGTCAAACCGTACGCATGCCAGTAAATATTCAGTTATAAATATTTTTTCCGGGTTGAGTTGACCAAAATAAGTGTGAATTGGTAAAAGTACGAGTTGGCACGCATACGAGTTGACCTGTTTCACTCCAGGCGCAGCACATGTGATACCATTGCCACACTAAGGTTTTTAATGTTAACCATGGTTTTATGTAGTCAATATCTATAAAATTATACTAAAACGAACATACATCTATAAAAAATATGAAAGTTTACATACCATCAAACGAAACCAAGTAATGAAGACCACTTCCATTAATTGTGCACGGATTCTCAAATGATCTATTAACGTATGACGTTAAACCATACCATCGTGTAGCCTACAAACTGAAGATTGTTGATGACTTGAACAGTTACAATACTGCATTTGAATGTGTTGTCAACGCTGTCTCGGGGTGCTGTAGGCTGGAACTTAGTCTGAGCCATGATGTATTGGAGTCAACATGCTGTAAAAAATAATAGGAAAGTTTTATAAGTACATGGACCAAGAATAATGTATTTGAAAATTCAGAGAAGTTCTAATTTATATGAATGGAAAAATAGTGTATAATTTTGGAGTAGCTGGATCATTGAAATTGAAAAGGGAATTGGTTGTTTTCAAAATTACACACAATTATTCTTGACAATGTGTAATAAATTTAAGAAATGTTCTTGCATGAAACTCACATCAAAAGAGAAAGGTATTTAAGGAAATTGCTGAGTCTCGTAGTTTCATGTGAGAGATGTCTGAGAGAGGCCTCCCCAGGGAGCAGGACTTACAACTTACACAAGTACATGTATTGTGTCATGAATATTGTGCGTTTTTCCTGTGAAATAATTGTCTATGTAAGTTGATTTATATCTAAGAAGGGTAAACAATTAAGGGAAAGTGCAGTAAACAATCACTACTTGACGTTAATTTGTGCACAAACTGAATTTTTTTGGAGAAAACATAAATTACAAAATATGGCATAAAATTTCAACTAAAAAATTGCCATAACCTTAACTAGGTAATTTTCTTATCCTTATTTATATTCTAAATACATTTTGGTGACATCCAAAGTATGTTCACGTAACTAACGATAACGTTACGTTAAACATGTTACAATACAAACTACATTAGTTACCAGCCAACCCGACGCTTAAAAAATGGCTTTTCTTGTATAAAAACACGAAGATAAATACAGGAAATCCTCTTAAAAATTAAATTCAAGATACCTACCCTTTGTGACTGTGTTGGCGATCCAGATCTATTGGGTCAAAACTCCCTCAATTTCGTACAATCGTAGAAAGAATTTGTGTGGGCACCACACGCAAACACCGTCGATTGTACGGATGCGATTGTACATAATGTACGTATGATGCATGTAGCTCCATTGTATAGCGCCATGCACGAGTTGGTTGGAGTACGAGCTGGTCATAGTACGAGTTTGTCGGAGTACGTGTTGGTTGAAGTAGGAGTTGGTTGGAGTACGAGTTGGCACGAGTACGAGTTGACCAAAATGAGAACGAGTTGGTTGGAGTACGAGTTGACCTGTTTCCCGCTATACGATCTTTGATTGTAAAGATTTCCTCCAGTCATGCAACGTAAGTAAAACGTTTTAGCTATGAAACTTTCATTTCTCGAAATTCGGTATCTGATGACCTAATCATGACGTCACAAATTATGTTTCATCTACGTGTAAAGTTTGAAGTTCATGTGAAGTTTGCAAGTATGTGTTTTTTTGTAGACAATCTATCCAGAGAAGAAGAAGAAGCAGAAGAAGAAGAAGAAAAAAACGAACAAAAACAATAGGTGTGTCGGGCTAAAACCCGAACACATAAATAATAAAACTTTATTGTTGATTTTACCCTAATGTGTGATAAACACAGTATACTCTGTGTTTTCTGACGGGTGGGACTCGAACCTACGACAGCCGCATTCCACAGCACGTGTCTTATCCAATATACCACCGTGGTATCCGCTGACAAGACCCCAGTTCGATCCCATTCATCTGTCGATGGATAATGTAACCACGGTTCACAACTATACAATAAAGAAGGAGAGTCACTCCCTTCCTTTCTAAACCCCTCAAAAAAAGTTCTGCAATTCAAATTTGATGGGTAATATATCTCTTGTTGCTTCATCATCATACGTGAATGTGGTATCATCAGAAAGCTTGATTCTTCCTCTTTACAATGATGTGTCATTTGTGATGCTTATGCAATCATGGAATGCGCAGTCCTTCTGAATATGCAGCAAGGTCCAAAATGAAATGTTGCAAAATTCGTTGTTTTCAATAGTTAATTCATCCAAACTTTAATGACAAAACAATGAAGACACAGACACATTTTTTTCTCTCACTCTCTCCTCTCCTTCTTTTATTGAGAAATGGTTACATCTCAGTAAGTCAGTAGCGGGTAGATGACCCGAACACAGCAACCACGGCCTGACACCTCCTCCTCATGCTGTTCACCAGCCTCGTCACACGAAGCTGTGGGATGGCGTTCCACTCTTCAACAAGGATCAGCCGCAGGTCTGCTAATGTCGTGCGATCAGTCACTCTCTGCCTGACAGACCGGCCGAGCTGATCCCACAAGTGTTCGATGGGGTTGAGGTCAGGGCTGCTCGCTGGCCATTCCATCCTCTCAATGCCCTCATTCCGCAGGTACTCGTTGATGATCCTTGCTCTATGCGGACGAGCGTTGTCATCTTGGAAGACGGCATTCGGTCCAAGGTTACGGCGCAAATACGGAAGTGCCACTGGCTGAAGGACTTCATCTCTGTATCGCTGGGCCGTCATGTTGCCATCGATGACGATTAGCGGCGTTTTGCCCACTGCTGAGATGCCGCCCCACACCATTACACTTCCCCCTCCAAACGGTGTCACTCTGTCGACGCAACAATCCGCAAACCGTTCGCGAGGACGTCGCCAGACCTTGATCCTGCCGTCCAGCTTCCTGAGACAGAATCTGGACTCATCGGAAAAGAGAACAGATTGCCACATCTCCTGGTTCCATCGCAAGTGTTGACGACACCAGCGCATACGGGCATGACGGTGGAAGGCAGTCATTGCCGGTTTTCTTGCAGCTTTACGAGCCCGCAAGTTGGTTGCGTGGAGCCGGTTCCTGATTGTCTGATCAGACAATCTTCTGCCAAATCGCCTTGCAAATCTGTCTCGGAGATTTCTTGCGGATAGCCTTCGATTCCTTAATGCAGACAGTGTGATATACCGATCTTCTCGTGGGGTTGTCTTTTTTGGACGCCCACTCCTCGGCCTGTCTTTAACTTCCCCAGTTTCAAGAAATTTCGCCCGCAATCTTCATATGGTGCTTGCGCTCACCCCAAACCGGGCCGCAACATCGTTTTGGGGTACACCTGCTTGGAGTTGTCCAATTGCTTGGGCCTTTAGGAGATTCGATAAGCGTGGCATTTTTAAACATCTTACAAACGACCACTCAGTAAACTGCAGCTCTACCTCACACAAACATTATTGAAGGCACCATTGACATTCGTGCAAGACATGCACTGTCATCTGGGCACTATTCAAAACACATTGCATCTTCACAAGAAATGGAGACTTCGGTGTTGAAAACAATACTTTTTCCAACATTTCACTTCAGACTTTGCCCTATATTCAGGAGTACTGCACATTCCATGATTACATAATCACGGCAGATGGCACATCATTGTAAAGAGGAATAATCAAGCTTTTCAATGACACCAGTTTCTGTTTTCATACATCAGTAACAAGAAAATATCATCCATCAAACTTGAATTGCAGAAACATTTTTGAGGGGTTTATTTTGGTTTCGATGGATCACCGTTGGATTTTTCGTCAAAATAACGGAATGAGGGCATGAAAACAAATTGAAGAGGCTTGTATGTTGTTTGTGTATCCTAATGCGCTTTTCGCGTTGAACACAAACTCTCTTTTGGGAACTTATGGACCAACATGGCATAGTGAACCGTCGCGGTGAACCGTGTACGGTGCACGCTACAATAAAGTTATGTTTTGCGCAAGCGCATTCCAGCCATGCATCGTCCTTATACAATACTTTATTAACTAATATTCTTATGGATAAATAACATTGCACCCACAAACATGTTATCACTGAAAAGAGAGTTCGTGTTCGTGCACACAAACAACATATAAGCCTCTTCAAGTGAGTGACACTCCTTTTTCTTTATTGTACAGTGGTGAACCGTGGTTACACTATCCATCGACAGATTAAAGGAATCGAACTGGGGCTTTTGCAGGTTACCACGGTGGTCTAGTGGTTAAGACACCTGATCTGTAATGTGGGGATCGTAGGTTCGAATCCCACCAAAGTAGAATGTTTGTGTATTTTTGTCCGCAACATGTCCGCAACAAGTATGTCTGTGTGTAAGACAACGTCAAGGCCGTTCACGCAGTATGCCTGTGCTTCTGAATAGTTGTTCATTTAAACTTCTGTTTTTGACCGGAAGGAGAGGTCAAATTGGGGTCATGTCTGTGTAAGAAATGTGACATAGTTCAAGGTCTTTAAGATGATGCAAAGATTGTGAAAATATTTTCTGTGGTTCATGAGATATGATTTTTTGAATTTTTTTGAAATTTTCAACCTCCGGTTTCGACCGGAAGCAGAGGTCGGATTGGGGTCAGGTCTGTGTACGAAAAATCACATAATTAAAGATCTATAACATGGTGCAAAGACTGTGAAAATATCGTTTGTGGTTCATGAGATATGATTTTGTGAAAATATTAACCTTTGATTTAGTGTAATTCAATATCTGATGACCTCACTATGAAGAAGAAGAAGAAGAAGAAGAAGAAGAAGAAGAAGAAGAAGAAGAAGAAGAAGAAGAAGAAGAAGAAGAAGAAGAAGAAGAAGATCAAGCGGTGTTTGGGCACCGACCCAAACACCTAATAATGTTGAAAGTGAAATAGATCCAACATTAGTAAATAGTTGCTGTTAAATTGTTACAGGGGTGGGGGTGTAAAGAGGTATATAATGTTTAGTGAGTTTCTTGTGGTAGGATGGCCTTGTAGAGGTGCTGGTCACCTGTTCTATCTTACCATTCACTGGCTTTGTTTCAAATGAATTTTTGTGTATTTGTAGTTTATTAGAGTTTGGTTTTATATTTAATTGATGTAATCTGATTGCCAGTGTAAAATGTAATAAAATAAATACAAAATAAAATAAAAATTATTCCTTGAAAATATTCTGTCTGATGTGTTTTAATCTTACACAAAAATTGAATCATTACCTTTATTTACAAAAATAATGTTGAAATGCAAATGCAAGTTTATTTTTTACACTAATGGATATAAGTAATGCAAGTTACCTAGTACATATTCTGTATCTTCCCTGATACAATGTGATCCGTCATACGTTTTGTCAGTCATATGTTTTACCCAAGCTTAATGTGGGTATGTAAACATGTATTTTAGAGGAATACATACATCAGTGTAAAAGTTACCTTTACTCTAGCAAACATTATGGTAGTGGGCCGATACTGGCTTAATATGGGCTTGTTTTGGAAGTACCGCGAGGTACAAGACGGTACAGAACCAGAACTGGGCCAATACTGGCTGCCCATAAACGAGGAGAGTCGCTAGCTCAATTATGGCAAACAGTATTGTGGCCCGGTACCTGGCCAGTACTAAATCTGCCCTTACCAATATGTAAATAATCTGACCTTAATTTTACCTAGCTTTGTGCTCGAATCATTTCCAAGGTTTTAATATGTGACAATCAGTAATTTTAGCAAATTTTCAAAAAAATGATTGTTAATTTTATGATAAAAAACGTCTAGATTTTATTGTCCTCTTCTATTTTACTGTAAATATTACAATCAAAATATAAAATATATGCATTACAAGTACAACTCCACGTCACCATAACTAATAAGAGATTTGGAAAGACAGTACATATAAATGATAGGCCTACATGCGATGTACATGAAGAGGGGTGGTTGAAAAAGGAACCAGACTACGCGGACGTGTCGGTAAGTGAAAGAAAATATGTAAAAAATAATGGCATTAATTAATTAACTCCAATTTTCAGATCAACAAGGAACTCAGTGTCAATGTCGTTTCATTCTGGGACAATCATGACATAATTGTTATGGCCCAACACAGAAGTGTCAGAATAGGTATAGAACAATGACCCCCTGTACCGTGCCAGTAATGGCAACTGAATTGAACCGATTAATTGCTATACTGGGTCACTGCCATCAGCCAGCATTGGTCTGTGAACGTATGTATACGACCGGATCAATAATGAAATATTTGCTCGGTTAATTCATTAAGTTTATTAGTTTTTTTTATGCACAAGTGAAAGGTTTTAAGTGCTGAAGGTTCAACAGTATTTGCCAAACAAGCCTAAAATTCCAGGGACTCAGCTGGAATATTTTTTCGTTAGGAAATATTAATAATTTCATAGCAAATTAGACCTTTAATATTTCATTTATCCTGTATTAAAGTGTCAATCAAAGAAATTGTTTGCATTGCCTTGATTTAAGTCATCAAAATTAATTAACCACATGGTTTAGTAATACAGATTGATGGATTTAAATATGTTAACCAAATTTTGGGGGTAGGCAGAGGTAGATCCAGAGCGCTCCAATGGAGCAAGAGGTTAGAGGGACAAACTACAAAAATGTATGGTCAATTTCGTTATGCGCATGGTTGATAATTTGAAAGGGGAACAACCCCGACCCTTGGAGCTTACCCTGGGAGTAAGGGGATTGGAGCATCAGACATGCAGTGAGTGGTCAATCCTGGTAATGTGATTCTTTTACAATAAAATCATCAGATATTGCTTCAAATCTTGAACACCTCTTCACCAAACCCACCCTGACCCACACTGGACCGATTTGACATCTTTGACATGAACATAGCCCATGTCAGCTACTTAAATTATACAAAAGTCCCCATTGAAATGTACACAGTTCTCTTCGAATGAAGAGGGCACTATTTTCATACGTCATAAATAAAATGCAAATATATTCAAAACTGTCAAGTTTCGTGACTGATTTATTACTGATGGAGGTTTCTGAATTATGTGAAACGAGAGTCGGATGTGACTCATTCATGGTGTTTATGGATACAAACATCTCAAATCACCTATTAGTTCATAATGTCCTAACCGAAATGCGAAACAACAACCATGTCGACAAACACACTCTGGCATATCTCGATCCAAGCTCACAGTCATGTCAACAATGTATTTTCTACTGAAACAGGCATAGACCTACCTTTTATTGGAAGACCATAATAAGTGGATGTTCGAGTCAAAATCTCAGAATTTGTAGATCATGTTCTATTCCCAATAGTAACCGCCCAACCTACATAATTATGTCCGTGACACAGCAGACATAGTGCGGAAACTCCAAGGATAAGATGTACTTATCACAAGTAATGATGTTGTTTCAATGTACACAAAAATCCGCCAAACCGAGACAATAAACTGTGTATGCAATGCCCTCGACCAAACCAACCATCCATATGTCATCAACAAACCACCTTCCGAATGCATCCGGAAATACATCTGGAACTAATACTCAACAGAAATTGTTTCCAATTTGTAAATAATTTCTACCTCCAGAAAATCGGTTGAGCAATGTGCTCAACAGCCAGTCCGGAAATTTGTGTCATAACATTACATGATCTCGAAAATAAAAAATCCTACAACAGGCTGATAATATCGTTTTTGGTGACACTGTAAAGATACTAGTCACTAATAGTGGCGACTAAAATTCACATAGGAGGCCTTACAAACATCAATCGATTATCTTGACTTAAACCATTTTCAAAGGAAACTGGCATCCGAGACACAAAGGTGTACACCAAACCTACAGAACATACCAGTTTCTGCACAAAAGCTCAACCCATGTGTTCAAAGCATTTATCTACTGAGAAACTCTCCGATATGCTAGAAATACCAACAATGAGGAAGATTTCACAGAAAAAGTTAAAATTGTCTCTTAAAAAATTATTAGCCAGAGGCTATAGGCCTACTCAAACTGAGATAAACAACGCAACATAAAGTGTCACTGGCCAACTGAGCTAAATTGATTCACAAAATTAATTACCAAAAGGCAAACAAAACAAAGAAGCACCGCTCGTCTTCTCAACGAACTATAATCTGTTCGTAAAACACAAAGATGTGAAATAGACAGTAAACAAGCATTGCCATCTGATACAACAAAACAACTCTCAGAAATATTTCCAAAACTACCTCTTGTTGCCTTCAGAAAGGCTCAAAACATTCGGGAGAAATTAATCCGAGCAAATCTCACAAATACAGATTGAAAAGGATCAACTAAGAAACTCACTCCCACCCGATATGAATTTGGCTTTTTTGAAAAATCAGATGAAAAACTAAAAGTCAACAAAGATGAAGTGACACTGAATGGGATCGCACCATCATATTTTACTCAGTATGGATAAATATATTTTGATAGTAAACATGTTTTATTTTCGTCGTCAGACGTAAATTCAGTTAAGAAAAACAATTTCTAGCTTGATGCTGCATGATTGGAATGTATGAGATAGAATATACTTACAAGAATCGGAGCTGTGATAGACCATCAAATGTTCCATTGGCAATTGTTCTGATATTGTTGTTTTGAAGCCATCTAAGATGGGGAAACGAAGTAGGGTTAAAACATCGAGTTAAATCTTGTATACATTGCTCAATTTCAAATGAATCTAGAAAAATACTATTGTAAAACAAATATGTATTTGTAACTGCAATCAATTCAATTAAATTTACAAACAAACAAAGTAAATTAATGTACAATGTTAAACGAAATGTATATAGCAATGAAAGAACATCAAATTGATCAGAAAATAAGTACCCAAATAATTATGGAGGCATATTCAAAAGCAAAGGAATTATGTCGAATAATAACAGCATAGATATTCTTTGTATAAGAAGCTTTAAAGCGCCCCACAACTGACTCTATTTTCACCATTCTGTCAATACTGTTCCAGAGGCGTGGCCCGTAAAATAGTAAAAATGTTTATAAAGTAGTATGAAGTAGTGGGAGTGAACGGCAGAAAGAGTTTGTGTTGTGATCTGGTGGAATATCCATGAATATCATAGACCGCTGTAAAATAGGAAGAAAACTCTTGAGGAAGAAGTTGATCAGTATACTTGTACATGAAGATCCCAGTACGCAGTTTATTAACAGGCCTATCAATGTGTGTTAATGTGCTCAGTGTAGAGAAAAAAAGGAGCAGGATGCATATTCTGATGGCCATTTGTTGAATAGGAAGTAGTGAGTTGTTAGAACGAGCCCAAACAATATTACAATAGTTAAGATAAGGGATGATTTAAATGTTGTATATGGATAATAAGATAGATAGAGGAAGACAATAACAAAGTATTTCATCTTAAATAATACCTATTCAAAGAATGTTGTAAACTGGACCTCATTGTTATAGGTATAACATCCAATATAGAGAGAGCTAGAATAAGAAGAACTGTTATTTACTGAAGAACACGCTCTTTGTTTTATTGGGATTCAACAATTATTACATTTGAACCAGGATGAGACATTGGTGTGATCAGTGTTGACGGTAGGTATGGTTGGAATGGGAACAGATAATGGTAGTGTCGTCTGCAAAAAAGTGCAGAAGAACACATTTCCTCAATAAGCTTAAGATAAAAGTGTGCCGTATCATAAACACCAACAAATGTGCAGCCTAACACCCATGGGTGTCAATCGATGGTTCATGTCCCCCACACTTTTTCAACACCAAAATTGTTAATAAAGCGCTCAGAATGCACCACAGATCATCCAGAGTAATTTGTCGTGACCCTGAAGCAATTTTACCCATGGATGTATCACACTAGTCAAGCCCACACAGTAACAAAACAAGACAATGAGAGAATACATCAATCACCTTGTGATACAAGGCAATGTCAATCTGAGGGCGCCATATAGGCAGCCGCTCCCTTTTTAATCTCCCGTTAATGTCTGTCTTTTTACTCGTTTTACTAGTTGTTAATCTCGTTTAGCTGTTCATATAGTGCATTGTCTGTCGTTTAGGGTATACCTGGGCAATTTTGATGAGTTTATAGATCACTTTTGAGAGCATTTGATGTGAACTTTGTACTTTTCGTCTTATTCTTCGTCTTATTTTATACTGTACCACCATATTGGCTGTGCATCAATGATTTATTGGTATGTGCCGCACAATGTCTTCTTAATGCCCGAACAATGGCGTCTTGGTGGTTCATCACCGTGCTACTCATGCTGGGTGTTGGTCACCCTAAAAGTGTAAATGCCTTGACAAGGACTAAAAATATCTACAATCATCGAAGTCCTATTGGACATCATAACTTTTCCGGGAAAAGAATATCATACTACACGAATTCCCTGGAGCCGACGTAAGTGAAGAACATAACCATTATGTGGAGAACAACCAATCATCTAATGAACATAACAGAGTCAAGTATTCCAGAAATGAACTTATGGATCTCAGTGGAAACTGGCTTCTCCCTACCACAGTATGGGCGAGAGTGAAATTGTTGAACATTTGCAACAAACAACCCACCGAGAGGGGATGCCGTGCTGGATTGAGGAGCAGGAGTCAACCTATTTCAATTTTGATTATGCCCAGAGCCCAGACAAATGTAGAACGCAAACAAAGGGAGAGAACCATTTCCAATTTGGTAAATATTCCTGTGAGTAACAGTTATTTATCAGACAATTTTGAGCATTCACGACACACACAGCCAAGTAATGAACACTGTGATCGAAGCCTTAAATCAGCAAAAGGCATGAAATTAATATGCTTTAATGTTCGATCGTTTTTTCCTAAATTGGAAGAAATACGATTGTTAGCGGTCGACACAAAGCCCCATCTTATTGGCCTTGTTGAAACATGGCTTAATGATTCAATAAATACCCAGGAACTTGTAATACCTAATTATAAACTTTACAGGAAAGATCGAAATCGCTTTGGAGGCGGAGTTGCAGTATTTGTCAGGGATACAGTTGACCACAAGATACTTCTTACTGACAGTATGAACAAAGTTGAATCAATATGGTTGGAGATTAAGCTGCCATCAACAAGACCACTAATTATCAGCTATGTTTATCGACCACCAGACAATGAGGCATTCTTTGAGGATTTTTCAACTATTCTTGATGATGTCACGAATATGTATAACTCAAGAACCCCACTGGAAATAACCTGCATGGGAGATTTGAATGCTGATTATTTGACTCCAAGTTCAAGCCATTGGACAACATTGAAACAGTTTTTTTTTTTAAATTACGAACTGAATCAATTAATTACTTGTCCTACAAGAATAACTCAGCATAGTTCTACCTGTATAGACCATGTATGGACCAATCAACCATCTATGTACACTAATTCAGGAACAATATAGGTTAATCTTAGCGACCATCTATTAATTTATGCTGTTGGAAAGTCTGTGAAAATTTCCGAAGGTCATAAATATATTCGGGCTCGTTCTTTTCGAAACTTTGACGAAGAAGCTTTTAATCACGATCTTAAACATCAACCAATGGGATATACTGGAACTATTTTTAGATATAAATACAGCATGAATGTTTTTAAGGATATGCTAATGAGTGTTTGTGATATTTACAGCCCAGTTAAAAGTCTAAGAGTTTGCATAAAGAAAGCAGAATGGATCAATGCTGAATATTTGGAACTCCGACGAAAATCTATGAGGACCAAACACCTTGCTAAAATAGCCAAGAACGATGAGCTTTATGGAACAGCAAAGGTTCTTCGAAATAGATTGAATAATCTGGGTGTTAAACTTAAAAAACAGTATTTCAACAAAATTATTTATGACAATAAAGGGAATACTAAAAAATTGTGGACCACTCTTAAAAGCCTGCTTCCGAGTAAGAAATCAACTCATACTTACACTCATACCGGAGACAAACAAAAGATTTACGATGTTGCAAATCGTTTTAATGAATATTTTGCTAGTGTGGGCCAAATTCAGGACGACCAGTTTGACACTGTTTTCGAACTTGATACAGAATTGAATGAGAACAGCGGTCTGATTAACGACCAACAAAACTTTAAATTTTGCCCAGTTTCTACTGGCGAAGTATTGAAGCTTCTTAAGAAAATACCTGCTGGGAAAGCCTTTGGTATGGATGGGATTAACGGTCGTTTTTTTAAATCTGGTGCTAATGTTCTTGCCAAACCGCTTGCGTTTATTTTTCAATTAAGTTTGCAGAGTGGTATTGTTCACGATGAATGGAAATTGGCCAAGGTTACTCCAATCCACAAAGGTGATGTAATTCATGACCCTAATCAATACAGACCTATTTCAGTTATATCTACTGTTATGAAAATTTTTGAGCGTATTGTTCATAATCAGTTTTCTCATTTTCTTAGAGTAAATGATTGTTTAGCACAGGAGCAGTCGGGCTTCAGACCTCTTCATTCCACACAAAACAGCACTTCTTGATGTTTCAGATTTTTTACTCAAACAGATGGACAATGGTAAATTTGTTGGAGCAGTGTTTTTGGATCTTCGTAAAGCTTTTGACACTGTCAATCATACAATCTTGCTTAACAAATTACACATTGTGGGTGTAAGAGGTCTGGAGCTCGACTGGTTCCGGTCCTACCTTTGTGGGAGGACACAGGTAACTAAAATTGGGAATGTCTTATCGAACAAATCCGATGCTATCAATTTTGGAGTCCCACAAGGAACTATCTTGGGCCCATTATTATTTTCAATATTTATTAATGATATTACGTCTGTGACTGATCATACTAATATTGTTCTTTATGCTGATGACACTTCTATTTTTTATTCAAGTAAAGATATTCATCAGATTAACTTGTATCTAAACCATGATCTACAGAAAATTTTCAACTGGCTCAATGACAATAGATTAAAATTGAATACTACTAAGTCAAAAAGCATGTTGATTGGTTCAGCCCAAAAACTTGCCAGATTTGAACATCCCAATATTGATATTTTTGTAAATGACAATTGCCTGGAACAAATCACCACTTATAAATATCTTGGTGTTCATATTGATTGTAAATTGAAATGGATAGAACATATTGATCATGTAGCGTCTTCTGTCTCTAAAAGAATAGGTATTTTGAATAGACTTAAAAATGTCTTGACTACACAAACCCTTAACCTTATTGTGAAAAGTCTTATTTTACCTCAGTTCGATTATTGTGATCTTATATGGAGTAGTGCTTCCAAAACCCTGATACAACGGCTTGATGTACTTTTGAATAGAGCAGGGCGGACTATTCTTAAGGTCCCATCTAGAACATCAGCATCAGCTGTACGTAGTGAAATAGGTTGGAAAACTCTTCAGGAAAGAAGAGACATTCATATTAATACCATGGTTTTTAAGTGTTTAACAGGCAATGTTCCAAGTTATCTTAGCGATGTTTTTGTTGCAGTCAGTGAACTACATTGTCATCGAACTAGGAATAGCACTGTTCGCAATGTGGTTCTTCCACACCCCAGAACAGAACGTGGAAGAAGAACTTTTAACTTCAGAGTGCCCAGGCTTGGAACAACTTGCCGCAACATTTTAAATCTCTGCATCCAACAAGTTTTAATCACTTCGTCAAACAACTCAAACAGCTCAGTTAATGTCATTTTCCAGTGATGTTTTGTATCGTATTGTATTGGTTGATTTACTTCTGTGCATTTTTCTTTTGTTTTTAGTTACTTTCAATTATTTTTTTAAATATTTTTACATTGTACTTAATATTTGTATCTTAATATGTTATTGCATTACTGTATTTGTTATGTAAGCTGGGATACATGGGGGATCAGTGATTTTTTCTCACTGAATGGATCACCCAGGATAAATAAGAAATAAATAAATAAATAAATAAATGTCGGATTTAGGATTTGAAAAAAATGGGGGCGCATCTTTGGTCGCACAGCCTCATCCTGCTTTTGGACATCATTTTATGGGCAAAACAATTTTGTGAGTAAAAAATGTCTTGAAGTAAAAAATAAAATAACATAAAATTAAATAAAATAAAATAACAGAAAAATCATGTTTTTAATTTTTAAATTCAGATCGAACCGAGCTTCAGATGTATTGGTTCTAGGCGCTCTCTTATGCAATATGTCGTCCCACACTCTAAAAAGTGGGAATGGATGTCCCCAGTAATATTAGCCTCAGATCAAAACCGATAGACGCCAATGGCCAATTCTTGTTCCAGTAACCTAAACAAGTCTGTCCAAGATTGTAGATTCGACTCTATGCAAGCGCGTACCTGCAGCGTAGGGGCCTGCCTTCAATACAACATTCACAGTTACGACAAAATTCGACTTTGGAAGCTTTTGGTGCATTCGGACCGCTTATTTAATATATTTGGTGTTGCAAGAAAAACGGTAGCCTCCTCCTCTGTAGCCAGGATATGCTAATATACAGTGCGTATCAAAAAAAAGGTAATCCGAATTCAGGGGGTTAATATGCCAAGGTTATTTAGTTTGACAATTTACATGTAGTGTACCAAAGAAGAGGAACTCCTCAGCTTTCCATTGATACCTTTATTGACCCATTGCTGTCACACATGACCGAGTACATTGTTATTGAAAATGACAAATTCAAATCGCATTTTTGCAAGTTTGGGTAATCAGTGCAAGGCAGGATAATTAGTGAAAGTCAGTATGATAAACCAGATTTTCTTTAGGAATGACTGGACATTATTCAAGAAGAATCTCTTCTAACATTGCCCTTTTATGCACCCACACCTTCAACATGTCCACCTCCCCTTTCGACACAAAGCTGACAGCGACGGAGCATGTCCTGCACTGCTCGTCTCACAATAGCCGGATTATTGCGGAAAGCATCCACTTCATTTCGAATACGGCCCTGCAATTCATCAAGATCACGGGAAGGAGTTGCAAACACCTTGTTCTTCAAATGTCCCCAAAGGAAATAGTCACATGGTGTGAGGTCAGGTGATCTTGGTGGCCATTCCACCTCATGGTTGACGGCGATGACTCGTTCGCCAAAGAGTTCCCTCAGACGATCTCGGACAGCGATAAGGCGATGTGCTGGGGCGCCATCTTGGGCCCACCAGAGTTGTCTGAAGAACCCACGAACCTGTCGCTCAAAGTGTTCCTGCAGCTGCGGTAAAACGTTATCATTGAGCATCTGCAGATACATGTTACCATTGACATTCCTTTGATAGAAAAACGGTCCGATCAGCTGACCACTTCCACAAAGTCCTAACCAAACAGTCCACTTTTGTCGACTCATGTTAACCTCAAAATTGAATTCTGGGGGTGTCTTGCTGGTGCATATTCAAGAACATTATGCGTATTGACCTTGCCGTTCATGGAGAAAGCAGCTTCGTCGCCGATTACGAGATTCCGCAGAAAATTGACATCTCTCTCGGTACGGGCTATCAACCATCTGGCAAACGCCAGCCTTCTAGCAAAATCTCCTGGCGTAAGTTGATGTCGGATGTGAATCCGATATGGATGCTGGTGGAGGTCCAATCTCGTGATTCTGTTGAATGTCGCCGAAGGCAATCTCAGCCCATTTCGCCTTGCGCTGGTGTCCCTAGGATGCTCCAAAAGTTGCTGCCTTACTGCTGCAATGTTCCCTTCTGATCGCCCGGTGCGCCTCCTGCCAGAATTCCCCTTGTTGCGGTTGAGGCTAGTGCCATACTCTTGATATTTTCTAACATTCGCCCAGATGGTTTTGGCTGCTGGGGGCTCCCGTTCTGGGAAACGTTCCCTGAAAGCATCGCGAGTTTGTTGCAAACTGTGAGTTTGGTGAAATGTTGTAATCACGAAAACTCGCTGTTCAGTCGTTAGTTGTACCATCTTTCCAACTACCTGTCCCTAAACCTAGGCCCTTCTTAAATACCCAACTTGAAGTAAAGGATGTCGTAACAGACGATTACCGCACAAGCTTAAAAATCTTACATAATCATCTAGGCAGTCAAGTGATGCGTCCATTTCAGACTGCCTTGAACTGATTACCCAAACTTGCAAAAATGCGATTTGAATTTGCCATTTTCAATAACAATGTACTTGGCCATGTGTGACAGCAATGGATGGATACAGGTATCAATGGAAAGCTGAGGAGTTCCTCTTCTTTGGTACACTACATGTAAATTGTCAAACTAAATAACCTTGGCATATTAACGCCCTGATTTCGGATTACCTTTTTTTTGATACGCACTGTATATATATATTTTTAATTTTAATTATGGGCCATCAAAAATTGGGGGACATTTGATATACTGTCCCCCACACTCTAAAAAGTTGGGGACGTGCCCCCCTCGACCACTGATCGACGCCCATGGACCATTTGTCAAACAAACTGGCCAGCCAACCTCATTGTAAGAACACTACAGCATAATATACCATTGTCTTCACCAATTTATGTAAGTTGCATGAAATTTGCATAATTATAAATACACACCAAACGAACTTGACCACACCAAACGAACTTGACGAGAGAGCTACAATATAAGGACTAAGCGACAGTGATTTTCCTCACAGAAAAAACAATCATTAATGGAAAGCCATGTACTATCAAAGTTAGTGGCAAAACTTTTCCCAAAATGCAACACCTGGGAACCAATTGAACATTTTAATGATGTGACATTAGATGGGAAAGCTAAAGTAGCGTATTTTACCCATTCGGCAGCTGCGTCGTTTTTATTCATTTGGTTAAACTGGAAATAAAATAAAACAAACAAGACTAGAAAAGTTGTCAATAAGTATAAATCAACATTTTGAGTTTATGATTGTATATACTGGTCTTAAAATAAATACTCCTGTGCTTGTGAAAAGTATAGTATAGCCGCGGATCCAAGAATGCATTAATTAAAAACTATTTTGATACAAATATTAATGTATAATCTTCAAATAGAGTTTGGACTTTTTATTTAATTCCTTTATTCACAGTGAAGTGATCATATTATTATTTTTTAAATACCGTTGTATTATTTTGGTTTAATTCCACAAGCGGATAAGTTATCCTAGTAATGCCGCCTGCACACAATTTAAAAACCGGACAGTGTCGATTTTTGAACAGGAGGCATGTTTTACGGACTACATTCCTGACGTATAGATATTGTGCATACTAATAAGGGAACCCGAACTACTTGAGTCAGGACACGACTGGCTTTGGTGAAGTGTTAAGTGTTCTAAAAACTCTGTTGACTTGTATTATTGTGACTGGGTTGAGTAAATAAATTATGATGAAACAGTCGGAAGTAGTTTCTTTGTTGTAATTTCAGTGTATTAGGTTAAGACCGAATATCCCAGTTAGCAATGATAAGCTGTTTTATTAATATTCTTTCTTATCATCCTGATGTTGCTTCATTGGTCAATGTCCTCAATACTGAGTTATAGAAATCTTTTATCTCAGTCCAAAATAGAGCAATTCGTATTTGTATACTATCTGATCCTCGTGATCACACTACACCATTGATTGTCAAATTACGCACACTGGCACTTCCGTTCAGGTAAATTCAATTGCTAGACATACTGACACCAAAGTACTGTTTAACAATGCTTTTGATAATTTATTTGAGTGTATCGGGTTTTTTTTCTCCACAGAGTCACAATTAAATATCAAAGTACATTTTAACATAGTAATATAAAATGAAACTAAGTGAATCTGCAGAAGGTGCCCATTAGAAGCAAAGCTTGTGTATATGGGTTCCTATGCAGGCACGGGCAGAGAATAACAATGAAAATATTTACAACAAGATTACCAAGTTCCCTGTAACCAAGGCTGCATAACAAAAAAGTTACTTAAGTGTCATTTCACGTAAACACTTAACATATGTGTCCACGGTAATTTTTGTTTATTGTTTCTACTGAAAGGACTTGGTGAGCAAGTAACCAAAATAGACTTTTAATTTCCATATGTAGCCCGTTGCAATGGTAACAGCCTTATTAGTTTTTTGGGGCATTTTAGGCTGATTTTGGGTCTCAAAAAATGTTTGTTGGCCCTTTTTTTAAAGGCCTCCAGCCAAAATGCAAAATTATGTCACAAAATCATCTATATCAATACAGAGTATCATCCTTGCCCTTACTTGAGAAAAATAATAAATATTTTAAATATCACCCTTGTGTTATTTTTAGAACTTGCAAAAAAGCATGTTTTTAGAACTTGCAAAATTTCAATTAGTTGCCCTATTTTTGTCCCTGAAAAAGTCAACTTGCCAGGAGTCTCAGAATATTTTCCTTTTGGTTGTGATTAGGGGCAACATTGGCCTTCTCATATCTGGTGAGAAAATATTGGGCAATTGTATCCTCTTTTGGCAGTACTGCCTCAAAATGGTAATTTTCCCAAAAAACAGGAAAAGTGAAATTTGAGTTTTTCCCTTAGTTTAAAGCAATTATTTAACAAAGAGAACACTTTCATGAATCTGGCACTTTTTAAAATCATAGGAGCACTTTTTAGGCTAGTGGATTTCTCCTGATTGAATAGGAATTATGCTATCGTAAATCTAGTACTTTTACTACCATCCCCCAGCATTTTGTTACAATCCATTATCTGATAAATTTATTTTATAGGTACGAAAAAAAGATGAAGCAATACTTGTATATTAAAGCATATTATTTCAACAGAACCCAAATTAATTAATCATAAAGGCCTTTTTGAAGTAGAAAAAGTCTGTTGAAAAGGCTGGAGGAGCAGTTTCCCCAGCCAAGTATACCATAATTTATATAAGACAGAATTAACGAATTATATAGACAAACTAATACAGATGGGGGGAAAGATTTTAATCACACCAATATTTCGAGCAATTTTTTACACAGGAAATCAACATGACTTTTCAGATTTTCCAGTCAATAAATAAGCTAAGAAACTTGACACATTCATATTAATTACAAACTAATCCGGCAGTGATATATCAAGTCTTTCAAGGTAAGGTATAGCATTGGGAGTTTACGAAATACAACGGTATCATTATGCACAAAACATTCAAACAACCTCTTTCACCGCATCTTCTCATCCTATTTCACCTCAGTTAATGACATTCACCAATGCATACCAGATCACGTGAAGTATCTCAGATAATCTAAGACGAAACAAGATCAATATACCCGTCTCTACTAAGTCTTTTTATTTAATTCAAGTTCATCATTGTCACAAGTGGTTAGAAAATTACCCTTAAGCATTATATGGTATGTTGTTCCAGGTACTTGATCAATGTATAAACCAAAACCTGGCCTAGATCTATAATCGATTCGTATGTGACGTAATGAGTTTCTTGTCCAGGGGTCTAACCGTCCTGTGATTAGACATGAACAAAGGTTAAATGCTAGGAGACACCCTTGCGTTGCGTCACTTGGTAAATTTGTGAAGGAAACGAGGTCATCAAAAGTTAGCCTCAATTTGGGCTGGGAGTATAAAACCAAAGTAACGTTTGTTGTTGGCGAGTTTTTACGTTGCGGGTGCTGGAGTATCTTCACTGGGTTGGTGTATACCAGCGGACAGGGCCGTCAGCGCTGAGGCTGTCGCGTCGTGCCTAAGCCGCCGAGCTTTGAGAGGTGTCGGCGACTCCAGTTCTACTGGGTAGGGGTCCGTCAGGGTGTTTGACAAAGCCAAAGGCACTGTGAGTTGAGAATTTAATTATTTAACTTTGTAGTGTCTTAACGTTTATGCCAATTGTTTGAGTACTCTCCAGTGATATACATTTGATATACATTTGGTGATACAAGTGATATTCTATTAAATGAACTTGTATTAATTATGTGTAAAGTTAATGTCCGACAAAGGGTATTAAAAGTAAAACATGTGCATTTCCAGGGTTCCCGTAAGACTACCCTCACCGTGGTGAAGCATCTTTGGATCGGTGGTACCACGCGGGGCTGCCGATTGTGACGGGGAATGCGGGTCTACTTTTCCTGACGGGTTGTTGTACAAGATGTAGGATAGCGGATCAACACTTCATTGGGTTTAGTTATTGATTTTCATTGTATTAAAACGATTAGACTTGGATTGTATTAAAGTAAACTTTGAATTTAAAACTGGGCCGAAGAGGTTGTTCGATGAGCATCCATTACACGAATTAAATGAATTTTATAATTTGTAATAATTCCAATCTGTTTTCACTGTTTTCATTCGTCTGTGTCTTGTGGTCTACTAATATTGGTCCGAGTGGAGTGGCGCAAGGGTCCGCTCTGCGACAATCATTCTCTTCCCAGTGATCTAATTTTGTTTCTCCGTCATCCGTAAATTCTGTCAAAAATAATGTGTGTTGGATCCCGTTTCCTAGGGCGTAAATGTTCCAGGTTTATCTGCCTGATAACTTCATTAATAACCAACAGACTACTTCCAACTTTCTGATATGGCCGACACCTTAATGTTTATTTCTCTAATATCAGTTCGACACTTGCTAGCATGATCCACCTTACGAACATACACTTTTACCCCGATTTTCCGCACAGCTATTAAACCTCTTTTCCTTCCACAACGAATTTTGTTAAAATAACTGAGATTATTCAAAACTCAACAGCGGGACCAGCCATATGTTTGATGATATTCAATCTTCAGTGCTAAAGTCTCCCATTCCTTTTATCTCGCGTCCTGGTGCACAATAATGCAATTGTAGCTCATGAATATTTATGGCCATTCTTTACAGATAATAAAAATCAAGAAAACAGGAATGGGTGAGTAGATAGAGATAGAGGTGGAATAAATGAACGAAGCTTCATAAAATAACTGTGGAATATTTAGCTCATCACGTTGTGTTGTTTAAGTGGAAATAAACCCCTCAAAAAAAGTTCTGCAATTCAAGTTTGAGGGATGATATCTTTCTTGTTACTGATGTATGAAAAAAGAAACTGGTGTCATTGAAAAGCTTGATTATTCCTCTTTACAATGTGTCATTTGTAATGCTTATGCAATCATGGAATGCGCAGTCCTTCTGAATATGCAGCAAGGTCAAAAATGAAATGTTGCAAAATTCGTTGTTTTCAATAGTTAATTCATCCAAACTTTAATGACAAAACAATGATGACACAGACAATTTTTTTTCTCTCACTCTCTCCTCTCCTTCTTTTATTGAGAAATGGTTACATGTCAGTAAGTCAGTAGCGGATAGATGACCCGAACACAGCAACCACGGCCTGACACCTCCTCCTCATGCTGTTCACCAGCCTCGTCACACGAAGCTGTGGGATGGCGCTCCACTCTTCAACAAGGATCAGCCGGAGTTGTCCAATTGCTTGGGCCTTTAGGAGATTCGATAAGCGTGGCATCTTTAAACATCTTACAAACGACCACTCAGTAAACTGCAGCTCTACCTCACACAAACATTATTGAAGGCACCATTGACATTCATGCAATACATGCACTGTCATCTGGGCCCTATTCAAAACACATTGCATCTTCACAAGAAATGGAGACTTCGGTGTTGAAAACAATGCTTTTTGCAACATTTCACTTCAGACTTTGCCCTATATTCAGGAGTACTGCACATTCCATGATTACATAATCACGGCAGATGGCACATCATTGTAAAGAGGAATAATCAAGCTTTTCAATGACACCAGTTTCTTTTTTCATACATCATTAACAAGAAAGATATCATCCCTCAAACTTGAATTGCAGAACTTTTTTTGAGGGGTTTAGTTGAAATTCTTAACAAATATTTTAATCGGCAATCAAAAACCTATAATTTTGTTTCGCCGTTTGACGTAAATTTATTCAAAAATAATGGGTGGCTTATTTCATCTTTGTTGAAATTGTTCACAAATAAGTGAGTTTGTGGTATATTAGACCATCAAATTGTCTACATATTCATCAATATTCTGAGATATTCCTACAAGCAGGCATGCCCTTGTAATACCACAACGGAATTTCTATCTACAACACTTGTATGCATCAACATTCACAACAAATGTTTGTTGACACACTGCCCACCGTTGAAAAGTGCTACGTAGTGACATGCGATTAATTGGTATTTGAACACAATATTTAAGACAACCACGGTATGTCATGTTTGGTTAAAGATATTAAAGATATCGTAAATTAAATTAAAAAGATATTATAAAGAAAATAAAACCAAAATATACTTTCGATAGACAATCCTTGAGTGCATCAACATTCTAGCGAAAAGTGCTGAAGAACACCCGCTTTGTTTTATTGGGATTCAACGAATATTACAATTGAACCAGGATGAGACATTGATGAGTTGACGTGTTGACGGTATGGATCAAGTATCAAGTTATAGTTTTGATTACAGATAATGGTAAAGACTGGTGTGCAAATAAAGGTACCGAGTACTGGGAGTCTCCAGAGCTGAAAAAGGGGTGTTGATGGCAGTAAACTGATGCATGTCGTTTACTTGATTGTTTCACCAATATTGTTAGATTTTCCTGAGGGAAAAAATGAAACGATGGCTACTTACGAGGCACTGTGCGGTAGCTTATGTTATTTGTTTTGTAAAAAACACGGGTGTAATTCTGGGGGGGGGGGGGGATGATGGGAAATAATATATAGAATCATCCCCCAGAATGATTTATGTCGTAAACAAAACAATAAGTGAATCATTCGTGAAAAATCTGGAAAAAAGTGGAGACAAGAAGATTGTCTCCAATTTGCATTGGGTAGACTCCATTTTTTTAAATTCCAAGGCATTCTTATTCACTGTTCACTGTTTCTTGATAACAATTTCTATACAATAACATTCCAATGACCAATACAAATTTAAAAAAAAACATTAAATTACATGAAAAGAGAGTTAATCTTGGCCTAAAATCAAAAAGGAATCCCATTTTTGATAATATTTAAAACGTACTCCTTTCGTGTGAAACATCAATTTTTCCATCAAGAAATACTTTTTATATAATTTTTCAGAATTGATAATGACGGATATTTCCCGTTCATTTTCATTTTGTAAACATGAAATTTACAAATCAACAGAATCAGATTAACATTTTACTATTGGCGATAGTTTTACCGAATAAAATGGCTTCGTTGTCCAATGCGAAAGAGAAATTGGTCTTCTCCTTGATCCAAGAAAATACAGAGGTCCAAAAAGCCGTTGTGTGCGTGCAAAAGCAAAAAAGATGGAGTATTGTCTCTTCTTCCTTATTACAATACGTACACAAATTATTATCCTTCTTATTAATTTTAAACACAAACAAGAATTGGTACTCAAGATCCGGTGAATTAATCTAAACTGGAACTATCTTAATTTTGTATCTACAGTACAAGAGTATGGAATGTTGTAAATAATAGACCATTTCGACAAATCGTAGTAAATATGCATCTTGACATTCCACTTGTCAATAAATTTCCTGTTTACATTTTTAGAGGAAACTAGTACATGATAAATTATTTTGGACCCTTTCTGGTCCTTTAAAAGGACATTAAGGTTGAATGCTACAAAAGGGAAAGTAATGCTAGTATTCTCCTGCATAGAATCTCGGAAGGATAACGTAATTGCTCTTAACACAGCACCATACTGGTGCGAACATTAATGGTGCGAACATTAAATTTATTTTTAAAATCATCTAGTGAAAGAAAATTACCTTTCTCATCTGTAAGATCGCTGATAAAATGAACACCAGAATTATCCTAATGTCTACAGTAAATACATTTTCCACCGACCTTCATGATTTTACCAAAGAGAACTCTTACGTACTTCCACATTGGAAGTGAGCCCGAGTAAAATGTGAACCCGGGTAAAATTTGACCATGAAGTAAATACGTCGAACCAAAAGTCATTATGATTTCTAACATTTCTCTGTGTCCTAAAAGAAATTGGCAGAGCCACCTTCAAATAAAGACAGACGAGCTGTATCGAAAATATAACTACACAAGGTAAACCAGCCCGCGGCCTGTGACCTGAAAAGTCTACGTAACTAAGTAATTTTCAAACCATCCATGTAGGCCCAGACATCAACCATTCGCAACCCACCTTCATCATAATCTTGAATTATTTGATTTCTAGAAACAGTCATTACCTTTCCAAATAAATTTAAAGAGCATAGCCTTTAACTCCTTGATCGTGTTGTAAGGAGGGTCAGGAATGGTTAAAACAAGGTAAGTAAGTTTCGACAAAAGCAATGATTTAACAACAGTGATTCTACCTAAAACGGTCAAATTTCTTTTTGACCAATTAACAATTTGACTACGTAAAGACAAAATAATATTGTTATAATTTAACAGAACCATGGAGTTTAGGTCTGTGGAGAACTCTATACCAAGAATTTTAAAGGAATGCGCGGCTTCAACCCAATTTACATTAATCCCTTCACAAAGTTTCTCCCGTTCCCTTCTTAGAACCAATCCAAATGGCATTCGTCTTCTCAACATTAACTTTCAATCCAGACGAGTTAGCAAATCTGTCAAGAATTTTAAAGGCTGCCTGCATGGACTTCTCCAAACCATTCAGAAACAAAACAGTGTCATCAGCATACTGGGATAGTCGGAATTCTGATTCCCCCAACCTTTATACCCGTTAAACCTTTGTCATGGATAAAACTTCTGCACATACAAGAAACAAGTATGGGCTTAAACCATCTCCCTGCCTACAACCTCTGCCTATCTTGAAGCATTCTCAAAGGAATCCATTAATGAAAATCGAGGAGGAGGCTTGGTTATAAAGAACCCTGATCCATTTTTCAAATGAAGGACGAACATTAAAGTTATCCAAAACTTTAAAAATAAACTCGTGCGAAATAGAATCAAAAGCCTTTTCGAAGTCAATCGAAAGAAATAAGCCAGGAATGTCTTTGGATCATACATTAAACGGATATTTTCTCCGATAAAACGCCCAGTTATAAAACCCTTTTGTCAACCATGGATAATATGCGGGAGACAAGATTTACCGTCTCTGCAATACAGGCCGACGCAATTTTATACGAAGTACTCAACAGCGAGATAGGGCGCCAGTTTTTTAAAAACTGACGAGGCTTATCTCCTTTTGGCAGGAGTGTTATTATCCCATATCTCTGCGTAACCGAATGTTGACCTAAAACATAGGCACAAATTAATGAACGTAAAAGGTACCATGATAAATCAGGAGCAATTAAAAAAAATAAATCATAGCTGAATCCATCGGAACCAGGGGATTTTCTATTTTTATAATTTCTTAACGCCCTCATAAGTTCCTCGAGGGATAAACGACCCTCGATGCGATCTCGCATGGTGTCTGAAAGAATGTTCTTCTCGGCCGCAGAAAAAAGTGATTTAAGATCAACATTGTCAACATTCCTAAAAAAGTAACGTTTTTGATAGTAACTCCTGGCATCTTGCAAAATGTTATTAACACCTGTAAGTCTACAATTTGTATCATTAACGACATAATTAATTGACGTATTAACGAACCTACGCTTCTCCAAATTAAAAAAAATACTTGGAAGATTTTTCACCGGCCTGTATTTGAGGCTTACGGAGGTCAACAAGATCATTTCAAAAAGGATTTGATCATCGATGGTAAAACTGATATTACGTGGATGCATGTTTCTCAAGTTGGAACGTAAATATGGCAGAGCGGCATATTCTTCTACCACCTCCCAAATGATATCTTTTAACTAGAACTTAATAGTTTTTATCATTTAACAAAGAGTTGTTCTAACCTTTTCCACGTTCCATTTCACTCAAATCAAATTTAATATCGATAAGAGAGTGATCCGTTCTGTAACCTGGCTTAATATCACAACTAATTATTTTAGAATTAAGTTTGGATGAAATTAAGAAGTAATCCAACCTAGATTGCTTCAAAGTTTGATGTTGTCTCCAAGTGTATCTACGGGAGTCCGGGTTGTGTATTCGCCAAACATCAGCTAGATCAAAATCATTACACATATTATGCACTCTGCTTCTCGCCAACAAAGGGTTATTCAAATTAATGTAGTTAACACAATCAAGAGATTCATTTAAAATCAAATTCCAATCACCACATAAAACTACGTGGACATTATCCAAATCATTCAAAACGCTACAAATATCGTCATAAAAACAAGGGTCATCGATATTTGGTCCATCCAGGTTGACCAGAGTAATTATATATTCACCAATTCCAGATCCACAAACAAAAAGTTACCACTGTCATTTTTGACACCTTTAACTTTATACTCAAAATTATTTAAAAAAATAGAAACACCCCTAGAATTACTCCTAAAGGAACTGAAATAACACTCCAAACCCCATTCATTTCGGACAAGATTTTCCATGTCCTTATCAAAATGAACATATTGTAGGCAGTAAATAAAAGACTTTTTGTTTATAAGGAAAAATGAAAAACGTCTCTTCTTTTGAATAAATTGCCCAACCCTCGGCAATTCATCGAGGCTATGGAGAGCTGACTATTTGACGTCGCCATAATAATTTTACGAAAAAGAAAGGAGTATCATTGCGTCCATTGCAACACTTTTAAACACCGTAGTCAGACACGACGGGAAAACAGCCAAACCCGCCTCCAGCCGACTACAGAAATAGTCAGCTGGATGCAAGTCCAGCCGTCCCCCAGCCAAATCCGGCCACTGCAGTAGTAATTGTAAATGGGGCTTCTGGGCCACTTAGCAAATTGTTTAAGAAAATTGATTTTTAGTAGTATGTTAGATGATGGTTCTGGCTCAATTACTTAAAAAGGGGCGTGGAGTGGGGTGTTGGTGTATATGTGTAGGAGGTTAGTTGATGTTGATTGACCTTTTGGTTGTAAACAGATTTTTGTTGATGATAAAAAAAAATATCCCCCCAAAAAAAGTTTAAAAATAAAAAAAATTAAAACATATTATTTAGTTGATTAATGAGAAGAGAGAATGGAATCAAAACCGAGAGAATATGAAATGATAACACCGGATCGTCACCGGTAGAGCGCATATTGCTAAACGATTTAAAATTTAAAGATTATGAAGAAGATGTAGCCACACCCAAAGACTACGACTATGATTTTTATTTTAAAATTAAAGTGGGTTATACGTTTAACATTTTAATCGACATTTTAGCAGCCATTCAGACGAAGGCTCAATTTAAAGTAGACAAAAACGGATTTTATTACCGCGCGATGGATCGAACGGAAAAATTATTAATTAATCTAGTTTTAACTCGAGACATGTTTTTTTAAATTTAAATGTCATAAACCTATTGAATTTTTGGTTAATTTAAAACATTTACAAAGAATGACGAGTAATATTAAACGAAAAGTATCGTTAATTATTTACGTTAAAAACGAACGAATTTATATCGAAACTTGCATAGTTGGAACGTGCGGTGAAAAAAACGAGAAATTTACAGCGTGAGCATTAATACGTCGGTTAGCATGAAATTAATTGGTTTACCGGATGACGATCAAGCCGATATTGATAAATATCCACGCGTTGTAGAAAGTAGCGATTTTTTTTAAAATAAAACAAATGTCGCAAGTTAGCACAAAAATTGACATAAAGATGTACAATTTAGATTACATTAGTTTTTTTTGCGATAACGATAGTCTTTACAGCGTAGCTTTAGAATTGGGTGACAAACTAGACAAAAATGTTAGGCCGACTTATTCCGCTACGTGTGCAGTGACTTTATTTAGCATTTTATTAAAAATTTCATCTTTAGAAAAACAAATACAATTTTACGCTCCTCATGTTGAAAACTTTCCATTAAAAATTGTTACGTCGGTAGGTAGTTTAGGAAAAATGTCCGCTTATATTAAAGACGAAAGTTTATTACAAAACGAAAGTTTATTACAAAACGAAGAAAGCTAAATTTAAAACTCTCAAAAAACATCCTCCAAAAAAATATCACCAAAAAAAAATTAAAAAAAAAACAAAAAAAAAATATTATCTAGTATTATAATAAAAGAGGATGGAAAGAAGAAGATATTCATCGAAATGGTCATTGCAAGAATTGAAAGAATTTGCGCGCGAACATAGACCATTAATTTTTGTGCAAAACCAAAAGGGTAAAGTAGATAAACGTTCTTATTTCAATGCAGTAAAAAATATACATAAAACAACATAAACCAAGACCATTAAGAAAATTAACAAAGAGTCAACTTGAGGCTGTTATAGAAGCATAAGGTGTTCCGGTAGGACACAGACATTTGCGAAAAGAGTTGTATAATATCGTCAAACGATGGCGTAGAGGTGATTTAGAATTTGATGAACCAGCGATTGATGGTGGAGAATATTTGCGAAAGCGAATAATGACTGTACCGATGGGTCATAAAAGAGAAAAAAAATTACATGTATTTGTTGAGGGTGGTGAAGCGCCGATAATCGAAAAGTTGACTTTAGATTTACAAGCATTAGGGCCGTTTAAGTTTATGATATACTTGTGGGTTAAATTTTATAGAGACAAAGATGACGGTGGTATTGATTTTTCGACGCTTTCTATTCATTTTTCTGAACAAATAACTTTAATAAACATGAATAATATTAAAGCAGAATTAGCTAGAGGTTTTGCTAGAATTGAAGAAGTTATGGCAACTTGTTCAAATAGAGGTTCTGGATGGATTGTAGATCGTTTTGAACAATTAGATCTTACAATTTCACAATATCAACCTTTGAGAGGTGGTTCTTATATCGATCTACCGGATGTTATAAAAAATAAAAAAGCGTGCATCAACATGAAAAACAAAGACGATAATTGTTTGCGATGGGCGTTGCGCGCACATCTTTTCCCAGTAAAAAATCATCCCGAAAGAACGAGCAAGTACAGCAAGATTAAAGACGGTTTAAATGTTGATGGTATCGAGGCTCCTACACCAATCAGTCAGATTAATCAAGTGGAGAAACAAAACGACTTGGCGATAAACGTTAATGGGTTGGATAAATACAATTCAGTCGTTCCTTATGATATTCACGATGGAGATTGGGAGAAAGAACGTATAAATTTATTATTGATCCAAAAAGAAGAAGAAGAAGGAACTAGATCTCACTACGTTTGGATTAAAGATTTTAATAAATTACTTTTTGATCAAACAAAACACAAGACTAAAAAACACTTTTGCGATCATTGCTTGTGTAATTTTAGTAGAGAAGATTTACTTTTAGATCATAAAAAAGATTGTAGAGGTATAGGTGGTAGAGCGGTAAAATATACGATGCCGATAAGGGGTAAAAACGATACTTTGAAAGTTTTAAATTTTTATAAAAAATGAAAGTTCCTTTTAGTATATACGCAGACTTTGAATCAATTTTACCGTTAATGAGTAAAGATTTAGGCGATAAAACTTGGATCAAACAAGAGCACCTTCCATGCGGTTATTCGTATATTATTGTTCGATGCGACGATTAATTTGTTTCATCTTTTACATACAGAGATGAAGATGCCGTTAAACATTTTTTTAATAAAATGGCGGATGAAGTAAAAAAGATTAACTCGATATTTAAAAACCCTCCAAAAATAATAATGACTAAAGAAGATGAAGAAGATTTAAAAAATGCTAAACAGTGTTGGATATGTGAAAAATCTTATTGGCACGACAACAAGAACCCAAAATGTCGTTGTTGGGTTTGTAGAAAAGAAATTAAAAATGAAAGATTAAAAAAATATTACACAAAAGTTAGAGATCATTGTCACATCACGGGAAAATATAGAGGCGCGGCACATGATAGATGTAATTTAAAACTAAAAATAGAACCGTATAAAACATTTATACCTGTTTTGTCTCTTCATAATTTACGAGGCTACGACTCTCATCTCATCATGCAATGAATGAGTGAAACAAAAGGAAACCTAACGTGTATCGCGAATAATATTGAAAAGTACATTTCTCGATAGTTTTCAATGTTTACCTTATTCGCTAGATAAAATGGTTGAATCGAGTAAATATTTTCGTATCACAAAATTACACGAACCCGATTTAGAAAAAATTACTCTTTTAAAACAACAAGGTATTTATCCTTACGAATACATGAATAGTTTTGAACGTTTTGATGAAACTGAACTTCCTTCAAAATAATTTTTTTATAGTAGTCTAAACAACAACAGTATTACGGATGAAGAATATAAGCACGCAAAACAAGTTTGGAATACGTTTGATTGTAAAACTCTAGGTAATTATCACGATTTGTACGTGCGTACCGATGTCTCGTTATTAGCAGACGTTTTTGAAAATTTTCGCGATACTTGTATGAAACAATATGGCTTAGATCCGGCTCATTATTATACGAGTCCAGGATTGAGCTGGGACGCTTTATTAAAACGTTCGAGAGTTTGTTTAGAGTTGTTGACGGATATCGACATGTATTTATTTATAGAAAAAGGTTTGAGAGGAGGAATAGTTATGGTGAGTAATAGATACTCTAAAGCAAACAATCAAAAATGTGAGGGTTACGATCCATCAAAACCAACGAGTTACATTATGTATTTAGACGCGAATAATTTGTCCGGCTATGCGATGAGTCAACCTTTACCAGTTGGTAATTTTAAATGGTTGTCTCGAGAACAAATTAGTGATTTTTATTTTCATACAAAGAAAAAAGGATTAAAATATGGAAGAGGACATATTTTAGAAGTTGATTTAGAATATCCGTTTAATTTACACAATTCTCATAACGATTATTCGCTCGCGCCAGATAAATTAACGGTAGCGAAATAATGGATGTCACCGTATCAACTTAAGTTATTGGGTGACAAACCCACTCCAAACGTTCAAAAATTAGTCGCTAATTTAGACAACAAAACGAAATACGTTATTCATTATAAGAATTTACAAAAATATTTCCAACTCGGTATGAAACTAACGAGAATTTATCGCGTTTTAGAATTTGATGAATCACCATGGATGAAATCATACATTGATTTAAACACTCAATTTAAAAAAAATGCAACATCTGATTTTGAGAAAGAATTGTGCAAACTGATGAATAATTCAGTGTTTGGAAAAACGATGGAAAATGTACGAAATCGCATAAATGTGGATCTTGTGAGACCGAACGATGAAAAAGACAAAAACGCATTTGTAAAAAAAATAGCGAGGCCGACTTTTGCCGAGCAAAAGATTTTTGAAGGCTTTGACTTGGCGGCCATTCATACGTACAAAACAAGTCTCGTGCTCAATAAACCAATCTATGTAGGAATGACTATTTTAGAATTAGCTAAACTTTACATGTACGATTTTTATTACAATCATTTAAAAAAGAAATACGGACACAAGACAAAATTACTTTACACGGATACAGACAGTTTAATGGTTGATATTGAAACGAAAGATGTTTATACAGATTTATTAAAAGATAAGGATAATTATGACTTTAGTAATTATCCTAAAGATCATTTTTTATATTCTGAAGTTAATAAAAAATTGATTGGAAAATTTAAAGATGAAACAGCTGGCGTACCTATTTCTGAATTTGCAGGTTTAAGAGCAAAAATGTATTCGATACTTTTACAAAAAGAAATAGAAATAAGACCGGCCGTTTTTTCGAAAGAAATACAAAAAAGCTAAAGGCATTAAAAAACAAGTTTTAGAAAAGAAAATTTATACACGAAAATTATAAAAGCGTTTTATTCGAAAATAAAGCGTATCATCACAAGATGAATTTTATTAGAAACAAGGGTCATCATCTTTATACTATAAAAGTTGACAAAAAATCACTAGACGGACTCGACACAAAAAGATATATTTTAGAAGATAATATACATACTTTAGCTTACGGTCATTTTCTAATTGGTGGATTTTCCGTACCTGGCGGAACAATTTGTAATTCTTCTCTTACAAAACTAAGAGCGGGGCCTGACGTCAAATAATACAAGATGGGTTGATTCGGTGCTTTCATCTTTTTAGCTAAATTATATATTGTTATACTCCATATAGGATCGGTAGCGCGACGTCTCGTATCTTTTTCTACTTCACCGGGTGCGTATAAATATCGAACTAACGAGTTTAAGGGGATTATTTTTTCATTCTTTTTAACGACTTGTGAGGCAGGATTTTGTTCAACGAGTTGTAATTTAATCGCATCTTTAGGTTTTAAATGTATAAGTCTGGTCGTTTTATTATTTAATACTTTTATAACCGCGGGTAATCTTTTTACCCATTCTCTATTTCTTTCATCCGTTGACATTTCTTGCGCGTATTGATGAGAAAATGTTCTTTCGGCTAAAGTTTTATTAAATCGCTCTACTATACATTGATCTCTATGTTGACCGGCTTCGCTTCTTTGGATTTTTACATTATGTTTACTCATGAAGACATTAACGCTCGAGATAAATTCTTTTCCAGGATCAACTTTTAAAAATTTTGGCCAAGTTAACGGTGAACGTTTATAATTTTTTTCAAATGCGCGACTGACTTGAGCAGCGGTGTTATCGATTAACGGTTCAGCTTCTTTATATCTGCTGGCTTCATCCGCAACGGTTAACACATACTTGTACGTCTTTTTGGTTTTACCCTAACCAATTGTATCGTGCGGAAGAAACAATAAATCCGCTTGATGAACTTTATTTGGTTTTAATAACGTCGAATTTGAACTGGTCGGTCTTGGAATGTATTTAGGATATGGTAAATAAATTTGCCACAGCGCTTGCTTTTTTATCCACCGTGAAACTACTTTTTTATTAACTTTTGTTTCTTGAGCTAATTTATCGATCGCTCCGAGACCTTTCCAATATCCAACTGGATAATTTTGAGTCATTAGCGCCAACCCAACCATCGTTGTTAGTTTTAAACCATTTGCAACATCCAACTTATCTAAATCAGCTGGATTTATTTTAAATAGTTTTTTACCTAATAATAATGTGTGGACTTATATAGCGCACGTATCCACCAACTTAGTGGTGCTCAAGGCGCATTATATTATTACCCCTGCTCATAAGGCTCATAAGGCTCATAAAACATTCCTGAAACCATCTCAGCTCCCTGGGGAGTATACAGCTCAATTGCTGCCATTACAGCGCATATAGGGCTAATCAACCAACTCTGCCCTCACAGGTACCCATTTAACCCCTGGGTGGAGAGAAGCAATTATGGTTAAGTGTCTTGCTCAAGGGCACAAGTGTCACGGCCGGGTTTCGAACCCACATTCTGCTGCTAACACCAGAACTTGAGTCCGGTAAGCTAGACCGCTCGGCCACGACACTCCATGCTATATAAAACGGTTGCTATATAAAACGGTTAGCGTTGTTAAAACTGCTCCGTGATAAACTGAATTGATAATTCCATTCGTATCCATCGTGGTTGTACTAGACATATTTTATCTATAGAATATATAATATTTTTTTAATTTATTGCATTTTGAATGGATCAATTTCTTTTTTCTCCATAATCGGCGCTGGCTGCTCGTCAAATTTTTAAACTGACGGTGGAGTTTTTACAGCACTTGTTGACGTAAGCGCTGGCTGTGAAACGGGGTTAGAGTTTTGGTAAATGTAATAAACAATACCTCCAACGGCTAAGAGTCCAAAAGCGAGGTAATAGTAGTTTATTCCGTTGCTTTCTTCATTTTTTACTACAGCACTCGTTGGTGCGATCGTAGCTGCATGACGAGTTTTCGTCGCGCTTGCGCCGCGGAGCGCACCTTTTTTTAATTATTGTTTTTCTTTTTATTAATTTCGGCAGCTTTTTTACCTGCTGCGACTCTGTTTGGATTTTTCATTTTCTTATTGTTCGTTACCGACGACGGCGTTGACGACGGTGTCTCCACAGCTTGCGTCTGCTCCAGCTGCGCTTTCTCCAACTCGTTAGTTTCCATCGCGTTTATTATCTATACAAGATTCTTCTTTTCTCTTTAAATGTTTTGCTGTACTTAGCGTTGCAGAGAGCGGTGCTACCAACATCCCATAGTTGTAGTATATATCGCATGCTACGGTAGAAAGCATGCTCGAAATGAATGGATCTTTTTCTAAATCTGTAATTAATTTACCTTCGTCGTCAATTTCAAAATGATGACCATATAAATCAATGCGATTTAAACTAAATCCTAATAATTTGGCATATAATGTTAGAATGGCGCTACCTAAAGACTCTGTTATATCACGACCTAATTTAGTTTCGTATTGCGTGTATAATACATCTTGCTCTTCTGTAGACAAAGCTTCAATGTCGCTGACGGAATACTCTTTTCCTATTTTTTGTTTGAATCTCCTCCTGCAACAACAGACAAGAGTCGTTTGTTTCGCTGCTTTTGCTTCAGCAGCAAGCTGTCACTCGTATTACCATCCATGGATGGTGGGCTTAACATTGATGGATTTTCGGTTACTACTTTATGAAGGTCTTCCATTTATTATAAGTATTTATAAAATAATCAGAAAATTTAAAACAACAGAGAGTAACCAATAAGTAATGCTAGATAATACATCATAAACAGAAAATAGTTTTTTTGTTTCGTTGCTTTTGCTTCAGCAGCAGCAGGTTGTTACTTTCATTATCAGATGATGGTGGGGGTAACATGAATGACGTTTTGTGAACTTGTTCCATTTATTATAAGTATTTATAATTTATTTAAGTAACAATTCAGTAATTACTAAGTAATGGAGGGTAATTACTAAGTAATGGAGGGTAAGCAATCAGTAATGGAGGCTAACGATTTAGTAATGGAGGGTAATTACTAAGTAATGGAGGGTAACGATTCAGTAATGGAGGGTAACGATTCAGTAATGGAGGGTAACGATTCAGTAATGGAGGGTAAGCAATCAGTAAGAGAGAGTAATTACTAAGTAATGGAGGGTAAGCAATCAGTAATGGAGGGTAACGATTCAGTAATGGATGGTAATTACTAAGCAATGGAGGGTAAGCAATCAGTAAGAGAGAGTAATTACTAAGTAATGGAGGGTAATTTAGTCTAGAATCGCATAATCGATAGGTTGATCCGTTTTTTAAATCAATTTTCGATGTTTAACTCGCGTAAATGTTTCATGAATTTCCATTCTTAACTCTTTTGTCGGTATGACATCATTTTCTCGAAGACAATCTTCAAACGAGTCTCTATCTTTACAATAAAATAAACACACCCATTTGAGTTGCTCTCTAAAATCTTTTAATACGCTATTATATTTTTGAGAAATAACCCTAACGCTGTGATTACCGCATTTTCTATTTTGATTCGTGTCGTTGTCACCGATGGTGGGACATAATATGACGATCGTTTCAAAATATTTAAAATATTCTTTTTCCAACAAATGTAAAACAAATTTTGTTTTTCCGCATCCGGTTTGTCCGCATACGAGTGCAACGTGTGGATATTTTGGTAACATTCGTTTTTAATATTATTTAATAAGATGATTTCGCTTCGCTCTTTGCGCAATCGCTAATAAACGACGGAATTAAAACGTCCATTTATTATATTGAGTTGCGCATCCATAATAATAAAAGTGTACATGTATAATTCACCCGCGGCTTGTGATTCTTTATCCATTTGAATGGTAATTCCTTCGGATAAGTTTTGTACTTGTCTTCCACTTCCATGTATTTATTGTCGTGGCTAGTTCTCATATCTAAAAATAAACCGTATCTATTGAGTAAATAATCGGCTTGTTTAACGTTAGATAAATTTAAAGCTTTAACGACTTGCATGGCGTGTTCTTTGTTCGAATCTCCAAAATATTTTTGAATTTCTTCCCAATGTTGATACCTTTTCATTCCCTGCGCGTAGAGTTGATTAGGAACGCCTTCGATCGTAATTGAAACTTTATCGATTTTTGGATTATAAAACCTATTCGTTTCTTTTACATCTGGCTCTTTGAATAAAAACAATATTCAATTCATACTTTTTGCTGGCGTATTTATATTTATATTCCACGTTGTACCGCGTTTATTTAATGGCGTCACGCTCTGTCTTAAAACGCGATCAAACAATATCACCACCTTGTCGCTATAATTATTGATTTGTTATCGTCGTTGCGAGAAGTGGCATATGAACGATTTCGTATTCTAATGAAATCCCACTTATGATATATTTCGCATTATCGTCGGTGCTTTTAATCACGTTAGAAAATTTATTAAACACGAGTTCGTAACTCAATCGATCTCCGATCCCCGATTGATAGAAGGGTTGATGATCGGTGAGTAATTCAAAATCGAGCGGAATGTGATATCTATTTTTTTAATGTATCCGGGATAGCTTTATCTTTTCCTCTGTTACTGGCGGGAACGGCGTCGTTGGCGTTTACTCTTAATTTACGTTAGCATCTTCGATTCCTTGATAAGCTAGATTTTCGCGTTGATCTTTCGTTAACCATTCGTCTTTATAACAATTAAACACATCCGCATCGTCTAAAGAAAATACTTCATTTTCTTCCATTTAAATCGTTATATTTTTTACGATGGCTTTACCTATGTTATGTACCATCGTTCTAGTATCATCATCAGACTCTAGAGTAATGTTGAAAGCTAATCTAACCGTTCCGGTAACGATGACGTCATTTAATTCTAAATTTGGAAAACGAACCGTCAACAATTGATTTTCGGTAATGGTACTCGGATTGTTTGTAATAACGACTTGTTGTATTCCTTTTAATCCCAAAGGTTCTCTTAATATTCTGTATGGATCGAGTACATCTCCGTATGCATTAATCATAATTATTTTATAGTTTGTAAATATTATTATTTTTTTTTTTTTAAAGTAAAATGGTGTTTATAGCGATGATGATAGGAGGTGCGGTATTAAACGCGTTAGCCTTTACCGGATAATTTTTTTTATTTAGTAGTTTACGTTCTAGCGATGCTGAACAAGAACGAAAAAGGCACGATTTAGGGCTAGAACAACTTACGAAAGCTAGAGACGAATTTAGTAAAAAGCGTTTAAATTATCTAAAGTATTTAAACGAACGAATACAAAAAGAAACAAACGCTGAAAGAACGTTTAACAACATTAACGATGCCATGAATGAATATCATAATGTGACTGGTGAACGATTTGATTTACCGAAAGATTTATACAACGCACCAAAACTAGAAGATTTTTACGTTCCTAGTGAAGATCAAAAAACGCAAGAAATACTATTCATTATTTTTAGGAATGAGTATAGTGGGCTACGTGAGTTATAAATTGTTAAAAAAAGATAAAAAGTAATTGTAAAATGGCAGCAGGAAGGAATGAACTTATGCCGATGGATCCGGCTTATAATTACGAAGATGATGATGAAGAAGATTTTAAATTAGCTAATGATGAATATATTGACGATAATATCGCAGACAACAACGGTAATGTTCAATTGACCGAACAAGAAACGTCTTTTAGTGTGCCAACTTTATCTCAAAAAGATAGATTACGTAAAGATATAGTCGATGATTTTTACAAACATTTAGAATCACGCCCTAACGCTATAGACTATACTAAATTCGAGTATAAACTAGATGAAAAAGGAATGGGTTTACTTAATTTTTTTAAAGGTGGTAAAGAAATACGATTATCTAGTAAGACCAAAAAAGGTGCATTTTTTAAGTTAAGTTCAATAAAATGTCAAAATAAATATGATCTAGGTATAGTTGATGAAAGTACAACAGCTTTATTAGATGTTATAAACAAAGCAGAAAAACCATTAACTGATGTTGATAAAACAACTCAATCGGGTAGGAGAAAGTTTCCACCTATACCTCTACAACGGGTGGAAAAATCGGCGCAAGTACAAGAAGCTATCGAAATGGCGGTTATGACTCTCAAAAGCGATCAAGAAATTCAAACGGAATTAAACATTCCATGGGGAGAAGTGTTAGCACTCAATGACATCATGACGAGAAATCGAGGTGAACAATTAGATCTTTTAATAAATTAAAAGTACACAACCAAAAAATATCTGATGTTCAAGAATTAATTAGTGACGCTGAAAAAAGAGGAATTGATGTTGATGAAAAGTATCGTCAAGAATTGCGAAAACTAAAAGATGACAAACGAATTATCGTAAACCAAATAGATGCGCATGATTACGTTCTTCGTAGTCAAATCAATAGAATTAAAGAAATGATTCAAAACATGTTAGAAAGAGACGTCACGTTGGGTGATAAAATTAAAACTTTATTTAGAGAACAAGGTATATCGATCGGTTTGTTAATCGGTGTTATCGGTTTAGTAATTACTGCTATCGTCGAATCGATCGTCAATGCGGCAAAATCGGTTTTACCGCCACCTAGTACACCTACACCCAGAGGTGTAAAAGAGTGGATACAAAAAACATAAAAAAATCTAGCGAGTGTATTAGCAAAACTCGGAAAAAATGCGTTAGCCGCTTTACCGGCTATTATCGGATCAATAGTAAGTTGGTTATTTAAAACAGCTTCTAACGTCGTCACGTGGACGGCGGAACATTTGTGGCTAGCTTTAACCGGGGTTGGAGTTTTAATTTTAACTTATAATACAGAAAAACTCTAGCCTAGCAATTCGTAAATTATAACGCCGAGTCCAGTTAAAATCGCGAAACCAATAATTAAAGCATTTTTTTCTTCTTGGTGCGTTGCGGTTGTACTTGATTCTCTCAAAATTCTTTGGGTAAAAGTAGGGGGAGATTCTTGCGAGTCGAGGGTTTTTAGACCTTCTTGCTCCAACGCTTGCACAGGTTGCACATGTTGAGCGATGACGTTTGGCTGTGTATTATCTAAACTAGTAGTTGTTGGTGGCGAATGCGCTACCGCTTCTAGACCTTGCGGTGGTGGAGGAACGGGTGTTGAATTTGTGTCGCAATCAAAATATTATTGTTGTATCCCACGTACGTACCTATTCGTAAATTCATGTCGCTTGGCATGAGATATAAATTTTCTCCAATAACAAAGTTTAATTGTGATCCAGCGTATTTTAAAACATCTTGATATTGTTGAATAGATTTTTCTAAATCTACGGGAGAATCGATCAAAGCGTCCACTATATTTATAAATTCTCCTTTCGCGTCTAAACCGGTACCAGCTGCTAAAAATGAGGTTTTTACTTGAACTTGAGCTCCCAATATCGCGTAAACGTACGTTCTTATAGAGTCGTTAATTCGTTCTGTACCAATGTCTGTAAAACCTTGAGACTTATTGATTTTAAATTTTATCCAAGCGAGCTCTGTAGATGGTGATTGTTCGATATAACCGATCGTATATGTCGAGGGATGATCTCCAAAAAATTTTGTCGCAGTGTTGTAATAATCGTAATCAGTCACCTCGTTAGAGATAACATTCAAACTTGAATTATCGTAGTTTTTTTCCAGGTACTGCTTTGTAACCGTTATCGTAATAATAAGCCGTACCTAATCCCCACGAGTTTTTATCTACTTGTTGTTTCCAATTATCCGATGTTCAGAGGTGAAAGTCTTTACATATTTTTTTATACGCGCTAATGTTTATATTATTTTCAAACGGGCTAAAATAATTTTGAAAAGACGCGGGGCAACTCATTTCTTTGAGCAATCGTCTCATTTGATAATAAACGTGAAATCAAAAAAAAACTACGAATCATCATATTCGAATGATTTAAATGATCGTAACTCACCCCACATCTCATTGTACTGCAGTATGTTACAACATTTATTTGATTCTGAAATTTTTTTATCGGATTAGAATTCCAACTATTTACAATCTCGTCGCTATTAACGCGAGGCAACTTGTAGTTGCTAAAAACATTGTCAAGTTGTACGTTAAAAAAATCATTTTCATTGACGTAAATATTCATATTCGTCAAATCGCTAGCATCACAAATTTTGAGCCGATATAAAATTTCCAGATTGTGGATATGAAAACGAAAAATTACTCTGAAATGCTAATGGAAACGTCATTTTTATTAATTATAAAATATAATTTATAAATGCATCATACGGCAGAAATTAAAAATGTAAATGGTACAATCTCATTCAATAATGCCATCGATAATAAAAAAGGTAATCTTACGATATCATTAAATAGCGTTAACATTTGGGTAGGATATTATAATATCCGTAAAAAAGAAAAAATATGTTTACGAAAAGATATAATAAACGAAAGAGATGAACAAAGTCAGGAAGAAAGTATCGTATTTATCGAACCGGGGCTTTATAATCTTAATGAAATTATCTATATTGTCTTAAAAAACGCACCTTGGATAACGTTTGTCGTCGATAAAACAATTGGTATATCTATTATAAATATTACTCAACAAAGACAAAGAATAAAATTTTCATCGGGATTAGCTATTTTACTAGGATTTAATAATGATTATCTAGCTGAAGGAGAGCACCAAGGAAGAAGAATCGATTTACTACCTTTTAATATAATATACATTCATTGCGGTCAAATTTGTACGAGCGAAACTTTTTATGACGGTAAACCTTGTACTATTTTAAACATTTTTCCTTTACAAGATAAATCGTTGGGAGAAAGTATGTATATGGAATTTAATAATCCGTTACAAAAACATTTTTAAATTGGTACGTTTAACGAATTGAGTTTTCAAATTAAAGATTCATCGGGTAGAGAAATCAATAATCACGGTATGCCAATTTTTTTTACATTTAAAATTAAATGATTTTACTTATATAAATATGGCAAGCATTTACGGTCCTAGTCGAAGAAGTGAGCAAGTTTTATCTAGCGTCTTACAACAAAGTAACATTTACGAACATCACGGCTATATAGATATCGATGAAATTTTACAAACGATAGTTCTTGTCGAAAAATATCAAATTATACTCGGATGGCACGGTAGGCTTAAACTACCCTCTTACATGTTTAATCAAGCACATACATACTGCTCAATTTTTGTAAAATTTTCGAAAACCAAAGGTTTTTATTCACATTCGGCGGAAGGTAGTTTTGACGTTAACGTATATCATATTCCTTCTCCCGCTCCAGATAAAAGTTTAGTTTTTAACAACATTTCGCAGCACGTACAATACGAACAAAAAATTCAAATGCGAAATGAAAAAGTTTTTGTACAAGGAAGCTTTTTTGGCGCTCTAAACACTAAAATCTGTTTCAATATAAAAATTAAAAGTTTACCCTTAAATTAAATAATTTTATATAATAAAATATGGCGAGTATTTACGGTCCTAGTAGAAAAAACAGTATCGTTAGCAATAATAAAAAAGTAACATTTCTAATAAAAATTATCTTTCAAGAAACTGGACACATTTTTTCTCAATTTTTTAAAAATAATTTAATGTTTGAAATGTATTGGTTTAATAATTCAATAAATTTGTATATTAATAATAATAATAATGTGTGGACTTATATAGCGCACGTATTGAGGATTTATCATTGTATTCATTATATGCTATAATGAATATGGGTGAAAATAATTATTATTCTTTAGTGAAAAGTGAACAATTTGAAGATGATGAAGATAAAAAAAAATCTAATTAATTTTCCTTCAGACAGTAACTTTGATTTTTCAAATGAAGCGCGATATTTTAAATGTGTAATATGTTTCATTTCAAAATATATAGATGATATCAAATTATTGTTTGAAGGAAAAAATGTTGGTGCTTTAAACACGGGAATATGTTACGATATTAAACTAATAACAATTCCAATTAATACTTTCCCTTGATTTAAAATAAAAATATAATCGATTATTATTAATAACAAAATGAATATGACTACGGATAATCTCCAAGAGTTAATTCGCTGCGAAGTGCAGCGTTTACAAAACGAAAACAACATTCAAAAAGAATTACGACCGGAAGAAAATGAACGTAAGGTTGTAAATAAAAAAATAGATATAATCAATCGAACGTGCAAAAATTTAGACGCTTTTCTCCAATTAACAGACTTTGGTCTGAAAATTGCACTATGCTATGCTGCTGCTGTATATGTCGTACCTTTCATCGATCAACAACTTAGAAGAAAACTTTTTTAAATTAGATTTGTTTAATCTTTTACTATTAATAAAAAAAATAATGAGTGCAATTACTGAAACAAATAAACTTTATCCAGATGTACGATATATATAGATACTTCCGAAGCGACAGCTAGCGATGTTAAAATCTTTCGCTTGCAAAAAATCGATAACATTCAAAAATAATTACGAGCCGAAAGAAACGAGCGCGAGGCTGTATATAAAAAATATAATAAAATCATCAACGCTTGCTCTATCGTAGAAACGATAGTAGAATTGGGCTGTATTGGAGCAGGAGCCACTGGAATCGCGAGTATCGCCAGCGTTATAACATCGCCGGTCGGATTTGCTTAAGAAGATTTAGCTTTAGGGTTAGGCGGTGTGGCGTTTGCTCTCAGATACGCGAAATATAAATTATCTAAAAAAGCTAAAAAACACGATGAGATTAGAGTCTTAGCTTTATCTAAACTCAACACGATCGAAAACACGTTTCAAAAGCGATCGAAGACGGTGTCATTACCCAAGAAGAATTTCATTTAATATGCGCAGAACGAGATAAATTTAATCAAATGAAAGAAAATATCCGTAAGGCGGCTGTGCCCACAACTTAAAATGACAATGTCGATAAAAATCAAGATGTTAATTTAGATAAACAAAAAAAAGATCTTATAGAAAAAATTTTGAATTTAAAGTAAACTTTAGTATAAAAAACACGCTTCGCAAATAGCAGAGCGTGTTGATATAGCGTCTACGCCGTTAGGCGTAAAAGCTTTGCCAGCTACCGCTCCCCCACCGTATAATTCAAATTTTTAATTTTTAATTTATAAAACGTTCAACCAACTCTTTCATCACTAAATTATAATTTCGTCTAGCTATTCCTTTTGCTTGCTTAAAACTGTTTACAGTTCGTACATAAACTTATCGACGTTTTTGTACCTTTTTTACATCTTCTTCACTCAACAGGTACATTTTTTACACTTCTAATTTTAAACTGATGAAAAGCGCAATAGTCCACACTTGACTGTTTTGCCAACTATAAACCATTTGCAAGGAACGATCACTTTCGGTTTTGATTCCATACTCTCTTCTCATTAATCAACTAAATAATATATTTTTATTTTTTAAATGTTTAAACTTTTTTTGGTGATATTTTTGTTTATCATCAAAATAATTCTTTTTGCAACCAAAAGGTCAATCAACGTTAACTAACCTCCTACACATATACACCAACACCCCCACCCCACGCCCCTTTTTAAGTAATTGAGCCAGAACCATCATCTAACATGCTACTAAAAATCAATTTTCTTAAAAAATTTGCTAAGTGGCCCAGAAGCTCCATTTACAATTACTACCACTGCCCTTCAAGGGTGTGGCATACTTCTTTTAAAATGCAAAGTACATGTCTTTTGGCATATATAAAAGAACAAAAAGAAATCACACAGTGAACAGCAAAGTTGAGTAGAAAACACAGCACCGAGAAATGTTCATGTGCCCAACCCTCCCCAAAACTACCCACCAAACAATCGCGCAAAAAACAGAAAAGAAATCCCTTCTACTGAAGACCTCCCTTGTTAAATCCCCAAGTAAATATTAAGGAAAACAGCCTTTTAGGTCGACAAATAACACCAGTAATTATATTAGCGAAATGAAGCAAACTCCAGTTTCGGAGGGGAATGGCCCCAAAATAGTGAAGAACAAAGTTCAATTAGTTATAGCGAAAACAAAAGCCTGACCGTTATTCGTTCTCCCGCAACGAATCTCAGCTTAGTACCGCGATCGTAACGCGCTTTTACCTTGTTCTTCCAACGCTTCTTCTCTTGCTAGTCCTGCAAGGTGAGATCGTCCAAGATAAAAATCTTTGACCCCCTCTAGAGCTCGGTGGCACTCCTTCATGACTCTCACTTTGTCCTGGCAAGACAGAAGCCTGACTAGAATGTCAGCTGGTCTACCGTTCTTGTCCGTCTCGGTGGGCACGCTGGATTCGCGGGGGGCTTGAGTCCCAGCAAAACTTGGTAGCGAAGATATTGGCAATCTTCTCGGCACAATTTTCGTTCTCAGACCTGGTTACACCAACCACACGGAAGTTGTTCCGTCTTACAAATCTCTCGATCTTGCCTGTTTATTTCACCACTCTACTTGGAGAGTTGCTCTTTTACAGTTGAGAGTTCCGTTGTAAGTGAACTAAGTAATTTCTCGAGGCCCGCATTAGCTTTCTCTAAAGTAGCAATAATTATCTCACTGTTGAATTCAATTGAGGCAGCCAATCTAGCTTCAAGTTGCTGTTGGCCCTCAACAAGCTTGGAGAGAGTAGAACGGACAAAGGCTCGAACTTCCCGCGGTAGTCGCCGTCAGCATCGTCACTTCCATCGTCTCCCGACACTGCAGGGCCTGGGGCAGGGCCCGCCGCATAGTCGGCCCCGCCGCATAGCCGGCCCTCTTCCCACCTCGTTGCTTCGGCGGCATGGCGTGGTCGTGCAAAAACAAAGTATACACGGTTGAGTGAATACGTACAATGTACAAGACTTGAGCACGGTGCAGGCACGTCCTTCCTCTACGGCGTCATCAGTCGAACTCCATTTCTAATGAAGTTTATTTGTGCAGTAAAAAATGCATTTGAGTAGTATGTAAGATGGGGGTTCTAGGCCAACTACTTTTAAAAAACATTTTTAAGGGGAATTCCCTTTCATGACATCATCATTAAATCTTTTAATGACGTCATTATATATAAAACCGCCGGTAACCGCCGGTTTTAAAACGCTAGTTAAAAAAGTGAAGAAAAATTTAAAAAATATTATCTTGTTTAATAATAAATGGAGAGAATGGAATCGAGAAAATATTTATCGAAATGGACATTGCCAGAATTGAAAGAGTTTGCACGAGAACACATTGGTCGAATAATTATTGTGCAAAACAACAAGAATAAAGTAGATAAACGCAGTTATTACAACGCGGTGAAAAAATATTTAAAACGACAAAAACAAAAACCATTATATAAATTAAATTTAGCCGAATTGAGTGAGCGTATAGCGGTTGAAAATATTGAGCTACCACCACGCGGCGCGGGAGCAAGAGCGCAGTTGATAACAAAAAGACTACATCAACGCTATTAAAAGGTTTCACGGACGAGAAGAAGAGTTGAGAATTAACTCACCTAAAGACGGTGGCAGATATTTACGCGAACGAACAATGGTGGTTCCGATGAATCATAGCAAAGAAAAATATTTAAATATATTTTGGCGAGCGGTAAAACCAAAGATAATCGCCAAGTTGACTATAGACTTGCAATAATTTACCGCGTACAAGTTTATGATATTTATACGCGTTAAATTACGTAAAGAAAACCTAGGCGACAAAATCGATTTTGCCGAACCAAGATTTCATAATAATAAGCAAATTGTTTTATTGAATTTAGACGACATTGAAAATATACTTAATAACGTTTTTTCGCAAATTGTCGAGGCTTTAGAAAAATGGACCCAAAAGGGTTCTGGATGGGAGGTAGATCGTATCGTTGACATGAATATCGCTATCGCGAGATATCAAGCTTTGAGAGGTGGTTCTTATATCGAGCTATGCGACTACATAAACAATCAAAAAGGGTGCATCAACGTAAAAAACAACGACGATGATTGTTTGCGATGGGCGTTGCGAAGCGCTCTTCTACCCGTGAAAATTCATCCGGAAAGAACGTCCAAGTACCCGATAGAGGACGGTTGAAACTTTAACAATATCGAGGCTCCTACACCAATCAGCCGAATAAAAAAAGTAGAACAACAAAACAATATAGCGATAAACGTTTTTGGTTGCGAATCAAAAACGATACTAGTTTACAAACTCAGCGATCAACCCGCGAGACTAGATCGTATTAATTTATTATTAATTAACAAAGAAGCTAGATCTCACTACGTTTGGATAAAAGATGTGACTAAATTACTTTATGATCAAACGAGTCACAAAGAATGTAAACATTTTTGTTTGAGATGTTTACAATTTTTTTCGACAAAAGCGTATCTCGAAAATCACGTAAAAATGTGCAAGGGAATAAACGACAGACCGACGAAGATCGTGATGCCGGAAAAGCATAAAAACGATACGGTTAAATTTATAAATTTTCATAAAAAGATGCAAGTTCCATTCGTTATATACGCCGACTTTGAAAGTATTATTAAAAAGATCGACGATGTAAATGATACTAATACTGAAAAACTACAAGAACACATCGTTTGCGGTTATTCGTACGTCGTCGTTCGTTGCGACGGTAAAACTAGCGATCCCATCGTTTACCGAGGAGAAGTTGCGGCTAAACATTTTTTAAACGAATTAGAAAAAGAAGATAAAAATATTAACGAGATATTTAAAAACCCTAAAAATTTACACATGACTAAAGAAGATGTAGAATATTTCAACTCTGCGAGCGAGTGTTGGATATGCGAAAAGACATTTTTTGAAAGTGATGTTGCAAAGTTTGCAAAAGTACGCGATCATTGTCACATTACCGGAAAGTATAGAGGCGCGGCTCATAATTATTGTAATTTAAAACTGAGTTTAAAACCGAGTAAAACTGTTATTCCGGTCGTGTTTCATAATTTGCGAGGATACGACTCTCATCTCATTATGCAGGCCGCGAGTCAAACGACGAGAAATTTAACGTGTATTCCAAACAATATCGAAAAGTATATTTCTTTTTCAATCGGGCAACTACGATTTATCGACAGCGCTCAATTTTTACTGGCGTCGTTGGATAAACTCGTAAAATCAAACAATTATTTTCCGATTACAATAAAACTCGAACCCGATTTATAAAAATTTAATCTGTTAAAAAACAAGGGTATTTATCCTTACGAGTACATGGATAGTTTTGAAAAATTTAAAGAGACGCGCCTTCCTCTTATATAATCTGTTTACAGTAGTTTAAACAGCCAACACATTACCAAAGAACAATACGAGCATGCAAAGAATGTATTTCATACCTTTGATTGTAAAAATTTAGGAGATTATCACGATTTATACGTGCGTACCGATACTTGTTTATTGGCGGACGTATTTGAAAATTGTCGCGCTACTTGCATGAAACAATACGGTTTAGATCCGGCTAATTATTATACTAGTCCGGGTCTGAGTTGGGACGCTTTATTGAAACATTCGAAACAAACTTTAGAATTGCTCACGGACGTTGACATGCATTTATTTATAGAAAAAGGTACGCGCGGAGGAACGTGTATGGTGAGTAAACGATACGCTAAAGCAAATAATGGCTACTTACAATACTACGACGAATCGAAACCATCGAGTTACATTACGTACTTGGACGCAAATAATTTATACGGCTACGCGATGAGTCAACCTTTGCCGACGGGTAATTTTAAATGGATGACTAGTAATCAAATAGACAAACTCGAGAGCTAGGGATTAAAAAATAAAAAAGGATGCATTTTAGAAGTCGATTTACAATATCTCAAAGAATTACACGATTCTCACAACGCATTTCCACTCGCGCCAGAGTCGTTGACGGTGCCGAAAGAATGGATGAGCGAGTATCAAAAAAGTTATTAAAAGACAAACCCGCTCCAAACGTCGTAAAATTAGTTCCAAATTTATACGATAAAAATAACTACGTGCTTCATTATCGTAATTTATGATTATATTTACAGCTCGGTATGAAACTAACGAAAATTCATCGCGTTTTAGAATTTGACGAATCGTGTTGGATTAAATCGTACATTGATAAAAACACTCAACTCAGAAAACTCGCGACGAGTGATTTTGAAAAAGATTTATACAAACTCATGAACAATTCAGTTTTTGGAAAAACGATTGAAAATGTACGAAAACGCGTTAACGTGAATTTGAAGCGGTTAAACGACGAAAAAGCGGAAAATCAAATTCGCGCGCTCATCGCTAAACCAAATTTTGCCGAGGCAAGGATTTTCGATAACGATCTAGTAGCGATTCACATGCACAAAACAAAACTTGTTCTCAACCGCCCGGTCTACATAGGAATGAGCATACTAGATTTACCTAAACATTTAATGTACGATTTTTATTACAATCGTTTAACAAAGAAATACAACGACGAGTGTGAGTTGGTATACACGGATACAGATAGCTTGTTGTTGGAAATTAAAACTCAAGATGTTTTTAAAGATATGAAAAAAGACAAGCATTTATACGATTTTAGTAATTATAAACGAGATCATTTTCTATTTTCTGAAGAAAATAAAAAAGTGATCGGTAAAATGAAAGACGAGACCGCGGGAACTCTAATCTCCGAAATTGTATGTTTAAGACCAAAAATGTACTCGTTGTTTTTATCTATATAAAAAAAGCTAAAGGCGTTAAAAGACAAGTTTTAATACAAGATATTAAACACGAAAACTATAAACAAGTTTTATCGTTTAAAAATACTCTACATCACCCTATGAATTTTATTAGACACGAAAAACATCGATTATATACGACGCGATTAAATAAAATATCGCTATCACCTTTAGACACAAAGAGATATATTTTAGAAGACGGAATAGATACTTGTGCTTACGGTCATTACAGTCTTAACGACTAACGCTATAATCGTTTAATGGGTGGATTTTCTGTATCTCGAGGAATAATTTGTAATTCTTCTTTTACAAAACTACGAGCGGGACCCGCGTCTAAATAATACAAGTTGGGTTGATTGGCAGCTTTTATCGTTTTATCTATTCTATACATTGTTATACTCCATATGGGATCGGTCGCGCGGCGTCTCGTATCTTTTTCAGCTTCACCGGGCGCGTATAAATACCGAACTAAACTGTTGTTTGGGATTCTTTTTTCTTTCTTTTTACTAACGCTTACAGCTGGTGAGGCTGGATTTTGCTCTACAACACTCGATTTAATCGCGTCTTTAGGTTTTTAATTAATGAGTCTCGTCGTCTCGTTGTTTAATGTTTTTACGACTAGCGGCAATATTTTAACCCATTCTCTATTTCTCGTATCAGTCGCTATTTCTTGCGCGTATTGATGTGAAAATAATCTTTCGCTCAAAGTTTTATTAAATCTCTCTACTATACCCTGCGCTCTGTGATTACCAGCTTCGCCTCTTTGGATTTTTACGTTTTGTTTACTCATTGTTACGTTTACGCTGCTCATAAATTCTTTTCCAGGATCAACTTTTATAATTTTTGGCCAAGTTAACGGTGAACGTTTATAAATTTTTATAAATGCATTACTTACTTGAACGGCGGTTTTATCAGTTAACGGTTCAGCTTCTTTATATATGCTGGCTTCATCTACGACGGTTAACGCGTACTTGTACGTTTTTTTTATTAACCGTATCGTGCGGAAGAAACAACAAATCCGCTTGATGAACTTCATTCGGTTTTTCTAACGTACTGTTTGATGAAGTTGGTCTTGGAATGTATTTAGGATAGGGTAAATAAATTTGCCACAGCGCTTGCTTTTTTATCCATCGTCGAACTAATTTTACATTTACTTGCGTTTCTTTAGCTAATTTATTAATCGCGTCTAGACCTTTGTAGTATCCTCTTACGCTATAATAAGCGTTAGATAGCTTTTGACTCGTACGTTTATCCATTTTTATATTGTACACTATATTTTTTATTCGTTTGAATTTTTAGGCATGAGTGAGTTTGGTAAAATTCCTTGTTTAACTAGCGCCATTTGAGTCGCACCAGCTGCCGCGACCGTCACGGTGAGTTTTAACCCGTCTTTTATACCCAACTTTCCCAAGTTGGCCGGTTCTACGCTTAATACTTTTTTACCGAGCATGCTGTATAAAACTATAAAAACTCCCAAAACGACGCTTTTATAAACAGAATCAGCGATTGTTTTCGTATCTATCGGCATTGAAGACATATTTTATAGTCGTTAAATATAATATTAAAAAAAAAACACTTTTATTCCATTTCAAAAACAACGAGAGAACTCGTTGTCTGCGAGGTGAGTGGTTCTATAGCGAGTTTAACTGGAGCAGGTTTAATCGGTTCGTTTTTAAATGTCGGTTCTTCTTTGCTAGGTTTACTAAACAATAAATAAGCGATACCCCTAATAGCTAAACCAATAGCTATTTAGACAAAATAGTTTGTTTCATTGCTAGATGAATTGTTTTCTTTATAACTCGACGCTACTTTGCTATCGCTAGACGTTTTAACGATTTTTGCGGGTTTAGCGAGTTGCAGTTTTTTCTTTCTATTAATTTCGGCGAGTCTTTTTCCAGCCGCGACTCTGTTTTTTTTTTTTTCTTTTTTAGTCGCTGGTTGGGTTACGGTCTTTGTCGTTGCAGCTTGCGGTTGCGCATTCTCCGGCTCGTTGGTTTCCATCGCTTTCATTATCTTGTAGTATATTTCACACGCTACGGTACTAAGCATGCTCGAAATGAACGGATCTTTTTCTAAATCTGAAATTAATTTACTTTCATCGTCAATTTGAAATTCATGACCGTACAAATCTATACGATCTAAACTAAATCCTAATAGTTTAGGGTATAGCGTTATAATGGCGCTACCTAAAGACTGAGTAATATCACGACATAATTTAGTTTCGTATTGCGTATGTAGCGCGTCTCGCTCTTCAGTAGACAAAGCTTCAATATCGCTAACGCTATACTCTTTACCGAAAAACTTTTTCGAATCTCCTCCCACTACAACCGATAAAAGACGTATTTTTTGTTTCAACAACGTATTATCACTAGTATCGCTAGCGTCGTCCGCGAGTGTTATTTGTGGATTTTCGTTTAATAGTTTATGTACTTCTTCCATTTATTATACGTGCTTATAGAATAATCAGTTAAATTTATTTAAAAAAATATAGAAACCAATAATTAATTTTAGATAACCCATCGGTGTTTAAAAGTTCGTTAAGATTAAACATTAGATCTTTTACTAGTTCATTATCTATAAATATACCTTTGACTTTTTCAGTATTCTCGTTTAAAACTTGTACTAGGTTTTTTCTTTCTTTTTCAGTATTGAGAAGTTGGTTAAGATTATATATAAAATCATTTACTCGTTCAATATCTATATTCGTAAATATAACTTTTACTCGTTCAGCATTCATATTTATACATATATTTTATAATATTTATTAAAATACAAAACAACCTATGGGTAATTACTAACGACCTATGAGTAATTGCTCTTAACCTATGGGTAATTACTAACGACCTATGAGTAATTGCTCTTAACCTATGGGTAATTACTAACGACCCCTATGAGTAATTGCTAAACGACTTGGGGTAATTGCTCTAGTAACCTATGGATAATTACTAACGACCTATGAGTAATTACTAACGACCTAGTGGTAATTGCTCTTAACCTATGGGTAATTACTAACGACCTAGGGGTAATTGCTAAACGACTTGGGGTAATTGCTCTTAACCTATGGAAAATTACTAACGACCTATGAGTAATTACTAACGACCTAGTGGTAATTGCTCTTAACCTATGGGTAATTGCTGAGTAACCTATGGGTAACCTATGGGTAATTACTAACGACCTAGGGGTAATTACTAAACGACCCTTAGTCACGTATTTCATAATCGGTAGGCTGATCCGTTTTTAAAATCAACTTGCGATGTAAAACTCGTTTTAGTTGCTCGCGCGCTCGCTCTCGTAACTCAGCCGTTGGAATACATCATTTTCTCTAAGACAATTCTCGTACGAGTCTCTATCTTTACAATAAAATAAACACACCCATTTGAGTTGTTCTCTAAAATCTTTCAATACGCTATTATATTTCTGCGAAATAATCCAACAGCTGTGTTTAACGTGTCTACCGCTAAAAGCCAATTGGGTAATCATACATCTATTATTCTCGTCGTATTTTGTATAATGCAACTGTTTATTAGCGCTGCAATCGTCGATAATAAACAACGTTTCCTCCGTTTTGAAAGCATCGCTATAAATTTGTATAGCTCGGTTTAACGAGATGTCGTTTAAATCGTTAACGTGTACGTTATCGTCGTTTAGAATCCATTTTCTATTTTTGTACGTATCGTTGTTGAAGATGGTGGGGCATAATATAACGATATTTTTTAAATATTTAAAATATTCTTTTTCTAATAAATTTAAAACAAATTCAGTTTTTCCGCATCCCGTTTGTCCGCAAATTAACGCGGCGTGTGGATATTTAGGTAACATTTTCTTTTACAATAGTCGCTAATTTTAATAATCGACAGATTCAAAACGCCCGTTTCTTATGTTTAGTTGCACGTCCATGATAATAAAAGTGTACATGTTTTTAGTTCGCCCGCAGCTTCCGCTTCTTTTTCAATTTGAATAGTAATTACTTCGCTCAAGTTTTGTACTCGTCTTCCGCTTCCGTGTAATTTATTGTCGGTGCTCGTTCTTAAATCTAAAAATAAACCGTATCGATTTAAATAATAGGTCGATTGTTTAACGTGAGCAATTTCTAACGCTTGCACTACTTGAATAGCGTGTTGTCTTCTCGAATCACCGAAATATTTTGAAATTTCTTCCCAATGTTGATACCTTCTCATTCCGTGCGCGTAGAGTTGATTGGGAACGCCTTCGATAATAATTGAAACTTTACCGATTTTCGGATTATAAAACTTGTTGCATTCTTGTATGTTGGGTTCTTTAAACAAAAACAATATTCCTTTCATACTTTTTGCTGGGGTATTAAAATTTATATTCCACGTCGTATCGCTTTTGTTTAACGGGGTCACGCTCTGTCTCAGTACGCGATCAAACAATATACTCAACCGGTTACTGTATTGATTTTTAATCGTTCGAGCGAGTTCCGGCATATGAACGACCTCAAATTCTAAAGAAATTCCGCTTATGATATATTTCGCATTATTGTCGGTGCTTTTAATCACGCTAGAAAATTTATTAAACACGAGTTCGTAAGTCAATCGATCTCCGATGCCTGATCGGTAGTAGGGTTGATGATCGGTCAACAATTCAAATTCCAGCGGAATGCAATATCTATTTTTATACGTATCCGCGACGGCTTTATCTTTTCCGTCGTTTGCCGCTGGATCTTTATCGTTGGCGTTTATTCTTAATTTAGTCGCGTTTAAAGTACCGATTCCTTGATACACTAAATTTTCGCGTTGATCTTTCGTTAACCATTCGTCTTTATAACAATTGAATACATCCGCATCGTCTAAAGAAAATATTTCGTTTCCTTCCATTTTAATAATTATGTGTTTTACGATGGCTCTGCCAATGTTTTGTACCAACGTTCTATTTACATCATCCGCGCTAACGAGTTCTATAGTAAAAGCTAATCACGACGTATTCGGAACGATGACGTCGTTTACTCCTAAATTTGGAAAACGAACCGTCAACAATTGGTTTTCGGTAATGGTGCTCGGATTGTTTGTAATGACGACTTTTTGACGCAAACCTTTTACACCTCGAGGTTCTCTTATTCTTCTGTGTGGATCTAGCACATCTCCGTACGTATTATTAGCCATATATTTTATAGTAACAAATATAATAATGTTTATCTTGTTTTAATAAAATGGTGTCTATAGCTATGATGGTCGGAGGCGCGGTAATCAACGCGTTAGCGTTTACCGGTAGCAATGTTTTATTTAGTCAAGGTGGTCACAAAGAACAAAAACGACATGATTTAGCGATAGAACAACTCGCGAAAGCTAGAGACGAATTCTCGAAAGAGCGTTTAAAATATCTAGATTATTTAAACGAAAAAATACAAAAATAATCGAGCGCAGTAAGAACTTTTAACGACATCGACGATGCGATGAATGAATATTACAACATTACAAACGAGCGAATACATTTACCGATACATTTACGCAACGAGCCTAGACTAGAAGATTTTTACAGCGCTAGCGAAGATCAAAAAACTCGTGAAATTGTATTTATTTTGATCGGTATGAGTATAGTGGGCTACGTGAGTTATAGATTGTTAAAAAAAGATAACAAGTAATTATAAAATGACGCACGGAGGTTACGAACTTATGCCGATAGATCCAATGTACAATTACCCCGAAGAGGAAGATGATGATTTTGAATTAGATGATGAATATATAGACGACGAAATGCACGAAAACAATCTTTTAACCATCTAAGAAACTTCTTTTAATACGTTGCCTTTGTCTCAAGGAGTTATAGCACTTAGAGTAACAGTCGATGATTTTTACAAAAGTATAGGCTATGAAAACGCTATAAAAAACTATATGGATTTTAAAGAAAAATTAGATAGTGAAAACAAAAGTATACTTTATTTTTTAAAAGGTGATAAAGAAATACGTTTAACGAATGTAGAAAAGGGTACTTTTTTTTAAATTAAGTGATATAAGTGGTTTAACTTTAAATGATTTATTACTATTTGATGATAGTGAAGAAGCTATAAAAGATATAATAGGTATAGCAGAAACCCCATTGGTATATGTAGAACCTCGAACGGGTAGTGGTAGAAGATTACCATCCATACCGAGACAACGCGTAGAAAAATCAATACAAGTAGATGAAGCTATCGCTGCGACTCTTAATAGAGATAAAGGAACGCAATTTAACATTCCTTGGCTAGAAATAAAAGCGCTTAATAACATTTTGACTACAAATCGAGGTGACCAATTAGATCTTTTAACTAAATTAAAAGTAATGAACCAAAGAATATAACGATATGGAAGAAGCAGTTTCTGACGCTAACGAAAGAGGATTTGATATGAACGACCAATATAAACGAGATTTGAAAAACCTAAAAGATGACAAACAAATTTTGGTTGAACAAATTGATGCGCAGGATTATGTTTTACGTAGTCAAATCAATATAATTAAAGAAACGCTTCAAAAAATGATAGAAAGAGACGTTACGTTAGGAGATAAAATTTAAACTTTATTTAGAGAACAAGGCATAACAATAGTTAGTGTATTAACAGCAATTGTTATGGCTATTACCGCTATAGTCGAAGCTGTAGTCAACGCCGCGAGTTCAGATTTACCAACACCAACACCTACGCCAACACCTAAACCACCTACGCCAACTCCAAAACCACCAGAACCTACACCCGCAGCGAGCGGTGTAATCGAGTGGATACAAAAAACATTAAAAAATCTAGCTAAACTAGGAGCCGCTTTACCAAACATTATAGGCGCGGTTATAAACTGGTTATTTAAAACAGCTAGCAGCGTCGTCGCATACGCGGCACAACATTTATGGTTAACCTTGACTGCGGTAGGCGTTTTAATTTTAACTTACGGGCGACTAAAACTCTAAAAAAAGATAAAAGTAATTATAAAATGGCGGAAGGAGGCGATATTCCGATAGAAGATCTTGGAGGCCGTGATGATGATGATGGAACACAATCACCAATTCTTGTTGGTGAAGAAAGAGAAAGAGAAATAGAAAGAGAAAGAGAAATAGAAAGAGAAAGAGAAATGGTAATGGAAAAAGAAAAAGAAAGAGAAATAGAAATAGAAAGTAACGGTACTTCTAAACAAAGAAAAGAATTAACTAAAATTTACGTTGATGATTTTTACAAACAAGCCGGATTGAACCAATGGTGATAGATTACAGTAAATTTGAAATACAAAAAAAGACTAGTTACTTGGTTTTTAAAAAAGGTAGAACAAAATTTATTTTGACTAATGAAAAATATAAAACAAGATTTAAATCTTTGAAAACTATAGCGGGTAGAAAGGGTGTTGGTTTTGTAAAAGAAGATTTAGGTTTAGTTGAATATAATAAAAAACCATTAAAACCGCGAGAGCAAGAAGCAATAGATGATGGCTTTGACGCGGTAGAAGAAGCGCAAAGACAAACTATATCGCAAGAAACAATAGATGATGCGGCGCAAATACAAACTATACCATTAGAATTAAACGTTTTTGTAAATGAGACGCCTCATCAAATAAGAGCTCGTCAGTTACCATCAATACCAAAACAAATTATAGACGAAACGATAGAAGCTAACGAAAATATAATCGTTATATAGTTATGATTTAAGAACCTTGGAGGGTCTCAGTAAACTTATGTCATCGAGACGGGGCGCGATGTTAGAATTACGACTAAGATATAAAGAAAACCAAGAAAAAATAGCTAATATTGAACAAAGAATTGAAGAAGATGAGGTAGAAGATGAAGATGCGATGGAAGCGATTCGTCAAGAAAAGCTACAACTACTAAATGAAAACGACGCGATGAGAGAAGCTTTTAAAAATGTAAGTATCAATATTGAAGACCTTTTCAATAAAACTGAAAAAACGCTAGAAGCGTTAAATGGAAGAGAACGCACGTTGGGTGAAAAAATTAAAGGCTTATTTAAAAAACGCGGTATAACGATCGTTGGTGTATTAACGACTGTTGGTATAACTATCGCTTATATCGTTTCATCGTTAAGTAAATCTGTAAGTACAGTTATACCGCCAACTCCAACACCCAAACCACCTACGCCTACACCAACACCAAAACCTATACCACCAGAACCAAAACCACCCGCACCGAGCGGTGGAGTAAGCGAGTGGATACAAAAAACATTAAAAAATCTAGCGAACGTATTAGCTAAACTAGGAGCGAAAGCTTTAGCCGCTTTACCGGCTATTATCGGTAGTATAATAAATTTGTTATTTAAAACAGCTTCTAGCGTGGTCGCTTACGCAGCAGAACATTTGTGGCTAGCACTAAGTGGGGTTGGTGTTTTAATTTTAACTTATACGCAGAAAACGCTAAAATAACAATTCGTAAATCATAATACCTAGTCCAGCTAAAATCGCAAAACCGAGTATTAGAGCGCTTTTTTCTTCTTGGTGGTTATCGTTAAAATCGTTTAAAGAGTCTCGAGTTTCGCTTTGAGTAAGCGTTGTGTCTTCTAAAGAGTCTTGCGGGTGCGCTATTGTAACGTCTGATGTTTTATCATCTTGTGCGTGCGTTTGCGTTTTAAAGATTTCGCGCTTTGCGTCATCGTCGTCTAACGGTAAAACACGAGCAACTACGACCTTTGAATTTGTATCTAAATTTGAACCCAACGCTAAATCGCTCGTCGCTATCAAAATATTATTGTTGTAGTTCGCGTACGTGCCTATTCGTAAATTCATATCGCTAGGCATCATGTATAAATTTTCTCCGAGACAAAAGTTTAATTGACTGCGAGCGTTTTGCAAAACATCTTGATATCGTTGAATACTAGATTGTAAATCTACCGGAGAATCAATCTCAGCATTTACTATATTTATAAATTCGCGTTGAGCGTCTAAACCGGTACCGCCCGTAAAAAATGAGCTTTTAACTCGAGCTTGAGCCGCCAATAACGCGTACAGCTAAGTTCTTATAGAATCGTTAATTCGTTCGGTACCCACGTCTGTAAAACCTCTCGCCAACTTGTAAGATAATATAAACTTTGACCACGCCGTTTCAACGCGTTCAGATTGAGAAATGTATTCGACGACGTACGAACCACCTATATCATTATCTCTATTTACTAAATTTAAATCGACGTTTTCTTTATCAAAATCCATCCTTTTCTCGCGCCGATGTTGTAAATTTGAATTGTCGTAGTCTTTGCCCGGCACCGGAATATAACCGTAAATATTTCGATAATAAGCCGTTCCCAATCCGTTTGAATTTAAATCTACTCGTTGTTTCCAATCGTCTTTAATCGCTAAATGAAATTCGCTACATAATTTATTGTAAGCGCTCACGTCTATATTGTTTGCGAACGCGTCAAACAAATTTGAAAAAGATGTTGGGCAACTCATTTCTTTGAGCATTCGTCTAATTTGATAATATACGTGAAATCTAAAAAAAACTACGAATCATCGAGTTGCTGTGATTTAAATGATCGTAACCTACGCCGCATCTCGTCCTGGCGCAATACGTCGTAAAATTTATTTGATTTTGATAAAATTTCATCGGGTTACTACGCCAATCATTTACGACGTCGTTGCTGACGACGTGAGGTAACTTATATTTTTGAAATACGTTAACGAACGTCTCGCTAAATGACTCTGTTTCGCCGACGTAAATTTGAAAACTCGTTAAATCGCTAGCGTTAAAAAAGGGAGGCGTTGTAAAATTTCCAGACTGCTCGTACGGATACGTAAAATTACTCTCGAATGCTAATGGAAACGTCATTTTATTATATTAAAATTATAACTTTTTAATAATAAAATGTATCATACGTTCGAAATCGAAATTGGTAAAGAAGGCGGATCTATTCAATTAGATAACGTTATCGATAATCGGCAAAATGATCTCTCTATTATATTACACAGCGTAAACATTTGGGCGGGATATTACAACGTGCCTAAAAAAGAAAGATTAATCGTTCGCACTGCGGGTGAGTCAGATGTCATAAAGTTTGTTGAAGCGGGACTTTACAACATAGTCGACATTATCGATATTATAACTAGAGACGAGCCTTGGATCACGTTTACCATCAATAAAAAGACGGGTGTATTTTTGTTAAATATAACTCAAGCAAACAAGTCCATTAAATTTACTAGCGGGTTGTCTAATTTATTGGGGTTTCACAACGAATTTCTAACCGCGGGAGAATACAGCAATAAAAATAGACGTACAACTTTTTAAAATTGTATACATTCATTGCGATCAAATTTCTACTACCGATAATTATTTCAACGGTAAACCTTGCACTATTTTAAACGCTTTTACTTTGCAAGACGCGTCGTTCGGCGAAAGCATGTACATGGAATATAAAAATCCGTTGATTAAAAAATTACGAGTCGGCACTTTTAACGAGTTGACTTTTCGAGTTAGAGATAGCAAAAGCAGAGATATACATAATCACGGTTTCCCCATTATTTTAAATGTAGAAATACTATAAATAATGGCTAGTATTTACGGACCCAGTCGTATAACGAGTAACGTTGTCTCTAGAGAGAGTGCTAGCGGTAGAGCATCGTCTAGCGAAATTTACGAACATCATGGTTATCTAAATAGAGATGAAGTTTTACAAAAAGTAGTTTTAATTGAAAAATTTGACGTTAGTCTTGGATGGCACGATACGCTTAAACAACCCTTTTTCATGTTTATGGTTGCGCCTACGTATTGTAACATTTTACGCCGTTTATAAAAACTAATAGTTTTGCTACGCATTCAGCGACGCGTGATTACGCTCCCAACATTTATTATATTCCTTCTCCACAACGAGATGTAAAATTTCATTTTCTCGATCATGAAATTCAAAATTTAAAATATGAAATGTGTTTTAAAATGCGAAACGTTCAACAAGTTTTTGTTGAAGCAAGTTTTTTCGGTTCGCTAAATTCAAAAATCTGTTTCAATATTAAAATTAAAAGTTTACCGTTGTTTTAAAATATTTATAGTTGTTAAATATGGCGAGCATTTACGGACCCAGTCGTACGAGCGACATTTTAGCTAAAGATAATTTTAATAATAAAAACAACGCTTACACTCTTGAAAAAAGTGGACATATCGATAATGCTTTACAAAGCGAAACATTTTATAATTTAGATGATAAAATTTGGTTCGCTTGGGGAGGTCGATATGGGCCGAGTTTTGATGCCTTTGTGCCAATAACAAATTTTACAGCCTTTTTTTACCTGATGATGACGACAGATTTTGGTTAAATGATAATGAACCAAAGTATATCGAATGCAGTATTTGCTTAAAAATAAAACAAACCAACTACAACAGAAAATGTATCATTCACTTTGTTTTGTTAGGCTCTTTTTGAAACTAGAATCTGTTACGAGATCAAAATTATTACTTGGCCGTTAAATTAAAAAAAAAAAAATATTTTCTATTAATGAAAAACAATGAGCGAATCAACGAACGAGCTTTATCCGAATTTAACAGCTATTACGAACGACTATGACGCGGAGCGCGCTAAAACATTTCGATTGCAAAAATCGACGATATTCAAAAAGAATTACGAATCGAAATAAACCAACGCGAGGCTGTATATAAAAAATATAATAAAATGATCAACGCTCGTAACGTCGTAGAAACAATGGCTGAATTGGGGTGTATGGGAGCAGGAGCCATCGGAATAGCCAGTATCGCCACAGTCGTATCGTCGCCCGTGGGATACGCTTTAGAAGGTTTAGCTTTGGGGTTGGGTGGAGGAGCGTTCGCTCTCAGATATGTGAAAAATAAATTGTATAAAAAAGCTAAAAAACACGATGAAATACGAATTTTAGCATTGAGTAAACTCAACACGATCGAAAACCACGTTAGTAAAGCCATCGAAGACGGTTACATCAGTCAAGAAGAATTTGTACTCGTATGCGAAGAGCGAGATAAATATTACAAAATGAAAGAAAAAATCCGTAACAACTCGGTTAAACCGACGAGTTTACCGTCAAAAACAGAGGTTAAACCCGGCGATGTAAATGTAGAAAACAAAATTCTTATACAAAAATTTTTGAGTTTAAAGTAAACTTGTCGGTAAATAAATCTTACTATAACAATCAAAAACCCGCTTCGCGAGTAGCGGAGCGGGTAAAAACAACGTGTAGACCTCCACCGTATGCCCCAACGATGTAAACTCTGTAATTCAAATTTTAATTTATAAACGAGTGGTTGTCTTTATCAACTCGATCATCACGCTATTAAACAAACGTCTAGCTTTTCCTTCTACAGCTTTTAAATGATAATAAGGATTTATTTTTAATATCTTTACGCATTTCGTACACAAACCCGCCTTTGCTTTTGTCCCTTTTTTACATCTTTTACACGCAAAAGTAATACTTTTTCCACTATTAACCTTCCATTTATGTAAACCGAAATATACCGTATTACTAGAACTAGGAATACAACACTTGTCTGTTTTGCCAACTAAAAGCCATTCGCAAGGAACTCTTTCATTTCTTCTTGATTCCATTCTCTCCATTTATTATTAAACAAGATAATATTTTTTTAATTTTTCTTCACATTTTTAACTAGCTTTTTAAAACCGGCGGTTACCGGCGGTTTTATATATGATGACGTCATTAAAATATTTAATGATGACGTCATGAAAGGGAATTCCCCTTAAAAATTATTTTTAAAAGTAGTTGGCCTAGAACCCCCATCTTACATACTACTATTTGAATGGTGGAAAAAAAATGGAATTTGTAAACAGCTACTAAATTTATCTTATATTGGAACCACTTAGTAGCCAAAAGAATAAACGTGCCAAGAATACAAGCATATTTAACAATTTACAAAGAGGGTATAAGGTCACAGTAAGTCATCTCTGGCCGAACCACATCACTGAACCACATCGCCATGCTGCAATAACATCAACGTGGCAGACATTGTGATCAATCAAATCAATCAAATCGATCCGGGTTGGGTCGGGTCGGGTCGGTTAGGGTCGGTCAATCCAGAAGTCTGTCGGAAAGGACAGTTATTCTGGTGAGCAACGGCAGTTTTTATTTTATTTGTCAGGTTTACACACGGTTTTCATCTCGGTTATTGAGGCCCTAGACTAGAGTGTGTAGTGATTCATTCAGATTGTTAACCATCTGCTGGGCACCGACCGCATGTGGTTCGATCGTGTTAAAGCTTAGCGAGGACAAGAGTTTAGGTTCAATTGTGGTCCCCTGTTCAGTACGGCTTTTACCGAGATTCATTGCTCTCTCTGATTAGGTTCGTACCCAAACATGTACCAGGTGAATTTCGTCTCATTCACCAGATTTCTTATCCGGTAGGAGGTATCATTAAATAGTGCCATGGAAAGACAATTGTTTTATTAATTATTTTTCGGTATGCCGGCGAGTGAGGCCGCATGGTTGGCTAAATCTGATATTAATTCTGTTTTTCAGCTACTTCATTTTCACCCTACTGCTTATGTATTAGTCTTGGTCAATCACGAACTCCTACTACACTCGAACCGCTATCAAACACAGTCTTATGACCTTTGTATTCATCTCCACCAGAAAACGGCGGAAACCAGGTCGCAGATTTAGAATGTCAGTAGCTGTCAGGCTGACGCGCTTGGTGTTCTGTATGCTGTACACTCTCTGATGTGGCAAAACTTAAATATTGTGAGTGAGTTAAGTAAATAAACAATAATGAAACAGTTGGAACTATTTTGTTGGTTCTAATTTAAGTAGTGTTTAATGAGTGTTTTAGGTTAAGACCGACGATCCCGTTGGCACATTTAGGACATAATAAATGGTGGATGATCTGGGTAGGTTCTTCCACTGATTTTGTTGTTTTCCAGCGTACGGTGATAACTAGCTCAAAGTAACGCATTTCGTCGTACCTCCTCGGTAACTATACAATTCCTCCCATTAACTTTGTGTGAGTCAAAATCATTTTTGTCCCATAAGTACAACACAATTCACTTTTTGTATTAATTTCTACCTATGTCTGCATAAATGTACTTACAATAACACATTAAATAAAACGTACCTGAAAGATAGAAAGGATTTATTTAACATTTAATAACACCTCGCCAAAAATGCCTCATCGACTTGAGATCAAATCTGTGTAATTAGCTGTATCTGCTTGTGTGTATACTGCGCGGAGTCTGCCTGTTTATAGCGACCCAACGTGCGGCATTGAGCCCAACGTAGGCTCGGCTTAATATACAGACGTAAATAAGTCGTGAGGCATCGATTATTCATATATTCAAGAACGTAGCCCACCTACGTTTGAGTTGGCCAATGAGAGAGCCCCAAAAGTACAACAGAAACAAACTGTCCGGTATTCCCGAGTAATTGCTATAGACCGTGTACAAACGTCGAAAGACTCATTGAATTCGTTAGATTTGGATGCACCCTCTTTCTCATTGTGATTCACTGCTGCCAATAACAAGTATGATACAATGTGATCGAGGTATACTGCACAGTGCACTATATGGAACGGCGCCCGTACCTACACACAAAATACGGTCAATCTATAGCTTGATCTCAAGTCTATAGTTTCCGATGCG
>CM055818.1:23265046-23347844 GCA_029582265.1 Zoroaster sp. YZ-2022 | reverse complement strand
AAATTATCTATTGTGGTTCACGAGATATAAACTATATTCTTTTAATTATAATTAATTACGTAATAATTCATTAGATGACCTCACCATGACGTCACAACGTTACCTGGAACTATATGTTAAGGTCTAACTACATGTATGTGTTAAGTTTTAAGGTTTTAACTATGTTTTGGCTGTACAAATACATTTACAGAATAGTGATTCTGAATATATTTTCACTTAAACTTCCGTTTTCGAGGAGAGGTCAGATTGAGATCACGTCTGTGAATGAAATGTCACATACTTCAAGATCATTCAGATGATGCAAATATTTTAGAAATATCTTTTGTGGTTCATGAGATATGATTTTTTGAAATATTAAACATTGATTTAGTGTACAACTTAGTATACAAGTACATGTTAAGGTCTAACTATGTGTTAAGTTTTAAGGTTCTGTGAACACAAGAGGTGTTTGCGCTCGAACACCTAAAAAACTAGACGAAAGATTTTGTATTTTCAAAATCTAGGTGTTTGGGTGAATTGTGGGTTCAAGCAAGTGAGCAATTGATGACGTCATAATCATATTGAAAAAAATGTCAGACGTCTTTTATTATGACAAAATCAATTTAATTTTGAAAAGACCTATAAATTTTGTCTTAAATTTTAACTTCCTGTTTGGAACGGAAGTAAAGGTGAAGTCAGGTAATTTGAAGGCCATAATGACACAATTATTCTTTTTTATGATCATGAGAAAATAACTTTAATAGTTTGGCTCAATTTATGAGATGGGGCGCTGTGATCTGTGATGATGTCATGAAATATTTTTTGGAAAAGTCACTTGTCACTTTATGAATGAATATAAACGTTACTTTTACAAACACCTCAATAATGCTTAAAATGTTTAGGCCTTAATCTTTTTGTTTATTTATTTATTTATTTTTGCTGTTTTTCGATATTAAAGACTAAATATATATATATATATATATTATTGGTTATTACATAAATGAAAAAAATGCACTAACAATTTAGAAATTTGCTAACAGGCTAAACAAAACCAATATTTACACCCAACAATTTTGGAAAAATTTACCAACCATTTTGTTGTTCTAGACTCTTTTTGCCAAATTATTAAACAATCATTGTGGAAAGTTTATTAATGCTTTTCGTTTAAAATCTATACACATTATTACACTTGCAAATTAAATTTAATTAAGTTGATAAAATAATAAAAAGAAAATAATAAAAATACATCAGTTAAAAAAGAAGATCTGGATCTCTGCATCAACCGCGAAAAGATACGAAACCTAATATTTCACGATGAGATAATTGAAGTCATGAATGCCAAAAAACGATCTGTTAGAATTCACTCTTAGATTTAGAACAAGCGTTAACAATTCCAAAACTGTGTACAAAAATTAAAGCTGAAATAAAGAAAAACGATTCGCACGCGAAATAGGCTGTGCATAATACATAGAGAATAGTACTTTTGCATAGTGGTTCAATTAAATTTCCAGTTTCGACCGGAAGCAGGGGTCAAATTGGGGTCATGTTTGTGTACGAAATGTGACATAATTCAAGATCTTTAAGATGATGCAAAGATTGTGAAAATATATTTTCTGGTTCATGAGATATGATTTTTTGAAATATTCAACTTCCGGTTTCGACTGGAAGGAGAGGTCAGATTGGGGTCACGTCTGTGTACGAAAAATTCCATAAATAAAGATCTATAACATGGTGCAAAGATTGTGAAAATATATTTTGTGGTTCTTGAGATACAATTTTTTGAAATATTAAAATTGGAATTTAGTGCCACTCAACCACAGTGCAGTGAGTGGGTTTTCCATTTGAATAACATACTGTTGTACATATGCAAGTCAAAGCCTACATGTACAATATTTACGTCTGTATGTACATATACATGTGAATAATACAGCAAAATCAATGTTTTTCTCTCCAATGATAAAATCCAAAAGTCCAATGATAAAATTAAATGGTTACAAGAATAAGAATTTCTATAGCCAGTATTTACCTTTATTTTATAAAGCAGGATTAAAAGCAAGTCCCATTTGGAATTATTTATAGCTTAGCGGAATGTGGAGGAGGGGGGGAATGGTCAAATATTAGGTCCCAGGCTCCCCTTTCTTACTGTGTGCTCCCCATTTATTGCCTCCCTGGATCCGCCCCACCATCAGTACACTGAATCTGTGGTGAAAACAACTAAGTTTAAAACAAACAATAACAAAATGTTATTGTTTTACAGTGTACTAAACAAATGTGCAACAGTTTTTGGTGTACGTTCGGTGTATATTTATAGGTGCAGTATACGATACTCTCTAAACAAATATTTTGTGGTGCAGTTTTGGTGAAGTGTGAATTTTGCTAACAGCTTGTGGTGTACATTTGGTGTAGTACTCTGTGAACAAAGATTTATTTGTGTAGTTTTAGTGCACATATAATCTTAAGAGTTTGTGGTGTACATTTTGTGTAGTCCCATTTTGTATGAAGGCGTGGTGCACGTTTGGTGTACACCAAACGTGCACCAATAGTGCACCAAACGAGTTGGTGTACACCATAATTGGGTGAGGGGCCTGCCCTATCGTCGCAGGATCAGGAACGCGCAAGAATTACAATCTTGGACAGACTTTTTGGGACACTGGAACTTAAAAAATAAATAAATAAAAAATAAGTAAATAAATAAATAAATAGGGCGGGACCGGGAGCCTCTGCCGTGAATGATCTATTGTGAGTTCTAGATATGCTTTTAATGGCGAATAGTTGGGTGAAGAAGCTGCAGAGCACATGCCCCACCCCTGCTCAGTTCGATCTGGATTTAGTTTTGCCCTAAATATGATGTCTAAAAGCGAGTGTAGGCTGATGTGTCATACGGGTTCCGATCCTATATTGGCCAAATCCTGGATCAGACACTGCCTGCATGTCCCCCACTCCACTTCTAAGTAACGATCGACGCTCATTGCCACCTACGAGTTCCAGCTAATCAGTCGTACGACGTCGGCAACACGGCAGCTCATCCACGGATCCTGAACGATTGAGCAGTAACATACTGATAAAACAATCCCCACAAATTATAGGCTATACGCAGGGCAGTAATCAAGGGGAAGACACCGCCATTATTTTCAGTTGGCAAATCGAGCTTCAGTTGGCAAGATGGAGACTCAGTCTAGGAACCGGATACCCGAAATTGGAAATCTTCGGATACCCGGGTACCCGTATAAATACTCCGAATTGGTAAAATGCATGTACACTATTTCAAGTCCACTGATGTTCAATTTCCAGGTTTAACCTAGAAAAATACTACAGTCTGAATGCATTTTCACTGTTTTATTTTCGCTGATACAGTGGTGTGTCTTGATTAATTTAGAGCATACAAAGATTTAACTAAAAGTGCTCTCGTTAATTATATTGGAAAATAAAATTATTCAACTCAAACTGCCACGAATCTCTCAGGTGAAAAAGAATCTGAAAAATAGTATAATTATCCCATTTTTATGAATATATGCTGAACATTTCAACAAGAAACTTCCACATCATGTTTTCTATAAATACCAAAGTTGTGGTACTTTTTGTACTCATTGAAATGTACTCGTATTCAAACTCACAGAAAATGTTGTCCATGTACTCTTACTAGTAGTCATCATCAAAATGTACTCACACTATATATTCACGAGTAAATTATGTACACTGTATTGCGTATTTGAAAATAGCAAGGGGGCAGTGAAAACAATTAGATGTATAGTTCAAAATGAACTGGCAATTTGTTATAATATAGGCACAATCCTACATCTTTTTAATTATTTGTACAACACAATTCTACAACGCATGGCTAAATTCGTTAGTCACAAAAAAAGATAAAAGGACTTATAAGACGATTTTGATATGCATATAATGCATAATGTTTGTATACCCATATTGTGAAAGTAACAGCTCAGTCTCAGTCTTCTGAGGACGATCAGAGAATATTACTACTCAATTGAGATTTCACATGGTGTCACCGCAATTAGTCTTACTTAGCTCAGTCTCTAACATAATTAAACAGAATTCACTGATAAAATTAATTCATAGTTTGAAACAGGACTTAGAAGTTTATAAGTCCTTTTTGCTAGCCTTTTTGCTATTTCCCGAAGTAAATGTTGAATACCACATACTTCTTTACGTAAAATTTTAAAGTTAAAACAACATGTGTATTAATACATTTTAACAAATTATTTGAAACTTACATCCCAGTCGTTTTTTCACAATTCGGTTCTCTTAATTTTATTTTAAAGATAGTGCCATTGTTCTAAATTATGAGGTCACTCAATTAAGTGTTTATTTAAACAAAACGACTACTTAAGCCTCTGAGTCCTTTCTGTTTGTACGCTTCTAACTGATGAATCCAGGCAATATAATAAAATATAATAAAACACAATTTTCCATATCAATTTTTTGCAAAATAGGCCCCAAAAGGTGAAATGCATCATATTTTAATACCTATATTGATCCTTTGTAAAAGACATGTTGAGAATAATTTAAACAATATATATTAACTATAACTCACTAAATGCCAAACTCTGCGTTTAAGTCCTCATACGTCCTTTCTGCTCTGAGCTCTGAAGGGGCACAGTGTGATATTTTGTTATATTTTAGTATATCTCCATAACGCATCGACCGATTATGCTTAAATTAATTTCGTCTGTTTGTAACTTTTCCCTAAGATTCCCTTAATACCCAGGTCATTGACATGTAGTGTTCATGGTCAATTGTTCATTTTGAACAGGTGTAATCATATGAATATCTTGTCTTAAACCACAAACGTCACGCACGGCAGAATGTTGCCAAGACGACCGCAAAATCATGCCAATTATAGGTGTTAAATCATATCTTTTTAATTGCTTATGGTATAATTTCTGTTTTTGCTTTATATTGTAGACAATTTATCCTTCTTCTTTATGATGCAACATTCATTTGAAAAACGTTATATACAGACCTGTCGATTTTCAATAAAACATTGTGACTTAGGCCTGTTTTACTGTGTAATTTCCTTTTTTACGGAACATTTTGAACACTACACGACCCTGAATAAACACAAGTCTTATTATTTTCCTTTGAAAGGTAAAATAAAGACAAAAGCCTATTCCTGAATTGATGTAAAATTCATGTTGATTGGTTATTGTTAACAGCTGTCGGTTGGAGGTGAAACATTTTGAACCAATCAGATTTACTGTTAGAAAATGGTTGAAACCTATGACAAAACCTGCGTAAGATAAGATCAATGCCTTGCTAAATGGGTACTCAATTGGCAATGTACAGCAATTGTTTTTGGTTTATTAGGTTCCAAAAAAGGGCCCAAGAAATTCATATGAAAATGTCTGCTTTAGTAGTAAATACATAAAATGCAGCTTTAACTAGTTCCAATGTATTCTGGAAATTCAGTATGGTCGCCGATAGTTTTAAATGCAAAATAGTGTGATTTAGCAATCTTTATGATTTGGTTTATTTAATTATTTTTTTAGCGTTTTCTTGTTTAATATAATGATTCAACCAATTCAAATTTGGGTAAAGATTTCAAATAGGCAAAATGGTTTTGGCACAAATGTACCAACAATCACGGAAATTTCGCCCTCTAGCGATGTCCTGGAAACTGTTTGAACCTCCCTAGATAAAGTAAAATGCGGGGGAGGGGGCTACAATGAGCCTCCCCCACATGAGAACGCAAAAACCGGCCTAATCCGGTTAACTCTAAAAATGGCCATTACGACATATTGTGTAAAGCCCTTCGAAACGTCTGTATTAAGAGCTATATTAACCCTATCATCAATCATGGGGGCACAATTTGGCCCGTATGACATCTGCATAATATCTCCAGAACGCTTTGTCCGACCACACTGAAATTTTACTGGACAATATTGAGTCATGTGATTTTTCAGATTGTTTGCTAAGTAGGCCTATATAAATTTTGCGTCAAAATCTTTAAAAATCATGTTTTGGGAGCAAAATGACCCAAAACATTGCTTATAGCACCCTCTAATTGACGTCACGTTGTTGTTTGTACTGTAGTCAACATTTTTGCCAAATTTCATGGCTAACGGATAACAATTAAGGAAGTTATGGGAAAAACACCTTTTTGAACAAAAAATGAGGAAAAATTACTCCAAAATGGGTATAGCGTACCCTAACGGTGACTTATGGAAGTTTTCATGGCTTCATTCGACAGATCGTGTCAATCTAAACATACCTACAATGTTTCATGAAAATCGGCTGAAGAATACAGAAAATACGGAGGGGAGCACAATGAGCCCCTCCCCAGGTCTGAAAACGAAAAAAAAATGAAAAAAGCCCAGACTTGATATTGTTAATGTAATATATATTTTTGTTATTACTGTGTGAATGAAAAATCCAATATAACATACCCAATTTTTGAAAATATCGTCTAACATTAAAAGAGAAACTGATTTTTTCATACATACGTAGATATCATACCATAGTTCAATATGTAAGAGTTTCAGTTGCATGGATAGTGAGTGACCCACCTATTCAACCATCCATTAGAAAGACTGAGGTCGTTTTTTATTTAATTTTTCTGCGAACCTGTCTTTAGACACCAGCCAAATGTTATATTCCAGCATTTTGAAGTTAAATTTATTATTTCGATACTTCTTGCTATAGAGTTACAGACAGCCCTGCATTGTAGGTTTTGTTTCCCTTATATATAACAGGAAAAAAAATGGCCTACACAGCGAAAGATAATTCTTTCTTGTTAAGAATCAGTTTAGCTTACACAGTTTTGCTGTCATGCTTATTACTGATCCACGCATTGACAGGTAATTTCCACTTAAAAAACGTTATAAATCTGAAATTAATTTACTAAATTGCCATATTACTCGCGGATGGCAATATAGAATTTCAAATGATGTACTTAATAACTCGGGTGCAATGTCATAGATCCACTATGCAGCCGTTTTTTTGGCTTGCGTGAGATGTTCATGTCATGGCGCTGCTGATCCGTTAAGCCAACCACTCGAGGTTCTACCAGAGGGGATGGGTCTATAGCTCCATTTTCAAAAATCTTGTCTAGCCCCTCAAAAATGTTTTCTTCTAATTCTGTTTTCTATAGATATGCGCTGAAATATTTACAGGTTTGCATATTCCACACAAATAAATAGTTGTGAAATAATTTCCCAAATGAATGAATGAATACCAATTAACTTGATGCAACTGAGGCACAATTTTGTTTACTGACGATTTGCTTTCATATAGGGAGATTGCTGTAATAACTATTACGTAAGAAAATCATCACTGATTGATTTTCTATTTAGTTATTAGTAATTAAATACATTCCACCCTCAATGCCTCTGACCGAACAGACTTTATGCATGTGTGCCACACGCGTACTAGACTTGATTTCAAGTCTGAGATCGCGGTTATTTTTGTCTGCATTAGCCACGCAAAACGCCGTTTACCCCTACTGGCTATCACAGCCCTAACTCGCGTTCTCAGACTTGACCCTCTTGTGTTTGTGGGATATTCATGTTTCATAGCTAAAATTTACATAATAATACGGATGCTAGAGAGATGGCCAATCAGGAGGCCACAAAAACCTTGTAGGCCGCGTCTATTACTAACAGGTTACACTCGCTTAAAGTTATTTCTGTAATATTCATTCGATATTAAATTTGTATAGTGCTTGGTACGTAACATAGTATTTGACATGATAGGTAAATTTAATGAGATCTTAGAGTTGTAAAAAAACACAAAATAAAATACATAATTCCTTTTCTACAAAAAACGTCTTACCTACAGTTTAAATGGAATCGTTGAGTACATCTCCTCGAACTAACTGCATGTACATGTATAAGGTATAGTTTGAATATTCATGTTATGGAAGGCTTTCCGACCAATCAGATTGTTCCGTCCACTTTTGGACTAATTCGCAACAGGGTGTGTATAACCGACGAACAACATTCTCAAGTCTGTGATCGAAGGTTATGTCGGAGGTTAATACACAAGAGGGCGCTATTTAATGCGACACTGCGCTGCAGAGCCGTATTGGCTTTAGGCAGACATAAAACCACGATCACAGACTTGGAACCAAGTCTACACGCGTACACGTGCACATGGACACCTATACATGTATACGTGTATTGTATGCACCCATCTCGTTTACTGTACATGTTACGAAGATGATTACACGTTCTTTCATCGTCTAAAAAGACGTTTTTTTTTCTTCCGAAAACAAACAAGCTTACATAATTCCCACGTTTGCAAAACATCTTAAAATACCTTGTTAACTTAAGTTGTTTTATTGGCAACGTGTTTCAGGTCTGGAAATGTCTAGATTCTAACCAACACTTGAGCTCTATTTTCTGTGTTTTCGTATGTTTGAATCGTTTGAAAATCGTTGCACACTTTTAATTGAAGGGCATTAACTTGATTCGTTACATCCTTTGCATTTATCCACATACACATTGTCTCAAACGTCTAGGGGACAAACAATGAAATTTGTGTGTACAATGATTACAGTTCATGCGTTTTAAGTTTATTTTAATATATCGTAAATACTAAATAAAGAACTCGGTGTCCCAATAATTATCAATATACATGTAGCCGAAACCCATGTGTTCGTTTTCATCGAACACTTCGTTGGAATTTTGTACTATTGTAGTAATATCTGTACAGATAATACTGCAAACAATAATGTCAATTTCGAACAATAACAAACACCTCATCAGTCTCCTGCCACTGTCCCACAAAACTCCCACTCACAGTCTCATCTACCCACCCGTCCTGTAGATCGGGTCTTGCCTAAAATTACGTTTGGACGAGTTAGTACTGCTGGGACACCTAAGGAACACACAATGCAACTTGTGTATACAATGACTACAATTAATGCGCATTTTCAGTTTATTTCAATATATCATAACTTTCTTAACACTAAACAAAGAACTTGGGACATCAGTGCCCAATATTATCAATACATCCGAAACACATGTCAGCGTTTTCATCAAAAGCTTAACCTCTAGTTAATATTCATTATTGAACAAGGTCCATTAAGATTGATATTTTTGATTGGGTTTCAGTCCTGTGTTGGTTTTTCTCTTAATCATAATTTACAATAAACAACATATTTTGTAATAATTATGGCACCAAATGTGTTTGAAAATATATTGTTTTGGAGTGCCATGGTTGAGCGGTTTAGTGCATTGGATTTGTGTTCTGATGGCTGAGTCGTCAGAATGTGGGTTCGAATCCCAACCGCGACCGGGGTACTTGTGTCCTTGAGCAAGACACTTTACCATAATTGCTTCTCTCCACCCAGGGCTAAATGGTACATGTGAGTTGGTTGTTGTGTTTGACTAGCCCATATGCGCTGAAATGGCAGCAATTGAGCTGTATACTCCCCAGGGAGCTGAAATGGTTTCAGGAATGATTTATGAGCCTGATGAGCAGGGGTAATAATGTCATGAGCCGTGAGCACCAGTTTGGTGGATACGTGCGCTATATAAGTCTACATTATTATTATTATGAATTATAGGTTTTCCCGGCCAATTTCAACAAAAAATCATTCAATTTCATCAACACGCTTTCAAATTCACGCGATTTTGATAATTCAATCCAACTAGGGTTTCTCTTTCGATATTATTGCATTCAATTTCTTTTTCGTGCACACATGATTTCTTTCTTTTCATTCTATTTCGTTTATAGGCATTCAAAACTACAAGATCACCATTCTTATGTTGAATATCGACCACATTTTCGCAATAGGTGCAATCAAATTCAGAGTCATCGAAGCGCACAGGATTTTGTAGCTGTTGTTTCTTTTCTTTTTCGTTTATGGGCAATGCATTTCAACATTTGAGCGTTCAAATTCAACATGAGTATGATACGGCTTATTTGAGTTCAAAGTTAGCAATTGTTCTTTTACTGGCAGTTTTTGTTCCATGTGTTATGCGTTTCCATGTTTTGAGTTTCATTTAATTCTTGTTGTTTGTCTTAATTGCAATAATTGTTCCTTTTGCGTTTGTTACCCCATGACTAAACTTTAAATATTGTTTCTAAAAGGCAGTTAAATAAAGTTAAACAAATTATGGCCCATAAGTATGAAATGATTACACAATTATTTGCTCTTGCCTTGGTACTGCTTACATTGGTCTTTACTTATTTTTTCTGGTCGTCTTCTTTATTCGTTTATGTTCAGACCATGTCAAATTACAAATTAACAAATTATGTTTTTATAAACAAAAGCTTATAATTATAAGGGGCATCGTTATAAAAATTAAATGTTGTTTCCCTGTGGATTTTTTTCACAGGTCCTTTTCTTTTTCTGTTTATTTCGTCTATAATTCTACGTTTATCTGAAACTGGTTTCTTTAACCTTCAATGTTTTGACGTGCTAGGCATCTGGGCATGTAAGTTTGGCTGTTGTTGTACCATCTCACGCACTTTTCATGAGTTATTTGTCCCACATTCTGTTGAGCCACTTCTTGAATGAGATCACCCCTCCACTGTTGAAGATTCACTCCTGCTTCATGTGCTGCGTCCCTGTCCCCTACTCGTAGCTGCCATTCTGGGAGGGCCAAATCTCTTTTGACACCAGCTTTCAATAACGAATGGGCCATTTCTGTCACGTTCAGGAATGGTGAGTAGGGTGGTAGACGCTTCAACTGGATCTGCTGGTTGATTCCTGCTGGGAGCTGGGCGCGTACATGGGGTCTGGCATTGTCGTACACAAGAAAGACTGGCTCATCTGCAGGGAACATATTTTCGAACTCACGAGCTGTGCCAGCCATAAACTCTTCAAATCTTTCTCTCGTAACAGTCTCAAAGGCTATTCGGTGGTGTACAAGACCAATCTCCCCAGAAACAGCAAATGTTACGCTGCAGTTGCGTCCGCGTTGTGCGTGTACCACGCGTCTCGCTGGGATACCGCGAGGGGCTCTTCCAAAAGAGCGTATCGTCCATATGTTGTAGCCAGTTTTGTCGATGAACACGCAGTGGCCGACAACTCCGTACTGCATGAACCACTGCGCGTACTCTACACGCATATCGAGTACTCTATGATTTCTCTTCAGAATATCCTGCCTTTATTTATAGGCAAATACGAACCAGAAAGCACATATCACAGAAACGAATTTAAATGCACACATTTGGAAAATGGTTGCTCATTGGTGAAATTGAATAGTCGACCAGCCTGTTACTGCTGGCTTTGACGAAATTGAATGAACTTAGCGACCATTTGAAATTGAATGATCTTATTTGTCGAGTGAATGCTCAAGTGTTGAAATTGAATGATCTTATTTGTCGAGTGAATGCTCAGGTGTTAAAATTGAATGACTCTTTTTAACTGTTGAATGCTGATGTAGCTGAGCATTTATTTTCAAACGAAATTGATTGAGCCGGGTATCAAATTGAATTATTGTTTTCCGAAATTGGCCGGGAAAACCTATATTATACCATGGAAGATATAGTTTTCCATATTACACAGTGGTGTTGTCAATTGGAGGCTGGAAGGGGTTAAAGTTTGAAGAGGCCCTCACTTTAGAAGGCAATCCAAATAGATTCAAAGGGAGCGAATAAGCCCCTTTGTAATCATCAAAAAAATAACTTGAAATGACACAAACTGGCGTACACCTGAACCCCATAATAATCTAATTAAACACTATAGATTACAACTAGGTACGTGGTTACGTGATACTGCCCAAAAGCATATTTAATCATTTACACTTATCTCATTGCAAACGGATGGCCACAAGGAGGTGTTGTTATAGTTTGTGTGTGTGTGTCCTGTGTTTGAATATCTGCTAGTACTACTACTAGTAGTAAAGGCCAACCATACATTTTATTGCAATTATTGGAGCAAAAAGCCCTGAACGCCATTGTGTGTGTACCGCCATTGTGTGTTTACATGTACATGTATCATGTATTCTTACAGAGTGTATGCTTATTTATTTTGTTACAGACAAAGTGATTTCCATCGCACCAGGGATTACTTTCGTGTTGATTTTGCGCTGATTATTTCGTGGGATTATTCCAGGGGATTATTTTCATGGATTATCTTCGTGTTGATTTATACTTGTGCTGATTATTTTGGACAATGACAATTTGCTTTGTGATTTTGTGTGACTGCAAGAATATAGCACACTAGTGCCAACTATTTGTGTGACCAACCCTCATCAGCTGTGATACCACACAGCCTGGGTTTCACTACATAAATATAGGCTAACATTAATCGTCAACTTTTGATTTGCTTTTATATGCTGATTACATTCATAATGTAATATCGACTAAAATTAATTACACGTCAGACAACAGTATTCCAGTGAGCAGCAGTCGTTGAATAGAAATTTGTGACTATTCATCGAAATGTGAGATATACAAATGCTAACATGATGACGTGTTATCACCAGTGTTTGATGTTTTTTGTTATCTCGGTAAACTAAAAGAGAAGGTACAACATATTTTTTTAATTATCTTGTATGCATTTCAGAGAGTAGTTCATCTCAAACCATCTTTGACGTCAGCTGGAAAGGTGGAACGAGAAACCATGGGATACTTGGGTTTCGTCGTTGGAGCTCTTCTGTTACAGGGATTCTTTGTTCTCATGGTACAATCATGTAAGTTGAGTAAGCAATCACTTTGCTAAATCGTATCTTCTTCTTCTTCTTCTTCTTCTTCTTCTTCTGCTGCTGCTGCTGCTGCTGCTGCTGCTTAAGACTTATCCAGAGACAAAAACATAGTTGCAGAGTCCATAGAACCTTAAAACTTAACACATATAGACCTTAACATGTAGATTCATATATCATGAACCACAGAAGATATTTTCACAATCTTAAAGATCTTGAATTAGTCACATTCCGTACACAGACATGGCCCCAATTTGACCTCTTCTTCCGTTCGAAACCGGAAATTATTTTAAGTGGAAGAAATATTCTGAATTACTATTCTGTAAATGTATTTGTACAGCCAAAACATAGTTGCGGAGTTCAAAGAACCTTAAAACTTAACACATAGTTAGACCTTACCATATAGTTCCAGGTAACGTTGTGACGTCATGGTGATGTCATCCAATGATATATTAAGTAATTAATTCTAATTAAAACAATATATTATATATATCTCGTGAACTACAATAGAAATTTGTTTATTCCTTCATGACTCGACATTTGATACACAAATATGACCCTATTGACACTTTCTTCCAGTCCAAACTGGAAGTTCAAGTTAGCAAATCTGAATAGGTTTTCGAAAAAAGCATTCTGGGTTTATATGTTAAGTGGGATCTGCTCTTTTCAAAAATATATTTGGTGACATCATCGCTCTTAACAGCTCCCGCTAGCGGCAGGTTTAAAACGTAACTTTTTGCTTTCTTGAGAAAACATAAGACAGAATTTTACAAAATTTGGCACAATTGACACCTATATTATGAGGAAAAATTGTGTAAATTATGAATGAACCGCAACTTAGGGTTGGAAGAATTTAAACTTGTATGGAATGACTAAACCGGAAGTTAATGCATTCAGTATAGTACATTATATATTGTTTTAATTATATATTATGAAAAGTCATATCTCCTGAAGTAACTCTTGTCTTTTAACAACTTTAGGTTATTACATCATCACATATGATGCACACTCGAACACCCTGAGTTTGGTTTATACAAACTCAATACCTCTTTTGTGTGTGTGTGTGGGGGGGGGGGGGCGGGGGATTTACCGACACAAAACTAAATTGAACTGACAAATAAAGAAATTCCAATTTTACCCGACATATACTATTTTGCCAACAAGTGGGGTGGCCCACCCCTATCCCCTTTGGCTACGCCACTTTGGCTACGCTACTATTTTTCCCCAAGCTGTTATACACTTTAGGCTAAAAACCATGGGGACTCGGTAGAAATTAACAGTTGATATGGACATTTATAAATCACTTAGTACAGATTTCTGGTCTTACAATTTGTTTGCATTGAATCATATTGCTGTTGCTGCATCTAATTTCGTCCAGAATAAGGAAGCAGGCGAAAATGTTAGTTCAAAGTTTGTGTAAAGTTTGGCAATACAGGTTTGATGTTGACCGTTAGTAGGCTAACGTTTGTTCTAAGTTGGATGTAAACGTTGGTATCATATTGTTTTAGGATTGGACTGGCGTCAATATCAAAACAGAGATTAGTGAATTTGACGTTGAGTCTATATCGGTCCAATTAATATAGACTGTAAATAATAATTATTGAGTAATATCTTATATTATGTTATAGGAATGCCGCCGATCACCAGTCATCATTATCAACATTATCATATTTTTCATCACCACCATCAAGTGCACTTAAACTCTCAACAGCATAATTATCATCACCATCAGATTAGTGTTTTATCTAACTGTTATGCATAAACAACATGTTCTAGATGTTGCATGATTGAACATTAACAGATGTCCTCACTTTGCCTTAATGTGATTTATCGTTTGAATTTCCGGTTATTATTTACGTTTTATAAATTGTTCTTGATATGGCAATATAGCTGTCTAAATTATTTCATCTTTGTTATACAAAATTAATGTTTTGTCAAAAAACGTTGTCAGGCGGCAGTAACTATTGATCATAGTTTTACTTATAGTTTGTGTTGATGATGGTATCAAACATACCTTGAAATATGTCTGTGCTTCTAGTAGTTAACCCTCCTGCGTAGGAAGCACATTTATGTATTATAAAACAGGTGTGGCTACTAGTACTAGGCAGCTACATTGAATTAGTACAAATATGTTAATAATGCTCTAAAATTGCTTTTAAATTGTTTTACTTGTCTTAACTATTTGTTATAACTATGTCCGAGTTTATATGAGGCACTTAATTTTTTTTAAACTTCCATTGACAACAATTGAGAGAGAAAAAAACATAAATTGAGACTTTGCCACCGAGATGCAACGCGCGCATATTAGCGAAGTAGTCCATACAATGTCAAGACCGTGAGAGTCATCCAATCATTTACTGAACATTGGTACATAAGTATGTATTCCCTGATAACATTTGTTTATGAAAAGAAATTTAACATTAGATGGCACTTTGTTCGTTTGGTTTACTCATTTTTGATCAAACATGTTTGTTATTGTCCACAATAGTTGTTCACCAAATGGCATTAAACGCAGTACATATTCATGTTTTGTTCGGCCTAAATCATAACATGATGTCAAAAGTCGTCATAGGCCAATGGTGAAAATTGTGAGCGTTTAAACTTTTCTCAGTAATGTATTGACAAACTAAGCTAAATATTAAATATTACTTGAATACACGGAACGACCTCGGACCAATGCTGTATTTAGGCTGAAATTTTACAAGGTTGTTCAATCTTCGGTCATGTAGTTTAAACTTGCATATTTGTGTTTTTCTCTAAATGGATAACGCTTCAGACGGGGAAATTCCCAAAGTAATTCAGATAGTGACTGTTAACCAACCTTTTAAATGTATTATTTTACGATGTTATTGCTTGTTATTCTTGTCGATCCATTATATGCAGATCAGCAGTGTCCTGATGGCTGTAATTGTGGTTCATTCACTACCAACTGCACGGGTTGGAACCAGTCCGTCATCAGTGGCTTTCCAAAATCGACGTTTGTTCTGTAAGTACAGTGGGTTTGACAGACCAGGCATAGAAATAACACTTTCATTCAGTTAAATGATGACGATAACTTGTCGGTCGAATTTCAATTATTTAATGTCATACTTTACAAATGTGTAATTAGGTCCTATTCTTTCTATTGGACTCCTTTTATCTGCAGTATCTTATCGGGTGCAAATATCAGCGTTCTGCCAGCTGGTCATTTTAAAGACTTGTTTCTTACGATAATTAGGTGTTCGAGCTACGGCGCTAACTCTTCTTCTTCTTCTTCTTCTTCTTCTTCTTCTTCTTCTTCTTCTTCTTCTTCTTCTTCTTCTTCTTCTTCTTCTTCTTCTTCTTCTTCTTCTTCTTCTTCTTCTTCTTCTTCTTCTTCTTCTTCTTCTTCTTCTTCTTCTTCTTCTTCTTCTTCTTCTTCTTCTTCTTCTTCTCCTCAAGACTTATCCAGAGACAAAAAGATAGTTTCAGAGTTCACAGAACCTTAAAACTTCACACATAGTTAGACCTTAACATGTAGTTGTACCTAAACCTTAACATGTAGTTGTACACTAAGTTGTGACGTCATAGCGAGGTCATCAGATATCGAATTATACTAAATCAAAGGTTAATATTTTCAAAAAATCATATCTCATGAACCACATGATATTTTTACAGTCTTTGCACCATGTTATAGATCTTTAATTACGTAATATTTCGTACACAGACGTGACCCCAATCCGACCTTTTCTTCCGGTCGAAACCGGAAGTTGAACATTTCAAAAAATCATATCTCATGAAATACAGAAGATATTTTCACAATCTTTACATCGTCTTAAAGACCTTGAACTATGTCACATTTCGTACACAGACATGCCCCCAATTTGACCTCTCCTTCCGGTCAAAAACGGAAGTTTAAGTGAACAACTTTTCAGAAGTACTATAATGCACGGCCCATTGCGTGTGAACGGCCTTGACACGTTACACAGACAAGAGTCATATACAGTGTTTAAACTGTATTCACTGTATCTGTACACGTATACAGCAGTATCTAATTAGAATATAATACGTTGTAGCAGTTTGTACACAGTTTTGGAGTTGTTAACGCTTGTTCTAAATCTAAGAGCGAATTCTAACATCGTTTTTGGCATTCATGACCTCAATTATCTCATCGTGATGATGATGATGATGATGTGCGTTACTCCAGCAGTAACATAGGTTGCTATTGGAGGGTACTTTCGTAAGAGCACCAGGTAAGGATGCTCTTCGGTTTCGGCTTCGTCTTCTTCGGCTTGAATCTACGTTTGGGTAAGTTGTTGTTCACCATTCCCTTGATCATGACATCTCGGGGTGTGTTCTTAGTTTCATAACGTTTCATAATGTTTCATAACGTGAAATATGATGTTTTGCATCTTTTCGCGATTGATGCAGTCAAATTAACTTCCAACAATGATTGTTTAATAACCAATATGGCAGAAAAAGCATCTAGAACAACAACATGGTTAGTAACTTTTTCCAAAATTGTTGGGTATTTATTTTTAAATATTGGTTTTGGTTAGCCTGTTAGCAAATTTCTAAATGGCTAGTGCATTTTTTTTTAATTTATGCAATAACCAAATGATGTTTCATTATATTTTAAGTCTTTGATTATATCTAAAAACAGAAGAAAAAAAATAAATAACAAGATTAAGGCCTAAACATTTACGTATTATTGTGGTGTTTGTAAAGTAAGTTTTTTCTTCATTCATAAAGTGACTATTAATTTTTCTAAAAAATGTTTCATGACATCATCACAGATCACAACGCCCCATCTCAGAAATTGAACCAAACTGAAGAAGAATAATTGTGTCATTATGGACAGTTATCGATAGTTTAGTGTTGATGTTTCCAGATAATTAATGCTAGCTCATAGTGTACAATCCTTCGTGACCTATTTTTACACCAGTCAAAGTTTATTATTGTTATACTTTTAGACTTTCTATTCACAGCTGTCAGACCGAGTGGTGCTGACGGTGGCTGTGTGGGCAATGTGCCCAGGAAGTGTTTGAGGATCACGTGCCTCTTTCTGCGTATCGTGATTGGATAAATTTCCATTGTAACAAATTTATATTGTTCTTATTGGCTATTCGATTGCTCATAAATATATGTTCACCATGTTACATTTCATTGTTATACCTTGTCTGTACGAACGTAGGCGCTCTGTAAACTACGAACATGGACTGTATAATAATCTGTAAGTGTATTTGTACAGTCAAAACATAGTTGCGGAGTTCAAAGAACCTTAAAGCTTAACAAAAGTTAGACCTTAACATATAGTTCCAGGTAACGTTGTGACGTCATGGTGAGGTAATTTTAATGAATTATTACGTAATTAATTATAATTAAAACAATATATTTTATATCTCGCGAACCAGAATAGATAATATATTGATTCCTTCATAATCATACAAAACATGGAGGACTCGACATTTGATACAAAGACATGACCTTATTGAACCTTACTTCCGGTCCAAACTGGAAGTTCACGTTCTTTATAAATTGACACAAATCTGAAAGGGTATTCGAAATAACATTTTGGGTATATATGTTAAGTGGGATCTGCTATTTTCAAAAATATATTTGGTGACGTCATCGCTCTTAAAAAAGTCACATTTTGCTATCTCAAGAAAATATTACACAGAATTTTACCAATTTTGGCACAATTGACACCCCAATTATGAGGAAAGATTTTGTGAAGTCTGAATGACGTCACAGATTGAACCGGAACTTACGGTTGGAAGAATTTAAAATTATACGGGATGACTAAACCGGAAGTTAATGTATTCAGTATAGCACATTATATGTTATTTTAATTATATTTATAATTGTTAATGTATTTTTCATCTTTTAATTTAAGATCTACGGAGACGGTTTATCAATATAATTTACATTCATAATGCCAAAGGCAGTTTAGACAATGTGTTTGATGAAATGTAATAATGTGTGTGGCATTCAAAATGAGAGCAGCGCGTACATGCATGTTCCTCGTTCGCCACTTGAAACAATTAACTGATGCGCTACGTGAGATGCGGAATTAAAGCAATCAGAGAGACAAAGTTTATTTCGCATCACGTTGCCTCTAGCAAGCAAAAGTGTTTCGTGTGTCCCAAAAACGTAAGTTTGCCCATTTCTATTTTGTTTGTTTTTGTTTTAGGTTTTTTTTCAACCAAAACTCCTAAATTTTTATATTTTGAAAACAATATCGATGCGGGCATTCATGAACGGGAATACAAATTCGATGTTTCGTCCTTAAGGTAGGACAAACACCAATTTAGGACTCGGTCCTTAATTGTATATGGCCACACCCAGAACATCTTCGTACGTAGATGCCCCATACGCGCGCGTTTTGACAGTTCGTGCACTAGTTTTTTAAATTGTGGATCCAAGGCAAAAATAATTCACTGTGTAATTACGTAGGCTGAGAACCTTTATTTCACGTTTTTTCACGAGTTCAATAATGGTAGCCATTAGTAAGATTGCAATCGTTTGCAAAACATAAATCACGATCATCCTGTAACAGATACACATTTCTTCTGTAAGTCTACGTAAAGCTCTTGTCACACAGGGAAATTTTGGGGCAATTTTCAGACAACAAAATGTTTACGGCTTTCTACTTTGAGGCAATCTGTCGAAGTGATCTCCAGTAACATGCGCATCAGTAATCATGTGACATTTATCACTAGCAAAACTTTTTTTCAGCGGCATCCATTTAATTCTCAGTTCCATGAAAAATACTGAATAATTTGGCCGTTCTTTTTAATTAGAAAGCGAAATACAAGAAAATAAAATGTTTTACCGAAAAATAGGACAACGTGTTTGCATTATTTAAGGTAATTTGTAATACAAAAGTATCATATTGGCCTAGATGTACGTTCATAAAGTATGCTTCTTGTAGATATTGCATGCACAACCCAATTGAGGTTCCTGACGGCTGAAGCAGTAGTACTTAGGCTTGGGCGGTTACAGCGGGTACCCGGTTCTACCCGATTCCAAATTAAGAATCGGAACCGCGGTTCCACTCTTTTAAAGAACCGGGTACTCGCAAGAGTCGGTTCCAGAACCGAGTCCTTCAAATACCCGGTTCCCAGAGCCGAATCCAAGAGCCGGCTGGGAGCCGAGTCCCAGTCAGAGCCGGCTCCAATTGAAATACACAGTTTTCTGAGCTCCAACTCTTGAGCCGAGAACCGGCTCCAGTCAAAATACCGGATTCTCTTTGATGAGTGACCGACAAAATGTAACTCTAGACTACGGCAAACTTGTGAAGGCGCCACACATACAACTGAAGCAAACCACAATGTCTGTGCATTGTGCGTCACTGAGTTGTTTATAAAGTGGCCCCATAACATGGATACTTTGGTTATAATGGAGATGTTGTTACAAATGTTGACAGCACGTGTCTTGAGAAGTGGAGTGATCAAGGGGGCCCCGTAATATGGATAAACTTGTGACGAAGTTAACAGTCATGTTGCTTGTGTTCTTTGTGTACTTTCAATACGGCAAAACGACATGGACGGTAGTACGGTACCTTGTAGGGGGTGGTGCAATTGCTTAATTGCTCCAACCCCTGTTTATAAATTGGCCCCATAACATGGATACTTTGGTTATGGAAATGTTGTTAAAAATGTTGACAGCACGTGTCTTGTGAAGTGGAATGATCAAGGTGGCCCCGTAATATGGATAATCTTGTGACGAAGTTAGTCATGTTGCTAGTGTTCTTAATGTAATTTCAATAGGCATGGACGGTAGTAAGGTACCTTGTGCATAGGGGTGGTATATGTATTGTCTTCACTATTGCCGTAGAATAAACATGGAGAAAGGAGATAGATTTATCTTTCTTCTGTAGAACGTATCATTTATTTACTTCTAGTCTGCCATGTTGGTGGAGAGTAAAGTAGTTGACAATAGAGGGCGCTATGCAAATTTATGTGAATGTAACATCCCCTCTTCTTTAAAGATTATTACAGAGTAAAGTCTTCCAAAATCTGATTAAATAAATGATTTCAACAACATATTACAAAAAAATGTTCATGAGTCCTGTTGTTCCACAAACAATCCATTTACAGTTCACAAAGGCTGAATGAGGTCAAATTATTGGCTTATATTATAGAGGTGCTGAGTTCCGCTTCATGATGCACAATTTTCTTAAACTTTCCATAAGTGTTTTGTTTTGTTTCGGTTTGTTAAAAAACTTTTTTTTTTTTGGTTTTTTTTGTGTGAATGCCGATGAAATTTTGATCAAGATTTTACAAATCTAGTCTTTGAGGTTTGATAATTTTTCTGCCTGATCGAGTGAACGTAGGGGCATCGGACTGAGATTGGGTTGGTAGTCCGGGTGGAGGGTGTGGTGTGATGATTGGGGGAGGAGCTGGTGTCGTTGTCGTTGGTTGAGCTGGTCTCAGATGAAGTCTGTTTCGTCTGAGTAGGTTCCCCTTTTCAGTTTCCACCGTGTATGATCTGGGGGTTTTGTGTTGGTTGACAATTCTACCTCTGCTCCAAGTCTTATCCAGAGGATCTTGGAGGAGTTCACTGAGTGGAGTAGAGTGTTTGTTGTAGTTGCGTGCCTGGGAGATTTGGCTTGATGCGAGATGTTTGCGGACATCCTCGTGATTCGGGGAGGGGCGGGGTCGTGAGGGTAGAGTCGTTTTGTATTTGCGATTGTTCAACAACTCTGCGGGGGAATCCATGTAGGTTTTGAGTGGCGTTGTGCGTAGACTGAGGAGGGCAAGGTTGGGATCGTCTCCAGATTCGCGGCATTTCTTGAGGATGCGTTTCACTGTGTGGATATGACGCTCAATGAAACCATGACCTCGTGGGTAGTACGGAGATGAGGTCTGGATCTGGAAACCATACTGCTCAGCTAGCGATCGGAATTGCAAAGATGTGAATTGCGTACCATTATCACAAATGATAACATCTGGAATTCCTTGCTCAGCGAAAAGCACTTGTACGATTTTGGTGACTGTGTTCGCTGTGAGGTCAACAAGTTTGCGAATGAACGGAAACTTAGAATAGTAATCCGCGATGATCAAATACCAAGCATTGTCGTGGTGAAACAGGTCTGCACCAAGTGATCATGGGCTCGCGTTGTTGTGAGCGTTGGAACTTTTGGCATGCTTGGCATTCCTCGACAATGCTTTCAATGTCGTGATATATTCCTGGCCAGTAAACGGACGATTTGGCGCGTAGTTTGCATTTTTCTACGCCTTGGTGACCGTTGTGTATTTGTTGGAGAATATCCTGTCGTAGCGTTGCTGGGATCAGGATTCGACTGCCCACGAGGAGTACTCCATCCTCAATGGCTATGTCATGTCTCACTGACCAGTAGGGTCTGATAGCGCGATTGGTCTGTTTGATATTGTCAGGCCAACCTTCTGTGATCTGCTGTGTAAGGAGTTGCAGATTTGCATCCTTCTTTGTTTCTTCCCGGATTTTGTCCAGTTTCATTGGCGTGACACTAACGATGTCATGGATACGAACTTTCATGTGCGGAATTGCTTGCCTCTCGTACGGCGACAATCGAGAGAGGGCATCAGCAACAATCATTTCTTTTCCAGGCTTGTAGCATATCTCAAAATCATAAGCCTGTAGGCGCAGTAGAATGCGTTGGAGCCGCGGTGGGGCTTTCATCAAGTTATTCTTATGGATGTGCTGTAGGGGGCGGAGGTCAATTTCCACTTTGAATCTCCTACCATAGAGGTATATATGAAATTTCTCACATCCATACATTACTGCGAGTAGTTCTCTTTCTATGTTCGCTTATCTTGTTTCAGCTGCAGTGAGGGCTTTGGATGCGAAAGCGATCGGACGGCCATTTTGCACGATTGTGGCACCAAGTCCTTTGGTCGATGCGTCAACTTGAAGTATCACTGGTTGCTTTTGGTCATAGTAGGCCAATGTAGTCTCAGCTGCGATTAGTGCTTTCGTAGTGTTGAAGACTTGTGTGTGAGACGGGGACCAGTTGTACTCAACATCATTCTGTAGAAGTTTTCTCAGTGACACTGTTTGGTCGGCCAAGTTGAGGATGAAGGGACCCATATAATTCACTAGGCCAAGGAAAATGCGGAGTTCCTTCTTGGTGCCAGGGGGGTGCATTTCTGTGAGCGCTTTCACCTTGTCTGGGTTGGGCTTCACTCCTTCTGGTGTGTACAGTAAACCGAAAAATTTGCATTCGGTCGTTTTGACGACACACTTGTTCGCATTCAGTTTTATGCCAGATTTCCGTGTGCGTTCCATAGCTTCATGGAGATGTATGTCATGGTCATGTTCACTAGAGCCATAAACTTGAATATCATCGGCAATGCCGACAGTGCCTGCACAGTTTCGGTATGTTTCATAAATGTTCTGTTGAAAAACATCTTGACTCATGCGGAGGCCAAAGGGCATTCGTAGAAAACGGTATCGGCCAAATGGCGTATTGAAGGTCGTAAGGTATGATGACTCTTCATCTAACTGGACATTCCAGTAACCATTTCGGGCATCCAGCTTACTGAACATCTTTGCACCCGAAAGCTTTGGGGTTATCTCTTCTAGTGTGGGTACTGGATAGTGATCTCGCTGTATCGCTTCATTGAGATCCTTTGGATCAAGGCATAAGCGTAGTCTACCATTGTCCTGTTCACGTATGACGAGGGAGTTGACCCAGTTTGTGGGCTTTGTTACTTTCGTGATGACTGATTTGTCCTCCATTTCCTTGAGTTTTCGCCTCAAGTCTTGTTTTGAGCTCTAAGGGGACTCTACGTGGTGCATGTACGACTGGCTTTGCGTTAGGATCAATGCTGATGTGATATTTGAAATTTTCAAAACATCCAACATTGTCGTCAAAACAATCTGGGTACATCTCCAGGAGAGCGGCCTTGTTGTGGATTGGCGGTCTCTTTTCGAGTAGTGTATCACTGCTGACATACATAGGAGATTTGTGCTTTGGGTTGGGTGTAGTGGAGTGTGTCGTTTGGTCAGCAAAATGGGCTTTTCGGTCACTGCTAGATCGTGGATTGTCCTTATTAATCTGCTCTGGTGGGTTGGGTGTTTGCTCAGTCACTGGTTTCGTTTCCACAGAGCAGGTGTGATCAGATTCAACGCTTGGCATGTTTGCAAACCAAGAATCGCTGGACCTGTCGCATCAGTGACATAGAAAATGCAGTTGTATTTCGAGTCCTTGTATGCACATGGAATCTTGACTGTGCCCAGCTGTGCCATTTTCGATCCACCGTATGCAGTGAGGGCCATTTTGTTCTGTTTGAGACATTCCAGTTTCGGATTCCCTTCGCTATCCAGTTTCTCTGGGAATATTATGCGAAAGAGGTGGACTGGCAGTATGTTAGTCTGTGCTCCCGTGTCAACCTTACAACGGAGCTTCAGTGGTCGTCTGCCCTTTTGTTTGATGCATAGCGTTGCAAAAACGTCAGCTCGTGTGTCATTAGACGAGCCTGCAATGCTATTGATATCAATGGTTCCGATAGTGAGAAATTCATCAGGGCTATCCTCATCCTCATAGACATAGTGGACTCGTCTGTGAGGAGATTTGGAACGAGGTCTGCGTTGCTACGATTTTCCCGATCTGCAAACGGATTTCCAGTGGTTGTCTTTTCCACATTTGTGACATGTGGAACAATAAGCGGGGCAGTTGCTCTTTGGTTTGAACTGATGTATACGACCACAGTTGTAGCATGTTTTCTGTTTCTGATTCCTGCCAGACTGTTTTGGTTTGATTGCGTTCACACTCGCTTCTGGTGGAGCTCCCTGGGGGGTCTTAGCCTTCACCGGCAGGGATTGTAGCTGTTTTGTAGTTGCCTCGTGACTGCGGGCAACGTCAATAGCATCATTTAGTGACAGGGTTTCATCCCTCCCGATGAGTACTTTCTGTACATCTTTATGGGCTGATCCCCATATGAGTTGATCCACAATCCTGTCTTGCTTTTCCTTGTCATCACGGAATTTGCATTTAGCTGCTATTGATTTAAACTTTGTTACAAAGTCATCGGCAGTTTCAGTTGTGTCTTGTCTCATATCTTGCAGCTTGTATCGGAAAATGCGATGGTTTGATCGGGGTTCTAGGTGTTGTTGGAAACGAGACAACAGTACTTCAGGTTTCTTTTTGTCATCATCATCTTCACAATTCCAACTATTGTATTTGTCTAGTCCTTTTTCCCCGACCCACAAGAGGAGATAGCTTGCTCGCTCTTCATCTGTGGCCTGTTTCAGGACACTTGAAAACATCAGTTCACACTTCTGACGGAATCGTGCAAATGTCAGAACAATATCTGGTGCTTCCCAATCCATTTGGGGTGCAGAGACTGCTGAACTGAATGCCATTTTGGTACAGTACTGCGTTGTAGGTATTGCGGTATGCTATGAATGTTCGATTGCATGTAACGTGACGTTTGCCGGAAAAATGCTTGGAACTATTCAGTGCCTTTTTATCCTAAAAGACACTTCTAGATCTAGTGTTTGTTACTCACAAGTATGCAGATCTCTTCTCTACCGCTGCCACCATGTATTGTCTTCACTATTGCCGTAGAATAAACATGGAGAAAGGAGATAGATTTATCTTTCTTCTGTAGAACGTATCATTTATTTACTTCTAGTCTGCCATGTTGGTGGAGAGTAAATTAGTTGACAATAGAGGGCGCTATGCAAATTTATGTGAATGTAACAGTATAATTGCTTAATTGCTCCAACCCCTGAAGCATGTGCATGCAAAGCCATGGCATGTACTCGCACGGCTTGTAACGTTGTTTGCTAACGGTAGGATAATGGAAACAAATCTCTAAATTAGCTTAACGTTTCCAAAAAGTTTCTTTAAAGTCTCTGAAACATATTTTAAATTAAACAACATTATCATCACTGCATTTGCGGTTGAAAATTGAAACTCCTTCGTTTCGTATTAGGGACACAACGAAGTTTGAATAGACCGTAGGGCCTATGTTTTATTATTTTCTGTAATCCTTATGTTTTTCTTTGAATCTCTTGGAATCGGTTCCGACTCGGAACCGAGTCTTTTTTTTTTAACCGAACCGGTTCCAGAAATTGTGGAACCGCCCAAGCCTAGTAGTACTGCATCGACTTAAAAATATATTGGGTCTACACTTCCCCTGTATTTATGGTGTACTTACATGATGTTAAGTTAGCATTTTAACCACGGATAAGGACTAGGTATTGATGGATGCTATACTGCCGAGAAATAGTTCAAATTCAACTGACATGTAGTCAAAGTCTAACGCATTCTTGGCAAATGCGTGTGTTACGGACCATTATGTCCGCAAACTCATTTGGGCCCATTATGTCCAGCCCATTATGTCCGCGGGCCCATTATGTCCGTCCTATTATGTCCCCAGGCCCATTATGTCCGCCGGCGCCTCTCTAGCGTAAGCCTTGGCCAAGTTCGTTGTACCGATTTCTGATTGAGCACAATGGAGAGGGCGCTGTCCCCGGACAGAGTCGACACGCGCACACTGTATGGCGAGATCAATAACTAATTCGCGGGTGCCGTTGTGCATTGTGTAATGTGTAATATATCTTTATATTCCTATTGAAAACCAGATGGAAATTTCTCATGCAAGAATTGTTGATTTGAATACATCTTTCTTTGTTAAATTTGGTATTAGCATAATGAGGTACGATTTGAATTTTGGCCAGTACTGAAGCGTCGCCCTGCATGCGACGATGGCCACTGTATGTACACATACACATGCATACACTGTACTTGTACATGTGTGCATATGGATCATGCATCTATCTTGGGTTACACCCTGGTAACAAGAGGGAAAACAATGAACGACAAAAACCTTATGGTCTCGCTTGAAAGCGGTGTCTCTGGGCTAGTCAATGAATACAATACCAAGATGAGGGCAATCATTGATGAAGTCACACCTCTATATCGACAAAATCCTATATAGATAAGCATCGTGCGTCGTGGTTTGAAGCAAGCCACCTTGAGAAAGCCGATGTCTCCGCAGATGGGAGCGCAAATTTCAGAGCACAGGATCATCAGTACACAGAGCAATTTTCAAGATTGTCAGAAATGCTTATCGTAGTGACCTTGACCGAGCATATGCGTCCTATCATCGCGAACGGATAGCTGGGGCAGACCAAAAGATGATGTTTCAAATAGTTGATTCCATCATAGGCAACATGAAGTCCATGGTATCTATTGCTCCTATGAACATTGACAAGGCCAGTCTACCAAATACATTTGCTGAATTTTTTGTTTCAAAAATCGCATGTATTCATCAAACACTTCACCAGTTTCACCAAGTGACACCCTTCGTGTCATTCCTTCGGTTTTTTCTTATTTCAGAGCACTGTCATGTGATGAAGTAAGAAAATTAATTAGCAGTCTCCCTAACAAGTCTTGTGATTTTGATGCTATCCCAGTGTCACTTTTGAATGACTGTGTTGAGCAACTGACTCCCGTTTTTACTGATATAATAAATTTGTCATTGTTATTTGTCAAACATGCTCTTGTTCGTCCACTGTTAAAGAAACACAATTTGGATCCAGAAACTTAAAAAAATTATAGACCAGTGTCGAACCTTTCCTTTATTTCCAAATTGATTGAGAAACCTGTTTGTAGTCAGCTTAATGAACATTTATCTTGTAATAATCTGTATGCAAAGTGTCAGTCGGCTTATCGAGAGGGTCACAGTACAGAGACTGCGCTTCTTCGGGTGCAGAATGATGTACTGCATTCTCTCGATATAAGGCGTGACGTCATTCTTATTATGCTTGATTTGTCGGCTGCTTTCGACACGATTGACCTCATCTTGTTTGTTGCACAGGCTGCGTTCGCGATTTGGAATTGATGGTACGGTACAGGATTGGTTCGGTTCATATTTGAGGGGTAGGACGCAGCGTGTAAAAGTGGGGTCGGCCGTGTCGGATGCAAAATCTTTGAATTGATTGTGTTCCTGAGGTGGCAGTCGATGACTGTATGAACGAGATCCGCCATTGGATGCGAGCATGCTCACATTGAACGACGGTAAGACTGAAATGGTGCACTTCTCCTCGAAATTTGCTGGCGAAGGTCCGGTTCCTCGGTGTGATGTACGGATTGGTGGCGTTGACATAGCTCCTTCAGAAACCACACGTAATCTTGGAGTCATTATGGATGCGGCTGGGACCATGTCGACTGATGTTGCAAACCTGTGTAGATCGGCATCTTTCGCGTTGTGGAAATTGGAACGAATTAGGAATCTTTTATACCAAAGCGCTACTGAAAAAAATTAGTTCATGCATTTGTCACATCCCGGCTTGATTACTGTAATAGTTTACTTTTTGGTCTCTGTGCACAGGAAACTAGAAAGTTACAACTAGATTTTAATTGTTATTGTAAATGCTTAGTACTTTTTATTGCGCTTTATGGTGTTAAAGTTGCTGTTTTTGTATATTTGTCAGACGCATTGAGATGTTTTAACATGTAATGCGTGTTACTAAGAATACATTTACATTACATTACATACATAGCTTTCCAAATGTTCGTTAAATCAAATTCACTTCATAATCAAATTAACTTGTCTGTTATGCTATGTTTAATTTGTTTCCATGGGAACATTGATAATTTCCGCCTAGTATACTTCAAGATGAGATATTTCACAAAATAGTTGTCATCAGAAGCTTGATTTAACAGCCAACAAATTGATTTATGATGGGACCTGGGATCCACCAAATTCATTCGGTAAATATTAAAGCCATGTTTCTCACCATTTCTGTTGGAGAAATGTTAAAATGTAAATTAAAATAGCGATAGTTGCCATTAAAATGGCGAACAACAAGGGCGATACATCTTCAAAGTCCAACATATTGAAAAAGTGTATTTTAACCGTCTCCTTCGACGAATTGCCATGATCTTAAGTTGTAGACCCCTAATAGCAAAATAAAGTTCATCGTTTTCTTCTTCTTTCTTTCGACACTGCAGACATAGCCCAAAAATAGTGCAGTCATCTCCAATGTTTCTTAATTAAAATCCATCTGCACAAATCATTAACACTTTGTCCACTTTTATACTGTATAAGCTGCATGCAATAGGCAAAGCATAAATACTGTACAGTGCATTAAGTAATTATAACATTGAGTAATGACAGGCAAAATTGAAGAAACAAGAAAGACAGAGACTGACATATATGGGAAGTTTGAGCAAATGGACGGGTATCTGAGAGCAAGAGTTACTGAGAACAACAAAGAAGAGGGAGCTGTGATCACCAACGTCCTGCAAGGACATGGCACCGAGAGAGAGAGAGAGAGAGAGAGAGAGAGAGAGAGAGAGAGAGAGAGAGAGAGAGAGAGAGAGAGAGAGAGAGAGAGAGAGAGAGAGAGAGAGAGAGAGAGAGAGAGAGAGAGAGAGAGAGAGAGAGAGAGAGAGAGAGAGAGAGAGAGAGAGAGAGAGAGAGAGAGAGAGAGAGAGAGAGAGAGAGAGAGAGAGAGAGAGAGAGAGAGAGAGAGAGAGAGAGAGAGAGAGAGAGAGAGAGAGAGAGAGAGAGAGAGAGAGAGAGAGAGAGAGAGAGAGAGAGAATTTTTTTTTTGACTTTTCAATGACAAACTTTATTTAAAAATTCCAAACAAAGTCAAAGTATACAATAAAAGAATAGTGAATAAATTAAGATGATAATTACATCACAAAGGAGCATTAACCAATTAGGGAGATCCTGAAAACATTTTTAGTTAATAGAAAAGAGCAAACATTCAGTACATGTAATTGAGCAAAGGAACAATAAACAGTACAAATTGTTGATAATAGAGATACACATTTTTATGATAATATAAAGTATAAACTCAAAAATTAAGAAAATTAAACGAAAGGGGAAAAGAAGAAAAGAGCAAAGGGGTTCCAGTGCGGGGGTGCAGCATCACGGTTTGTGGCGTGAGCCGATCTCACCGAGGTTCCCCCGGGGTGGGGAAGCCACTGACGTTACTGGTGTGGGCCTTATATCCCACTCCAGCGGCTCCCAAAGACAAGGATTAGAAAATAAAATAAAATGTCCCCAAAAAGGGGACGAGAGGAGGGGGGGGGGACCGAGAGTGGTCAGAAAAGAGGAGCAACAAAATAATTATAACCGGGTTTAAATCAGTCATATCCCCAGACCAAAAACGACCGGTGGAGGGGTTGCACTTCTCTTTAGGTCCAGTTTATCTGTCAGTGTGAACAATGTTACTACCTAACATTTGAATCTCTGCATGCTGAGGTAACGTGCAACTTCGCCTTGAAAATATATATCGACCAGAAAGGGATGTTGATGGTAAACATAAATATTTCTCCAGTTTTCTGCAGGAATTTGATAAATTAATTGTGGATTATCTCTTGCACCCATCTGACATTATTTTAACCGACGATTTTAACATTCATATGGACATCACTTCAAACAATATAGGCAAATCAGTTCAAAGATGTGCTCTGTGCTCATGGACTTATCCAGCACATCACAGCACCCACTCATCGATATGGACACTGTCTTGACCTCATGATAACACGTGGAAATACTTCACCTCTCATCTCAAATATAACTATCCATCCCGGCTTATCTGATCATTATGCAATCATGGCAGATATGAACCTTAAAAACCTCCCATACCTACCATTTCTGTAAATACTCGCCACTGGAAAAATGTAAATATCCAAGATTTATGTCATGATATTGAATCTCAACTGGAAAATGTAAACCTTGAAGATGGTGAGCTGGATTATTGTGTCAATCTATGAATCTACCAAAGATTAAAGAGGGCAATGCTGTGCTGTAGATCTAGAAATTATCCTGTATTATGTAGTACAAACTTCCGTTACAGTTGTTATGTAGTTGTACATGATGATCAGGCACAGATTGACTACAATAAAATAGAAACAAAATATATATCATAAGAAACTATCCAGTGTTTGTGTAATCTTTTGATTTAAACAGAACTATAGCTGAGTAATATGCACATGACTAAAGCAATGTTCATTTTTTTACATATACAAGAAAGTACATGGGCAGATACAAGTTTACCAACTGTGACCTATAAACCTAGTGTCAATACAACATTTACACTCATAGCCAATCTGTATTTAAATAATATTTGGTGTCTAAATGCAGGCAGGGAGAAAGGGTTTATGCTACACCCTATAATGTAACCAACACCAAACGTACATGTGTTTCCTATAACATGTTCCACAACTACATGTGCAACCAACAAAAGCATTCACAAAAGTACAACTTTTAGGCTTAAAACAGCACTAAATAGCACAATAATCAATAAATGAGTTCTATGATTTGGTTAAGAGAAAACTAATGTACCAACCGTTTAATAAACCTTGCTGGGATTAATTATTTTGGGCGAAGAAATTAGCTGCAAGTTGCCAACGTTAAAATTCTGAAGTCATGCTGCTCTGGAAACTCGCTCCTGCTTAACTGGTACAGCGGCCTCATTTGACAAAATGAAGAAATCTAAGTTTGGCCGCAACAATCTATTTGAATCTACTGTCCGTTACATCTTAGACGACCATGCTCCGCAAAAAAACTCGAACTGTTAAACTACAATCTGAATCCCCTGGATCAATGATGATATTCGTGCTGCAAGGAAAATCCGCCGTCAACTTGAGCGAAAATGGCGTGACAATGGGAAACTTGGAGTACATCGGCAAGAATACTGTAACCAACGTGATATTATGAAGAACATGATTAACCAGGCAAAAATAGCTCACTACTCATCTCTTGTGGAAGAGAGCTCTGGCGATCAGAAAAAAAACTCCAGTGCTTCCATCTACACACTCCGATCAGGACCTTGCAAATGCATTTTCAAACTTTTTGTCACAACAATTGGGAATCCGTCGTTCTTTCCCCCAGTATCTGCCATTCTATCACAAACACCGCCACGCAAGGACCCACATTGTAGACCGTCTATGTTTGAGCCTACTTGTGTTAGGGAGATCAAGAAACTCATCATGAAATCGCCATCAAAATCATGTGAACTTGATCCAGTACCAACTTCGCTAATAAAACAAAATATTGATGTGTTTGCTAAGTATATCACAATTATTGTAAACATCTCTTTCTTCCGGTTGTTTCCCTGATAGCCAGAAGGTTGCTCATGTTAAACCACTCCAGAAGAAACCTAATTTGAACTAGAGGTCTTGAGTTTGTTAAAAACAAACTCAGGGTGTTCGAGTGTGCATCATATGTGATGACGTCATCACCAACAATTGTTAAAAAACAAGATTTACTTCAGAAGATATGAGTTTTCATAATATATAATTAAAAAACATATAATGTGCTATACTGAATACATTAACTTCCGGTTCAGTCATCCCATATAATTTTTAATTTTTCCAACCGTAAGTTCCGGTTCAATCTGTGACGTCATTCAGACTTCACAAAATCTTCCTCATAATTGGGATGTCAATTGTGCCAAATTTGGTAAAATTCTGTGTAATATTTTCTTGAGATAGCAAAATGTGACTTTTTTAAGAGCGATGACGTCACCAAATATATTTTTGAAAAGAGCAGATCCCACTTAACATATATACCCAAAATGTTATTTCAAATACCCTTTCATATTTGCGTCAATTTATAAAGAACGTGAACTTCCAGTTTGGACCGAAAGTAAGGTTCAATAGGGTCATGTCTTTGTATCAAATGTCGAGTCCTCCATGTTCTGTATGATTATGAAGGAATCAAGATATTATCTATTGTGGTTCGCGAGATATAAAATATATTGTTTCAATTATAATTAATTACGTAATAATTCATTAAATGACCTCATCATGACGTTACAACGTTACCTGGAACTATATGTTAAGGTCTAACTATTTGTTAAGCTTTAAGGTTCTTTGAACTCCGCAACTATATTTTGACTGTACAAATACATTTACAGATTATTATACAGTCCATTTTCGTAGTTTACAGAGCGCCTACGTTCGTACAGACAAGGTATAACAATGAAATGTAACATGGTGAACATATATTTATGAGCAATCGAATAGCCAATAAGAACAATATAAATTTGTAACGATGGAAATTTATCCAATCACGATGTGCAGAAAGAGCACGTGATCCTCAAACACTTCCTGGGCACATTGCCCACACAGCCACCATCAGCACCACTCAGTCTCTGCTGTGAATAGAAAGTCTAAAAGTATAACAATAATAAACTTTGACTGGTGTAAAAATAGGTCACGAAGGATTGTACACTATGAGCTAGCATTAATTATCTGGAAACATCAACACTAAACTATCGATAACTGTCCATAATGACACAATTATTCTTCTTCATGATCATGACAAAATATCATTAATAGTTTGGTTCAATATCTGAGATGGGGACGTTGTGATCTGTGATGATGTCATGAAACATTTAAAATAAAATAATAGTCACTTTATGAATGAAGAAAAAACTTACTTTACAAACACCACAATAATACGTAAATGTTTAGGCCTTAATCTTTTTATTTATTTATTTATTTATTTTTGCTGTTTTTAGACTAAAAATATAATGAAACTGCACTAACCATTTATAAATTTGATAACCGGCTAACCAAAACCAATATTTAAAAATAAATACCCAACAATTTTGGAAAAAGTTACTAACCATTATTGGTTATTAAACAATCATTGTTGGAAGTTAATTTGACTGCATCAATCGCGAAAAGATGCAAAACATCATATTATTTCACGTTATGAAACGTTATGAAACTAAGAACACACCCCGAGATGTCATGATCAAGGGAATGGTGTACCACGACTTACCCAAACGTAGATTCAAGCCGAAGAAGACGAAGCCGAAACCGAAGAGCTAACCTTACCTGGTGCTCTTACGAAAGTACCCTCCACTAGCAACCTATGTTACTGCAGGAGTAACGCACATCATCATCATCATCACGATGAGATAATTGAGGTCATGAATGCCAAAAACGATCTGTTAAAATTCACTCTTAGATTTAGAACAAGCGTTAACAACTCCAAAACTGTGTACAAACTGCTACGACGTATTATATTCTAATTAGATACTGCTCTGTACGTGTACAGTGAATGTAATACAGTGTATACAGTTTAAACATCCGTGTTCGACCAGAAGAAGAGGTCAAATTGGGGTCATGTCTGTGTAAGAAATATGACACAGTTCAAGGTCTTTAAGATGATGCAAAGATTGTGAAAATATTTTCTGTGGTTCATGAGATATGATTGTTTGAAGTTTTCAACTTCCGGTTTCGACCGGAAGAAGAGGTCGGATTTGGATCACGTCTGTGTACGAAAAATCACATAATTAAAGATCTATAACATGGTGCAAAGACTGTGAAAATATCGTTTGTGGTTCATGTGATATGATTTTTTTAAAATATTAACCTTTGATTTAGTGTAATTCGATATCTGATGACCTCACTATGACGTCACAACTTAGTGTACAACTACATGTTAAGGTTTAGGCACAACTACATGTTAAGGTCTAACTGTGTGTGAAGTTTAACATTTAACAATTAAACGTAATAGGCTTGTGGATACACAGAATCAGGGACAGCCGACAGAGCTTATGAATATTCAGTATCACTTTCGGTTGTGTACTGTGGCATAGAGCACCTTCGGTGGTCGGTTGTACTGTCATCGGTAATTCGTCTGAAAAATATAACCATACATGATATGTAAACGGTGTATGCAATGTTTAAACAACAAGACGTCTATTTCCGACACCTAATCGGACGTGGGATGCTTAGGGTTTGTACGCCCTGGAAACTATCAAAAAATGTATCAGAACTACTTGCTTTATGATCAGAAAGAATCAATAGTCAGTATCTAACCAATATTCATCATTAGAACAATAAAAGAGTATACTATATAACACGGAAGATTAAGGAAATCGTAACACTTACCATCCGAACACAGCCTAGCTTTTAGCAGCCTAGCTACAGCTCACTTTGCCGCTTGCCAAACAACCGCGCGGTGGCGCACTTCAAGAATCGCGTATTCGCAACACAGCCGCCCCTGAATTGTGGGCAACAGTTTACTTATCCGAAAGGCATAAAAAACATTTAGAAGCAACTGTAATAAAGGCTTCGTCCACAGCTTCACCTGCAAAAAAGGGGTATCAGGTTAACAAGTTATAGGAAACCAATGATCTGCCGCCCCATGAGAAACCTGGGAATTGACGACAGTCAATCACCTTAGGGCTCTAGGTCGCCTGTCGATTAAGGGGCATCGGGATCATCCGGTTCGTCCGGTTCATCAGGCAGTCGGATCAAGCGCGCCACCGGACTGGTGTAGATACGGTCTCCAGCTGTCACCTTCACAACCCGTACTCTACCATTATCGCCAGGTAGCGTCTCTATGACCTTCGCCAGGGGCCACGATGTACGAGAGTGTTGTGGGACTATAATCAAGACCACATCACCATTGGATAAGTTGTCAGCCTCGCCATGCCACTTCTGGCGTGCCTGCATGGCTGACAAATTCCTTCCAGAATCTCTGCATCAGAGCCTGGCACTGACGCCAGCGACGGCGACTGAGGACATCCTTGTCAGGATAGATCACCTGAAGTGGAGCGTGGTCAGGCCGCCCCATAAGAAGCATACAAGGCGTTATCGGGTCTGGATCGGCAACGTCGGAGCTAGTGTAGCCCAATGGCTTCGAGTTCAGCAAGGCCTCTACCTCCACCAGGCTTGTATAGAGAACAGAGACAGAGACCGATCTGTCTCCGAGGATGGCGTACAAGGCAGTCTTCACTGAGCGAATATCTCTCTCCCACGTGCCTCCGAAATGCGGTGCAGAAGGCGGATTAAACTGAAACTCGACTTTGTGCTTTGCAAGTCTCTCTTGGAGATCCGGTGCCATAGCATCAAAGGCCGTACTCAATTTGGTCTGTCCACCTTTAAAGTTGGTGCCATTATCACACAGGATTTCATGTGGGGTTCCCCGTCGAGAACGGAAGCGACTGAAGGACAAGAGGAAGGCACTGGCATCAAGCGAGTCAAGCAGGTCAAGGTAAACTGTAAAGTAAAGAGTCGTCATGCACTTCCAGATTATGCCCCACCTGGGTTCAGTGAAACTCGACTTTGTGCTTTGCAAGTCTCTCTTGGAGATCCGGTGCCATAGCATCAAAGGCCGTACTCAATTTGGTCTGTCCACCTTTAAAGTTGGTGCCATTATCACACAGGATTTCATGTGGGGTTCCCCGTCGAGAACGGAAGCAACTGAAGGACAAGAGGAAGGCACTGGCATCAAGCGAGTCAAGCAGGTCAAGGTAAACTGTAAAGTAAAGAGTCGTCATGCACTTCCAGATTATCCCCCACCTGGGTTCAGTTCGCCTTCCGATCGCTATGTTGAAGGGGCCAAAGCAGTCTACCCCGGCTGAGTAGAATGCCGGCTTCCCAATACGAAGACGAGCTGAAGGGAGATCCGCCATCTTTGGAACAGCGGGCTGACCTCTCCGTTTCAGGCAACCTGAACAGCGGCTCTGCAGACTTTTAATGGTCTGGCGCCCTCGCAACAACCAGAATCGTCGACGCATCTCGGCAAGTATCCTGCCAGTGCCACTGTGTCCCAAGCGTTGGTCAACTTCCTTGATCAGCAGCTGTGTTATAGGATGTTTGGAGTCGAGCACAACTGGATGCTTTGCATGCATATCCAACTCAGCTCTTCTGAGTCTTCCTCCTACCCGGATCAACCGGGACTCTAAATCTAATTCTGGGGCAAGTTTGGCCAGACGACTCTTGAGGGAAATGGGCTTACCAGCCTCCAGAGCCGCTAGATCATATGGGAAACTGTCGGCTTGTACTACTTTGCACCATAGCTGTTCGGTCTCCATACGTTGTTGGCACTTAAAAACTTCGGCTTAGGTTGGTCCTGGAGTTGGAGCTACCATAAGCGTCAACCAAGTCATCCCAAGCGGTGTACTTAGAAACATCGATTTTGAGGGCCTTCACAGGATTGTTCACCGTCTGAGCAGTGAAAGCACTGCTTTTCAGTTCCACATCCTGATGTGGTTTCTGATCTGGCCACTTCGGCCAGCCTTCTTCTGGTCCATATAGAAAATGTGGAGCATGCCAGCGACTCTCCTCTGTCAATAATCGCTCAGCTTCAGTCCACTGGTCAGGTCGTCAGCTGGATTGCTCCATGTGTCAACATACCGCCACAAAGTATGGTCGGTAAGTCTCTGAATCTCTGCAATGCGGGCGCCAACGAACTGATTGTATCGACACGATTCAGATTTGATCCAACTGAGGACGGTTGTACTGTCACTCCAGCAGGTGATGGAGAGCTTCATGTTCATCTCTTCTTCCAGGAGCTCTACCACTTCGGCACCGCTGAGTGCAGCTAGAAGTTCCAGACGTGGAATAGTCTGCACACGCTTCGGGGCCAAACGAGACCGTGCCATCACAAACCGTATACTATTCTCTCCAATCTGGCTTGTGGCTCTCAGGTAGGCAACAGCCCCATAGGCCTTTTCTGAAGCATCAGTGAACACGTGCAGTTGATATGTCGCAGCGGTAGGATCGAACTGAGACGGAAGGTAGCAACGTGGAATACACACTTGAGGGAGATCTTTGATTTCCTCTCGCCACCTTGTGTGCTGAGCGTGCAAACCGTCCTCCCCTTCCTCTGGAATGTTGTCATCCCAGCCACAGGGTCGCTTCCATAACTCCTGGATGAGCATCTTCAATCGCACTATGTATGGCATGAGGTAACCAAGGGGGTCTTTCCCTGCACATCGCATGACATCGCTCAAAACTGCTCTGCGAGTGAGGAAGGGCCAATCACTGAGCTCAAGCCGGTAGGTGAGGGTGTCACACGAAAAATTTCATCTGGGCCCCAACGCTGCTTCCTCAGGAGTATCACCACCAGAACTTAGCCACCTCTCGGTACTACTAGAGCGGGCTTCCTCTGGTAGGTCAGTGATCACATCGGGAAGATTGCTGGCCCATTTCACAATGGGAAATCCCCCAGTTCCCAAAACCTCACACAGCTTCCGGACTAAATCCTTTGCTTCTGCTACTGAGGACGATCAGAGCATACTGATCGAAACGTCGAGTTGTACCCCCAGTTCTTTTCAGAACTAATTACTACTCAATTGAGATTCCACATGGTGTCACCACAATTAGTCTTACTTATCATCCTCACCATGCAAAGCTACAAGTTTTACCTATCAAGACAGTTGTCAACATAAAACGACGAGACCACGCTTCGAAGTACATCAGGGTCGGCACAGTTGTCTTTGATGTGCTTCTGGAGGGCGTATGATGCACAACACGGGCTGCATGTAGTGCCAAAGGTAGAACATTCCATTCCATTTCCTCTATTTCGGCATTGGGTCCTAACTCCCTCCAGAGAAAGCGGAGCATGCTGCGATCGCTCGGCAAGACCTGCACACAGAGGAACATAGCCTTTATGTCTCCCGAGACGGCTACCTGGTGCTTTCTGAAGCGCAACAGCACTCCAATCAAGGATGAGCCGAGGATCGGCCCAGGGAGCAAACAGTCATTCAAGGATTTCCCTTGATACTGGAATGCACAGTTGAAGACAAGTCGTGATTTCCCATTTTGTTTGACAATGTGGTGGGGGAAATACCAGTGGCGGTCAGAATCCTTCTCCTTTTCATCATCAGTTAGAACACGGTCATGGCCGGCCCCTTTGAGCTCTTGTATCTTCTCGCGGTGCACCTCTGCCCATTCGGGATCTTTCCTCAAATGATGCTCGTTTCGTCTTAGAGCAGGTAGGACGGAGCTCGCAGGACAGGACAACATTTCCTCATCACATCTCCACAAGAGCGTTGTTGCAATTCGCTTCACCCCTTCCACCATCATGTAGGTAGACTTGGACTCGAGAAGATCAACTGCTCTCTGGTCCTGTTTGGAACGACTAACCTGCTTACGGTCTGCATACATCTGGACATCGTTTCTCCATAGTCTGTGAACATTCTCATGTAGAACTGCATCGGACTCGGACTGGGATTGTCTGCAGAGAAGATCTATTTCATTGCGACGTCGGTAGTTCAACGTTGGGCCCTGTACTGCCCAACCAAGTTTGGTCCGGACAGCCACAGGTGCCCCCTCTGGGCCAAAGTGACTCTCTATAGGCACGATCAAGTCGGGGTGATCACTGCCAATCAGCAACAGTGGGCGGACATTCTTGCAGTCATGAAGTGGTAAGTCCTTCACATGAGTCCATCTCTCTTGCAGATTGCGAGCTGCATCTTAGAGGAGAAAACATTGGACATTGGGATCTTGTTCAAAGGATCACTGATTGGAGCGATATGACATTTCATGATTGCTCCCTTACACGGTGTACACTCCTCCCGGGCAGGGGCTATCGGCATATCCATCTTTTTACCCTTAAGATTGAGCGCATCTGCTGCCTCGGCCAGCATCATCGAGAAATTGGCTGCGTCATCTAGCAGGCAGTAAGTTTCTAGCTTGGTGCTATGGCCATAGAGGATTATGGGTACCACCTTCATGCTCACCTCTCTGGAGTGCCAATGATTTCCGTATCCATAGAAAGCCGACAGGTTGGGGTTGAATTGTGTATAGTACACCCCATAACCAGGTGGGTAAGAAGGTTGTGGAGCACCGTCAGGTGTAATTGGTTACATTCCATGCACGTCTTTCGGAGATCGCATTCTTGTCCTTGCTTGTGCTGTCGTGCGCACTTCCAGCAACGGTGACCTTCCTTTATCCACCTCATGCGCTCCTCACTGGCCAGTGCTTAGAATTTGGAGCACCCGGAGAGCCAATGATCCTCCTGGACAAATTTCCTTTTGCCCTTGAAAGAGCTGAGGTGGGTGGAGTTACTTGAATCAACAGCAGTCTTACGCAGAAGCGCCTTTACTGCGTTTATCTCTACCGGTTGTAGGATGCCCATTTGACTGACTCTCCTCCAGTTGCATTTTCTTCCGAGCGACAGCTGCCACTTCTTGGAGCCACTCGTTTATATCTACAAGAGACAAATTTGTGATCTCCCTTTTCTCCATGTGCCGTAGAAATGCAGTCTGATGTGTTGGTGATAGTCGGCTATAGAGCACACAGGCCGTGGAATTTGCCTGTAATTCTGATCTGCCTTCCGGGGCACTTTGGAGTTGTGTGACCAAAATTGAGACAACAGAGGAAAATTCAACTAGTCCCTTTGAATCAAATGCACGCAGTTTTGGCCAGGACGTGATTTCCTCTATTTTTCTCCGTATCAGTACTGTAACATCCCCATAAAGGCGCTTTAATTTCATCATGGCCTTGGTGAACGATTTGTCATCGTGTTCCAAGCCAAGGACATCTTTCTTTGCCTGGCCACCTAGCTTTGAACGAATTATAAAATATTTCTGCAACTCACTCAGATGAATAAGTGGCTTGACACAGCCTTCCACCATGGCCTCGAAACATCGGAAGTCTGAGGGGTCCCCTCCACTGAAGCTCGGAATCTCCATATTGATTCCCCCAGCAGATGCTGACAGCATAGAGCTCATCATCATTTGATTCATCAAATCTTGGGTATCAAACGCCCTGGGAATTGCAGGTCGGTTTGGACCTGCCGGTGACGTAGTTGGAGGGAGTACCACTGGAGATGATTTACCTGTGTCAGGAACAGAACTAATATCAAAGGTTAAAGGGGCGCAGCACTCGGCGTCGGATCGCAAGTGGCGCGGAAATGCACCGGCATGGTCGGAGCAGGTACATGCATAGGCGCCGCAGAAACGCTCAGGCGAGAAATCTCAGGCAAAATACGCGGCATGTAAAACTCAGGTGGCTTATCGGATGGTAAATCTTTGTTATTCAATTTGGTAACTGGATCTGCATGCATGCAGATGTTTGTTGTATCAACGGATTCATCAAAAACTTTATTGTTTTTATCAGTCTCAGTTTCAATCACTATGGCAGAAATAGTTCTGGCATGGGTATGGCTGATTTCCGCCTCTGCTATTTGCCTCTTGAGTTCCAATTGTCTAGATAACTCCATCTTTCTCCTCAGGATGGACTGTTCTTGATGTTCAGCCTGTAAGCGGGCGCGCTCTAGCGCCAATTCCTCTTCTTCCATTTGACGCCTCCTCTGAATTTCCAACTCTCTCTGTCGTAAGGCCAGATCCTCACGGTTCCTCTGCGCTTTCATCAATTGCTCATCCAGTTGGGATGTCTCCGCTCTGGCCTGGTTCTCTATGTGCAGTCGCTGTCTGGCCACTGCCAATTCTCTCTCTTTCTCCACAACAAGAATTTGTGAATGTTGAGAGGTGCTAAGGTTAGTCATGTGGCTAACATGGCTCCGCTTGGAGCGTTCCGATACTTGGGATCCATGTCTGGAGCCGTGGGAAATAGAGTCCACCCTGGATTTGGCCCCTGACAGGTTTTCCATTGTATCTTCATCAGGGTTCTCCGTGGGTGGTGCTCTGCGGGGCCTCAGTACCCGCCTTGATGCATTATCTTCCATATTTGTTCGTGGAGGCTCTGGTTCAGCGCTTGTTGGAGATGCGCTTATGATAACTAGCGATCACGTCTGGGTCACCATGAAATGAAATGACTCGGGAAGCCAAATTGATCAGGTTGCGTGTAAAAGGTTCGGACAGTTTAATCATACTCCAGGTGATTAACAATTAAATGTAATAGGCTTGTGGATACACAGAATCAGGGACAGCCGACAGAGCTCATGAATATTCAGTATCACTTTCGGTTGTGTACTGTGGCATAGAGCACCTTCAGTGGTCGGTTGTACTGTCATCAGTAATTCGTCTGAAAAATATAACCATACATGAGATGTAAACGGTGTATGCAATGTTTAAACAACAAGACGTCTATTTCCGACACCTAATCGGACGTAGGATGCTTAGGGTTTGTACGCCCTGGAAACTGTCAAAAAAAGTATCAGAACTACTTGCTTTATGATCAGAAAGAATCAATAGTCATTATCTAACCAATATTCATCATTAGAACAATAAACGATTATACTATATAACACGGAAGATTAAGGAAATCGTAACACTTACCATCCGAACACAGCCTAGCTTTTAGCAGCCTAGATACAGCTCACTTTGCCGCTTGCCAAACAACCGCGCGGTGGTGCACTTCATGAATCGCGTATTCGCAACAGTATGATTGTGAAGGAATCAAGATATTATCTATTGTGGTTCACGATATATAAAATATATTGTTTTAATTATAATTAATTACGTAATAATTCATTAGATGACCTCACCAGACGTCACAACGTTACCTGGAACTATATGTTAAGGTCTAACTATTTGTTGCTTTAAAGTTCTTTGAACTCCGCAACTATGTTTTGGCTGTACAAATACATTTACAGATTATTATACAGTCCATTTTCATAGTTTACAGAGCGCCTACGTTCGTACAGAAAAGGTATAACAGTGAAATGTAACATGGTGAACATATACTGAGACGCAATAGAAACTTACCACTTTTTCGACCTTAAATTATCAGTAATCACAATGCACAAGTGCACTCGCGGTGAAGTGGATACAGATGGGATCGAGTACAGTGGACAAAATGTGGGCATTTCCTCAATAAAATGCCAACATTTCTAATACAAATTGTTGTGTTGTCTTATTTGAACCATTACAATTTTATGCTATTCCAAAACAAGTGGTAAGTTTCTATTGCGTCTCAGTATATATTGCGATGTATTATATTCTAATTAGATACTGTCGTGTACAGTGACTAATACAGTTTATACAGTGTATTTATTATACACTGTATGCCTCTTGTCTGTGTGCGTCAAGGCCGTTCACACGCGGAATGGGCTGTGTGCTTATTATATAGTACATATACTTCTGAATGGTTGTTCACTTAAACTTCCGTATTCGGCCAGAAGGAGAGATCAAATTGGGGTCATGTCTGTCTAAGAAATGTGACATAGTTCAAGGTCTTTAAGATGATGCAAAGACTGTGAAAATATCTTCTGTGGTTCATGAGATATGATTTTTTTTAAATATTCAACTTCCGGTTTCGACCGGAAGGAGAGGTCGGATTGGGGTCACGTCTGTGTACGAACAATCACATAATTAAAGATCTATAACATTGTGCAAAGATTGTGAAAATATCCTTTGTGGTTCATGAGATATGATTTTTTGAAAATATTAAACTGTTTTTTGAAAAAATATTAAACTTTGATTTAGTGTAATTTGATATCTGATGACCTCACTATGACGTCACAACTGAAGCTACAACTACATGTTAAGGTCTAACTATGTGTTAAGTTTTAACGTTCTGTGAACTCCGCAACTGTGTTTTTGGCTCTGGATATGTTTCAATTAGAAGGAGAAGAAAAAGGAAAAAAAAAACGAACAATAACAAGAGGTGTTCGCGCTATAGCTCGAACACCTAAAAAACCCGAACAATATCAAGAGGTGTTTGGGCACCAACCCAAACACCTAAAAAAAAAACGAACAATATCAAGAGGTGTTTGGGCACCAACCCAAACACCTAAAAACCCGAACAATGAAAAGAGGTGTTCGCGTCGTAGCTCGAAGACCTAACAAGGAAGTTTTCAAGAATTATCGGCCAGTAGCGAATTTAAAGTACCTTGGAAAAACAATCGAGCGAGTTGTTTCATTACGGATTTCTGACCATGTTTGTGCTAATAACCTGTCAGACACATTTCAGTCAGCCTATAAACCATTGACATCTTATCTGCCGTGGTGATGGAAAAATCACTGCATTAGATTTGTTAGACTTAAGCGCCGCTTTTGACACAGTCGATCAACAAATTTCTTCTCTCCCGCCTTCAATATCATCTTGGAATACATGACACAGCCCTGGATTGGTGTAAGTCCTACCTTTTAAATAGGCCTCAGCACGTTTGTATTGATAACGCTGTCTCCGAGCCTGTTATTCTTGACTATTCTGTACCCCAAGGCTCCATACTCGGCCCACAGTGGTTTACTGTTTATACCTTTCCAGTTCGTGATATCATTTTTAAGTATAATTTAAATTACCATGTGTACGCTGATGAAACGCAGCTTTACATTATACTTTTAAATATTTTCAAGAACCTGCCGATTCGTGTATTACTCGCTGGAGAAATGTATTCAAGAGATTCGTAGTTGGATGAGACAAAACTTCTTGAAATTAAATGACGAAAAAACAGAATTTGTTCTATTTGGATCACGTCAGCAATTATCTAAAGTTTCTCTTCCATTTATTACAATTGGTGACTCGCAGATAACCCCCTCATCACAAGCACGTAATTTGGGTATTATATTTGACTCGACAATGACTTTAAAACCTCATATCTCCAACATTGTTCGCATATCATCATTTCATATCAGCAATATTGGCCGAATAAGGAAATACTTGAATAAAAGTGCTGCTGAACAAATTATACATGCGTTTGTCACATCACGGCTCGATAACGGGAATGCTCTCCTTTACGGTCTCTCGCAGAATAAAATATCTCGTCTTCAGCACATACAAAACACAGTAGCTCGTGTTGTAACTTTGTCCAGAAAGTCATGCCATATCACGCCAATCTTGAAAGAACTGCACTGGCTTCCTGTTTCACAGAGAATTGTTTTTAAACTTATGCTAATTTTTCACAAATCTTTTAATAACATTGCTCTAATTTATATTTCTGAACTGCTTAAAGTCTACACTCCATCACTGAATTTGCGCTCCAGCAACATGTCACTCCTAAAGGAACCAACTTCAAAACGGAACTAGGGTGATAGGTCTTTTTCTGTCGCGGCTCCGATACTCTGGAATCATCTTCCAACTAAACTCAAATCTTGTCATAGTATAACTAGATTTAAGTCGATGCTTAAAACTCATCTTATGTCACAATTCTTCAAAGATGATGTATATTTGTAATTGCATTGTAGGTACATGTATCTCGGTACATAATTTTTTCTATGCTATCATTATTGCCATAGCGGTGATGTTGACCGTTAGTAGGCTTACGTTTGTTCTAAGTCGGATGTAAACGTTGGTATCATATTGTTTTAGGCTTGGACTGGCGTCGATATCAAAATAGACATTAGTGAATTTGACGTTGAGCCTACATCGGTCCAATTAATATAGACTGTAATACTAATTATTGAGTAATATCTTATATTATGTTATATGGAGTGCCATGGTCAAGCATGAACTGCCATGGTCGAGTGGTTTAGTGCATCGGATTTGTGTTCTGATGGCTGAGTCGTCAGAATGTGGGTTCGAATCCCAACCCCGACCATGGTGCTTGTGTCCTTGAGCAAGACACTTTACCATAATTGCTTCTCTCCACCAGGGGTAAATGGGTACCTGTGAGGGCAGTGTTGGTTGTTGTGTTTGATTAGCCCTATATGCGCTGTAATGACTGCAATTGAGTTGTATACTCCCAGGGGAGCTGAGATGGTTTCAGGAATGATTTATGAGCCTGATGAGCAGGGGTAATAATATAATGCGCTTTGAGCACCAGTTTGGTGGATACGTGTGTTCTGGATCATAATGTCCGCAAGTACCATTATGTCCGCGAACCGATTTGGGCCCATTACGTCCGACCCATTACGTCCGCGGCCCCATTATGTCCGATCCATTCTGTCCGCTGGCCCATTGTGTCTGTTATAACCAATGACTTAGAAATAATTCATGTCACAGCGCTCTACTGAAAATTGGGTTGTTAAAAACCACTGGTGTCTAAATTATCGTGCACCACTGGTGTACTATTTAACATACCAGTTTTTGCACTGTTTTTATTTACAACAACGAGGTCCAGTTTACAACATTCTTTGAATAGGTATTATTTAAGATGAAAAACTTTGTTATCCAAATACAACATGTAAATCATCCCTTATCTTAACTATTGTAATATTGTTTGGGCTCGTTCTAACAACTGTCTACTTCCTATTCAAAAAATGGCCATCAGAAGATGCACCCTGCTCCTTTTTTCTCTACACTGAGCACATTAACACACATTGATAGGCCTGTTAATAAACTGCGTACTGGGATCTTCATGTACAAGTATACTGACCAACTTCTTCCTCAAGATTTGTTCTTCCTATTTTACTGCGGTCTATGATATTCATGGATACTCCACCAGATCACAACACAATCTCTTTCTGCCGTTCACTTCCACATACTACTTTATGAAATGTTTTTAAATTTTACGGGCCACGCCTCTGGAACAGTATTGACAGAATGGTGAAAACAGAGTCAGTTGTGGGGCGCTTTAAAGCTTCTTATACAAAGAATATCTATGCTGTTATTATTCGACATAAGTCCTTTGCTTTTGAATATGTCTCCATAATTATTTGGGTACTTATTTTCTGATCAATTTGATGTTCTTCCATTGCTATATACATTTCGTTTAACATTGTACATTGTACTTTGTTTGTTTGTAAATTTAATTGAATTGATTGCCGTTACAAATACATATTTGTTTTACAATAGTATTTTTCTAGATTCATTTGAAATTGAGCAATGTATACAACATTTAATTCGATGTTTTAACCCTACTTCGTTTCCCTATCTTAGATCGCTTAAATACAACAATATCAGCACAATTGCCAATGGAGCATTTGATGGTCTATCAAAGCTCTGGCTAATAATTTTTGAGAGAAAACTTTGACTTTTTCTGGGAAATCTTCCTCATTGTTGGTATTTCTAGCATATCGGAGAGTTTCTCAGTACATAAATGCTTTGAACACATGGGATGAGGTTTTGAGCAAAAACTGGTGTTTCTGTAGGTTTGGTGTACACCTTTGTGTCTCAGATGCCAGTTTCAAGGAAGCGTTTTCCTTTGAAAATAGTTTAAGTCAAGATAATCGATTGATGTTTTCGAGGCCTCGTATGTGTATTTTAGAGTTGGGTGCATCTGATTAATTGTGTTTATGAGATTTTTGAAATATTCAAGTTCGCCACTATAATTGACTAGTATATATACAGTGTCACCAAAAACGATATTATCAGCCTGTTGGAGGATTTTATTTTCGAGATCATGTAATGCTCTCATGTAATATCACAAATTTCCGGACTGGCTGTTGAGCCCATTGCATAACCAATTTTCTGGAGGTAGAAATTATTTACAAATTGGAAACAATTTCTGTTGAGTATTAGTTCCATATGTATTTCCGGATGTATTCGGAAGGTGGTTTGTTGATGACATATGGATGGTTGGTTTGGTTGAGGGCATTGTATATATACACAGTTTATTGCCTCGGTTTGGCGGATTTTTGTGTACATTGAAACAACATCAATATTTGTAATAAGCACATCTTATCCTTGGAGTTTCCGCACTATGTCTGCTGTGTCACGGACATATGTAGGTTGGGCGGTTACTATTGGGAATAGAAAATGATCTACACATTCTGAGATGTTGACTCGAACATCCACTTATTATGGGCTTCCAACAAAATGTAGGACTATGCCTGTTTCAGTAGAAAATACATTGTTGACATGCCTGTGAGCGTGGATTGAGATATGCCAGAGTGTGTTTGTTGACATGGTTGTTTCGCATGTCGGTTAGGACATTATGAACTAATAGGTGATTTGAGATGTTTGTACCCATAAACACCATGAATGAGTCACATCCGACTCTCGTTTCACATAATTCAGAAACCTCCATCAATAATAAATCAGTCACAAACTTGCCAGTTTTGAATATATTTGCATTTTAATTATGACGTATGAAAATAGTGCCCTCTTCATTCGAAGAGAACTGTGTACATTTCAATGGGGACTTTTGTATAATTTGAGTAGCTGACATGGGCTATGTTCATGTCAAAGATGTCAAATCGGTCTAGTGTGGGTCAGGGTGGGTTTGGTGAAGAGGTGTTCAAGATTTGAAGCAATATCTGATGATTTTATTGCAAAAGAATCACATTACCAGGATTGACTGCTCACTGCATGTCTGATGCTCCAATCCCCTTTCTTTCACCCTTACTCCCAGGGTAAGCTCCAATTGGGTCGGGGTGTTCCCCTTTCAAATTATCAACCATGCGCATAACGAAATTGACCATACATTATTGTAGTTTGTCCCTCTAACCTCTTGCTCCATTGGAGCGCTCTAGATCTATCTCTGCCTACCCCAAAAAGTTTGTTAAAATATGTAAATCCATTAATCTTTATTACTAAACCAAGTGGTTAATTTACTTTGGTTACTTAAATCAAGGCAATGCAAAAATTGTCTTTGTTTGACACTTTTACTAATGTTGTAACTTATGATGCTCCTTTTTTCATCCATGTTGCTATATAACAGACTAATAATCGGTTTAATACAGGATAAATGAAATATTAAAGGTCTAATTTGCTATGAAATTATTAATGTTTCCGAACGAAAAAATATTCCAGCTGAGTCCCTGAAATTTTAGGCTTTTTCGGCAAATACTGTTGAACCATCAGCACTTAAAACCTTTCACTTGTGCATGAAAACAAAACTAATAAACTTTATGAATTAACCGAGCAAATATTTCATTATTGACCCGGTCGTATACACACGTTCACAGACCAATGCTGGCTGATGGCAGTGACCCAGTATAGCAATTAATATGTTCAATTCAGTTGCCATTACTGGCACGGTACAGGGGGTCATTGTTCTATAGCTATTCTGACACTTCTGTGTTGGGCCATTACAATTATGTCATGATTGTCCCAGAAGGAAACGACATTGACTCTGAGTTCCTTGTTGATCTGCAAATTGGAGTTAATTAATTAATGCCATTATTTTTTACACATTTTCTTTCACTTACCGACACGTCCGCGTAGTCTGGTTCCTTTTTCAACCACCCCTCTTCATGTACATCGCATGTAGGCCTATCATTTATATGTACTGTCTTTCCAAATCTCTTATTAGATATGGTGACTTGCAGTTGTACTTGTATTGTATATTTTGATTGTAATTTTTACAGTAAAATAGAACAAGACAATAACATCTAGACGTGTTTTATCATAAAATTAACAATCATTTTTTAGAAAATTTGCTAAAATCACTGATTGTCACATATTGAAACCTTGGAAATTATTCGAGCACAAAGCTAGGTCAAATTAAGGTCAGATCATTTACATATTGGTAAGGGCAGATTTAGTACTGGCCAGGTCCGGGCCACAATACTGTGTGCCATAATTGAGTTAGCGACTCTCCTCGTTTATGGGCAGCCAGTATTGGCCCAGTTCTGGTTCTGTACCGTCTTGTACATCGCGGTACTGCCAGAACAAGCCCATAGTAAGCCAGTATCGGCCCACTACCGTAATGTTTGCTAGAGTAAAGGTAACTTTTACACTGATGTATGTATTCCTCTAAAATACATGTTTACATACCCACATTAAGCTTGGGTAAAATATATGACTGACAAAACGTATGACGGATCACATTGTATCAGCTTTAAGGGAAGATACAGAATATGTACTAGGTAACATGCATTACTTTAAATCCATTAGTTTAAAAAATAAACTTGCATTTGCATTTCAACATTATTTTTGTAAATAAAGGTAATGATTCAATTTTTGTGTAAGATTAAAACACTTCAGACAGAATATTTTCAAGGAATAATGTATACGTGTAACAATTTAACAGCAACTATTTACTAATGTTGTATCTATTTCACTTTCAACATTATATTTATTTTATTTATATTTTTGATTTTTTGATTTGTTTATTATATAAAATGATAAAAAATAACACTATCTGAAAGAGGCTTTTTGTATTAAACAACTATGACTCATTAATCTATATAATTTGTCTTTACTGAATTCACTATTGGAATCTTCACTCAAAGGCGCTGGGGGAGGTTCATCCAGTAGACAATATAATGTCTCCATCTGTCTATTTTCTAAGGCACGCATGTAGTCAAAGATACAAGACTTGATCCTAGGGACTTGAGACTTACTAGTAGGCCTACATAAAGCCTTGTTTGTACAATAAATAATGTAACATAACAATAATTAGGTCCTACACCTGATTGGATTCAAATCTACAAATACCAAACCCAACATTCCGAAAACCTATTAATAATAATAATAATAATTCAGATTTATAGCGCGCACATATCCACCCTGCTGGGCGTTCAAGGCGCGGAAACAAAGAAAAAACATGAATACAAACAATATACAATGATAGCATAGGGGGAAAAAAAAGAAAAAAATACATAAATAAAAACATAAATATTCGAGTTATTAACAACAAATAGGATCGTCGGTCTTAACCTAAAACACTCATTAAACACTACTTAAATTAGAACCAACAAAATAGTTCCAACTGTTTCATTATTGTTTATTTACTTAACTCACAATATTTAAGTTTTGCCACATCAGAGAGTGTACAACATAGAGAACACCAAGCCCGTCAGCCTGACAGCTACTGGCATTCAAAAGCTGCGCCAAGGCTTAAGAAATCCATGCTCCCGAATTAGTATGCACAACATTTATAGTATAGTCCAATCAGCGAAAGCTTCTTAATAATCAATAAGAAGGTAATATAATATGCAATCATAAGCAATATCATCAGTGGTGTAAACTTATCCATGACGTATCAGTTAATAGAACAACCAAACGATTAGCTTGTAAAAGAAACTATGGAATTTAATCGAGTGAATGAAACGTTATTTCATTACAAATTGAGCCATTGGAATGCTTGGAAGCAAAACCAAAAACAGTGAAATCTCTTATATCATACTACTGGACATAATTATTGTCTCGCGTATGCAAATTTAAACCACATAAGTGCTTGGAAGCAAACCAATCAATGATGACACAATTACAGTGAGCATTAAATATAACTCAATTATTAGAACTCAGCTTGACTCGATACACTTGATCTTGATTTGACTTGGTCCAAACTCCAGAGATACCAAGTCAGTCAGGGTCTAGGGGATGATAATCCGAGATTAGAACAGAGACATGGATACGTGAAGAGACAAACCAGGTCGGCTCTCCAAAGCTATACCTAAAACAGCACACTGTACTAACATAGCACAACACAAATGAGGCGATAGAGTGATGAAATCATTCAAACAATAACTTAGTTTGGAAAGTTATTTGACAAACATTTACTAAAAATCGAGAGGACTTTGATCTTAATGCAAACTTCCGATTTTATTTGCTTCTTATTTAAAATAAACTGTTAAAAAACTAACTCTAATTTAAATAGTAATAAAAATAAGTAAAAGCCATTATCAAACATCCGTTGGTGATTTGGGATACTCGTTCAGAGAGTTGGCTCATCATGGTAGCAAGGAAAACTTCATCAATAATCTCACTCTGGTTTATAATTAAATGTAGGAGTAATGCTGATGTACTAAATTTAGATTTAGTTCAATGTAACTGATACCGTGCAATAGTGCAGTGCATGCAACTGCCGTTTATGACTTATTATTCCAAAAATAAAGGAATTCAAGTCTACTACACATATGAATACTATTTTCTTGTACAAAAATAACATAGGTCTATTCAATCGGGTTACTGACACATATTGAATTAACTCTTGAGAATACTTATTTAGCCATATCGAGTAATGTTAATATAATGGGAAAAGTCAATTGCAACACTACAACTATCGAGTTAGACAATCCTAATCCTCCTTGCAGAAATACATCTTATATCAGATACACTGGCTAAAACAAGAACATGATAACTAGTCTACAAAGTGACTAATAATCAAAATAAAGACTATATCGAGGAGTGAATTTATACATCTTGAACTTTGCGGATACAAGTTTAAATCACAGAAGAGAGTATAAACCTCGAGGATAAACATACAATACAAAATATAGTAAGCTTACTTATACCAAAAGAGAAAAACACAAAAAATGAGGCTACAGAGCGTGATGAAATCATACAAACGATAACGTAGTTCTAAAGTAATCTGACAAAAGTTTACTAAAAATCGAGAAAGCTTCGAGTGTACAATTAAGCTTTCTTGTAGGTGTTGCGGACAAAAATACACAAACATTCTACTTTGGTGGGATTCGAACCTACGATCCCCACATTCCAGATCAGATGTCTTAACCACTAGACCACCGTGGTAACCTGCAAAAGCCCCGGTTCGATTCCTTTAATCTGTCGATGGATAGTGTAACCACGGTTCACCACTGTACAATAAAGAAGAAGGAGAGTCACTCCCTTGAAGAGGCTTATATGTTGTTTGTGTACACGAACACGAACTCTCTTTTCAGTGATAACATGTTTCTGGGTGCAATTTTATTCATCCATAAGAATATTAGTTCATAAAGTATTGTATAAGGACGATGCATGGCTGCAATGCGCTTGCGCAAAACATAACTTTATTGTAGCGTGCACCGTACACGGTTCACCGCGACGGTTCACTATGCCATTTTGGTCCATAAGTTCCCAAAAGAGAGTTTGTGTTCAACGCGAAAAGCGCATTAGGATACACAAACAACATACAAGCCTCTTCAATTTGTTTTCATGCCCTCATTCCGTTATTTTGACGAAAAATCCAACGGTGATCCATCGAAACCAAAATAGAAAGGAAGGGAGTGACTCACCTTCTTTATTGTATAGTTGTGAACCGTGGTTACATTATCCATCGACAGATGAATGGGATCGAACTGGGGTCTTGTCAGCGGATACCACGGTGGTATAGTGGATAAGACTCCTGCTGTGGAATGAAGGTGTCGTAGATTCGAGTCCCACCCGTCAGGAAACACAGAGTATACTGTGTTTATCACACATTAGGGTAAAATCAACAATTTTTTTTTATATTTTTTTTTTATATTGTTGTTTTTTCCCCCAATGTTCTTTAATTCAACCTTTGCCTCCAAATCAGCGGGTAGCACGGTGGTGTAGTTGCTAATACATCTACATTGGAACGCGGGGATCGTAGGTTCGAATCCCACTCAAGTAGAACGTTTGTATTTTTTTTCCGCAGCACTCTGCGGCGTGCGGCGACGGATCGTGCATCAAAAACGTAAACATAACCCGTAGGGTGAACATGAAGTAGCTGAAGAAGAGAATTAACATACAAATATAACATGGTTTGGGGGTGGACAGTCGGTATTAGCTCCCCGAGATATTGGAATCTGACAAACTAGTTCCCGAGGCGAAGCCGAGGGAACTAGTTTGTCAACTTCCAATACCGAGGGGAGCTATTATCGACTGTCCACCCGAAATAAACCATGTTATATTTGTTTTACTATACCTCATAAATATACAGTCCATTACAATAATGAGGTCGGGAAAACGCGAATTGGCATTTACGTGTGCCGCCATCTTTTCATGTGTATGGAGCTAGGGCGATGTTCGCGCGTGCGTATTACACCCGTGCGACTGTTCCCCGATTGCTTCGTAAAGCGCATGCGTAGTAGACTAACGCATATGTGACCGTCTACTACGCATACGTATTTACCCTATCCTTGGTAAACAGCCAAAATAGCATCTGGCACGTGATGGTGAATGGACCAGTGAGAATTCGGCTCTCGATCATGAATATGTATGAGGTATAGTAATATCAGTTTTAGCCAACCTGCGCCCTCACTCGCCGGCATACCGAAGAATAATTAATAAAACAATTGTCTTTCCATGGCACTATTTAATGAAATCTCCTACCGGATAAGAAAGCGGGTGAATGAGACGGAATTTACCTGGTACATGTTTGGGCACGAACCTAATCAGAGAGAGCAATGAATCACGGTAAAAGCCGTACTGAACCGGGTACCGCAATGGAACCTAAACTCTTGTCCTCGCTAAGATTTAACACGATCGAACCACATCCGTTCGGTGTGCAGCAGATGGTTAACAATCTGAATCACTACATACTCTAGTCTAGGGCCTAAATAACCGAGATGAAAACCGTGTGTAAACCTGACAAATAAAATAAAAGCTGCCCGTTGCTCACCATAATAACTGTCCTTTCCGACAGGCTTCTGGATTGACCGACCCTACCCTACCCGACCCGACCCGGATCGATTTGATTGATTTGATTGATTGCAATGTCTGCCACGTTGATGTTATTGCAGCATGGCGATGTGGTTCAGTGATGTGGTTCGGCCAGAGATGACTTGCTTGTCCTTTAGCCAAGTTTCAAGCGGCCTGGCGCTGAAAAGCTTCAGTCACACGTTTCTGGAATGCGGTTGCGCGTACGGCATACCCTCTTTGTAAATTGTTAAATATGCTTGTATTCTTGGCACGTTTATTCTTTTGGCTACTTGTGGTTCCAATATGAGATACATTTAGTAACTGTTTACAAATTCCTTTCTTGTTTCCACCAGTCAAATGCATTTTTTACTATACAAATCAACTTCGTTAAAAATGGAGTCTACCCAATGCAAATTAGAGACAAGACTCTTGCTTCTTTTCTCCACTTTTTTCCTGATTTTTCACGAATGATTCACTTATATTTTGTTTACGACATGAATAATTCTGGGGGATGATCCTATATATTATTCCCCCCCCCCCCAGAATTACACCCGTGGTTTTTACAAAACAAATAACATAAGCTACCCCACAGTGTCTCGTAAGTAGCCATTGTTTCATGTTTTCCCCTCGGGAAAATATAACAATATTCGTGAAACAATAAAATAAACGACATGCATCAATTTACTGCCATCAGCACCTTTTTTCAGCTATGGAGACTCCCAGTACTCGGTACCTTTATTTGCAAACCAGTCATTACCATTATCTGTTCACATCAAATCTATAACTTGATACTTGATCCATACCGTCAACACTGAACTCATCAATGCCTCATCCTGGTTCAATTGTAATATTCGTTGAATCTCAATAAAACAAAGAGCATTTTCTTCAGTACTTCTTTTCGCTAGAATGTTTATGCAATCAAGTATTGTCTATCGAAATTATATTTTGATTTCATTTTCTTTATAATAGATTTAACGACACAAGGTAACAAGATATATTTACACATCAGTTGTTTAAGGTATATCTGGATACAAAACAAATATTACTTATTTAAGTTGTTGTATTTCAAGAGAACATTTAATTTGTTTTCAACTAACTTACAATTCGTCCGATACTGTAACACTTTATATATACACCAGTATGCCACCGATATATATATATATATATATATACTTGTAGTAAAACTAGTGGAACGCTGGTAGTTGTAACTCCGAGTTTAACGCGTGAAACTCGGAGTTACAACTACCAGCGTTCCACTAGTTTTACTACAAGTATATTACGCTCTGTCTATGTGGCATTGAGCACTCTACTTCAAGATAGACCGCTACATTTAAGTATATATATATATATATATATATATATATATATATATATATATATATATATATATATATATATATATATATATATATATATATATATATATATATATATATATCGATGTGTTGTCTATCGAAATTCATTTATAAATTATAATTCCTTAAATAAGTGAATCTCCAACAGATTATTTGATATTGTCACATATGAACAAACTTGCACACAGAACAATTGATTGCCTACAGATTGCATCAATTTAAATCCAGCAGGATTATATTCAATTACATTAACGTTTGACGATATACCGTAATGAGCTAAACATTTTCATTGATATGTTGTTTAATTTATAATATCTTGAACCAAACATGTCATCATACCGCGGTTGTCTTAAATATTGTGTTCAAATATCAATGCACACAAGTGTTGTAGATAGAAATTCCGTTGTGGTATTACAAGGGCATGCCTACTTGTAGGAATATCTCAGAATATTAATGAATATATAGAAAATTGTTTGATAGTCTAACATACCACAAACTCACTTATTTGTGAACAATTTCAATATAGATGAAACCAGCCATCCATTATTTTGGAATGAATTTACGTCTAACGGCGAAACGAAATCATAGATTTTTGATTGCCGATTAAAATATTTGTTAAGCGTTTCAACTATTTTCACTTTAACAACACAACGTGATGAGCTAAATATTTCACAGTTATTTTATGAAGCTTCGTTCATTTATTCCACCTCTAAATCTATCTACTCACCCATTCCTGTTTTCTTGATTTTGATTATCTGTAAAGGATGGCAATACATATTTCTGAGTTACAATTGCATTAATGTGCACCAGGACGCGAGATAAAAGGAATGGGAGACTTTAGCACTGAAGATTGAACAGCATCAAACCTATAGCTGGTCCCACTGTTGAGTTTTCAACAATTATAACTATTTCAAAAAAAATTATTGTGGAAGGAAAAGTGGAAAAACAGATTTAATTAAGAGGTATGCGGAAAATCGGGGTAAAAGTGTATGTTAGTAATGTGGATATTGCTAGCAAGTGTCGAACCGATATTAGAGAAACAATCATTAATGTGTCGGCCATATCTGAGGGTTGGAAGTAGTCTGCTGGTCATTAATGAAGTTATCAGGCAGATAAACTGCAGCACTTACGCTCTAGGAAACGGGAACCAACCACAAACTATTTTTGACAGAATTTACGGATGACGGAGAAACAACATTAGATCACTGCAAAAAGAATGATAAACTTGAATTAAATAAAAAGACTTAGAGACGGGTATATTGATCTTGTTTCGTTTTAGGTTATCGTACATCACGTGATCTGTACAGCATTGGTGAATGTCATTAACTGAGGTGAAATAGGATGAGAAGATGCGGGGAAGGAGGTTGTTTGAATATTTTGTGCATAATGACACCGTTGTATTTTGTAAACTCCCAATGCTATACATTACCTTGAAAGACTTGATATATCACTGCCGGATTAGTTTGTAATTGATATGAATGTGTCAAGTTTCTTGGCTCATTTATTGACTGAAAAATCTCGTGGAAAAATCATGTTGATTTCCTGTGTAAAAAAATCTCAAAATATTGGTGTGATTAACATAAATAAAATCCCCCCCCCCATCTGTATTAATTTGTCTATATAATACGTTAATTCTGTCTTATATAAATTATGGTATACTTGCCTGGGGCAGCTGCTCCTCCAGCCTTTTCAACAGACTTTTTCTACTTAAAAAAAGGCCTTTATGATTAATTCATTTTGTGGACTCCTATGCTCTTTTTGTTAAATGTAGGACTTTAAAAATATATGATAATTATTGCCATCAGCTTGGGTCCCTTATGTATCAATTGTTACATACACAAAAACCGCAATCTGTGCGTGACCGCGTGTTGACCCCAACGGGGGCGGGATTATGTTTACGGGTTATGGATAGAACGTTCTGGAAGTTTCTTTTGGAAAAATGATATAATTTTCAGAAATTTCTAGAAGTGAAGTGAAGAAGAAATCTCTAGTATTTTCTAGAAGGGATTAAAAACTATAAATACGAGCTGGTAGAGAATTTTAAGCAGGACTTGAGCAAACCAAGACTTCGGTAAACAGGACTTGATGAGACTATATCGATACTTCAGTGTACACCCACTAGGACCTGTGATGTCGCTTACGATTCGTCTGTGGAGTGTTTTGAGAAAGTTCGTCTTGACCGAGTGAAGTGTCTGAGAGCTGAATTTAATTCCGGAAGAGACATTTTGTGAACTAAATCTACAGTTCAGTATTTTTGGGATTTCTTCTTTCCCATATTTTTGTCACGGTAGTCGACTTGCATCCCCGTGGTTTCGTCTATTTCCGGCCGTTTGTTGGAGGTGAATTCGCCCCACGTCCAGCTCTATTTACACCGTGTCAGAGAACTGATTTTGTGTCGTTTTTGCTGGAGCCTGCTCAGTCCTCGCCCGTAAGATCTTCTTATTTAGTGTAAGATATTTTCTTAATGTACACTTGTTTACCTTAATCATTGTACGCTTGTTAAACCCATCGATATTTGGAACGGTTGATATGTTCATTATTACATCACTTTGTTTCTTTGTTCTTTATATCAGTATGACCTTGTTTGATTTCTTTGTTGCATCTGAGAAAATTCGGGCTTTTTGAGTAATTTGCAGCCAGTACAGGGAACTTGGTAATCTTGTTGTAAATATTTTCATTGCTATTCTCTGCCCGTGCCTGCATAGGAACCCATATACACAAGCTTTGCTTCTAATGGGCACTTTCTGCAGATTCACTTAGTTTCATTTTATATTACTATGTTAAAATTTTGATATTTAATTGTGACTCTGTGACGAAAAATAAACCTGATACACTCAAATAAATTGTCAATAGCAGTGTTCAACAGTACTTTGGTGTCAGTATGTCGAGCAATTGAATTTACCTGAACGCTATAGTAGTGCCAGTGTGCGTAATTTGACAATCAATAGTGCAGTGTGGTCACGAGGATGAGATAGTAGGCCCTATACAATTACGAATTGCTCTATTTTGGACTGAGATAACAGATTTCTATAACTCAGTATCGAATATATTGACCAATGAAGCAACATCAGGATGATAAGCGCAAGCAAGAATATTAATTGATTTAATTTAGCCATACACCGACGTGTGTATAGCACTGCATGCTCAGTGCTTTCCGAGTGTCTGTAAAAAAAACTAGGACTACACAGGCAACTCGGGCGGGATTCGGCATGACTAGGATAACCTATCCGCTTGTGGAATTAAACCAAAATAATACAACGGTGTGTGTGTATATATATATAATTTTTATTATTTATTTAATGATCACTTCACTGTGAATAATTATTTCCAGTTTAACCAAATTAATAAAACGACGCAGCTGCCGAATGGGTAAAATACGCTGCTTTAGCTTTCCCATCTAATGTCACATTATTGAAATGTTCAATTGTTCCCAGGTGTTGCACTTTGGGAAAAGTTTTGCCACTAACTTTGATAGTACATGGCTTTCCATTAATGAATTTTCTTCTGTGAGGAAAATCACTGACGCTTAGTCCTTATATTGTAGCTCTCTCGTCAAGTTCGTTTGGTGTGGTCAAGTTCGTTTGGTATTTATAATTATGCGAGCTTCATGCGACTTACATAAATTGGTGAAGACAATGGTATATTATGCTGTAGTGTTCTTACAATGAGGTTGGCTGGCCAGTTTGTTTGACATATGGTCCATGGGCGTCGATCAGTGGTGGAGGGGGGCACGTCCCCAACCTTTTAGGGTGTGGGGACAGTATATCATGTCCCCCAATTTTTGATGGCCCATAATAAAATATATATATATATATATATATATATATATATATATATATATATATATATATATATATATATATATATATATATATATCTTTACTTTTTCAGTCTTAGTGCGACCGACTTCTTTAGAAATTGCTGTTTCTCTGCGTTAAGGCGACCGTTTCCGGTCGCCTTAACGCCCAGCGACCCTTAAAATCATAATTTTGATTCGGAAATAGCCTAAAAAGCTTCCTTAGCCTGTAAACATCTTATTTCCAGAGTTTTGGAAGGTTGGAGGATATATAAATAAGGGAAAGGGAAGGGGGAATTTTGTGCACGTTTCTATGGAGCGGTCGCACTATTGGTGGAAACACAGTTATGTATATATATATATATATATATATATATATATATATATATATGGCTTGATGAAGGTGCATCGGGAATAAATATCCGGTGAGCACTGTTTCACCTTTACTATTCACATTTTCTAAGTTCTACAGTGCTACGCAGCATCCCCACATTTATATATATATATATATATATATATATATATATATATATATATATATATATATATATATCTATATATATATATATATATATATATATATATCCTGGCATATCCTGGCTACTGATCAGGAGGCTACCGTTTTTCTTGCAACACCAAATAATATATTAATTAAGCGATCCGAATGCACCAAAAGCGTCCAAAGTCGAATTTTGTCGTAACTTTGAATGTTGTATTGAAGGCAGGCCCATACGCTGCAGGTACTCACTTGCATAGAGGCGAATCTACAATCTTGGACAGACTTGTTTAGGTTACTGGAACAAGAATTGGCGATTGGCGTCTATCGGTTTTGATTTGAGGTTGATATTACTGGGGACATCCATTTCCACTTTTTAGAGTGTGGGACGACAGTACATCAATAAATGTCCCGCACTATTTTAATGGCCCATGCAAAATCATGCCCAAAATAATTAAGTATGACTACCCTGAATCCTAAGGAGTATTCTACAGTAAAAGAAGTTGTCATAAAGCACTCATGACACACTGCTGAGCACCATTAGCCAGAATATATCACAAACTTGAAAACTCTCATAGTGCATAAAGCCCCTTTCCCACTTACACGATTTTTGCTACGGTAGAGCACGATTTTTCAAAGTAGAAAAATCGTGCTCAGTCGTGCTGTACCGTAGCAATTCACACTCAAAAAGTTCAAGGTCTATCGAATTCTACTTCTTGTCAAGACGCTATCAAGACGCCGTCAAGATGTGGTACGGCAGTAGTGCGATAGTGCCACGACAGTGTTACGGTAGAGTTACGACATCGTCAAGATTCGTCACGGCGTACCAAAAAATGCCAAGATTGTATTACGACGTCACTACGGCGTCAGTACGATTTCACAAGACGCCAGTGCGACGTGGCAGCTTGTGTGCACTTTTAAACGAGACAAGAGACATGTGATAAAAAACACACACTATCAGCAAGAGACACGTGATAAAAAAATCATGTTCTTGCTGGCGTCTTGTTGGCGTCTTGTTGGCGTCTTGCTAGGTCGCAGCACCACCGTAGCGGTATCGTATCAGCATAGTAGCGAAGTCTTGGCCTACCGTAGGTGTTGCGGCAAGCACGAATGAGTACGAATGAACAAGACGCCGTCACGACATACTACGACAACGTCAAGACAACGTTACGACTCTAATACGATGCTGCTGCGGTGGACCACGATTTTTTTCACCGCTACGGTAGAGCAAGATTGTTTTGAACATTCGAAAAAAATCGTGCTACTCCACGGTGCCATCAAGATCTACTACGGTGTGCTACGGTGGACCACGAATGACCACGAACATGGCCACGACGCCGTTGCGATTGTAAATAATTGAAAAATCGTGCTCTACCGTAGCAAAAATCGTGTAAGTGGGAAAGGGGCATAAGAGAGCGCCTTGAACCAATACAACTGAAGCTCGGTTCGAGCTGAATTTAAGAATAAAAAAAAAAAAAAAAAAAAAAACAATTATGTTATGTTATTTTATTTTTTACTCACAAAATTGTTTTGTCCCCAAAATGATGTCTAAAACCCAGATGAGGCTATGCGACCCAAGATGCGCCCCCATTTTTTTTAAATCCTAGATCCGACACTGCCTTGTATCACAAGGTGATTGATGTATTCTCTCATTGTCTTGTTTTGTTACTATGTGGGCTTGACTAGTGTGATACATCCATGGGTAGAATTGCTTCTTTGTCGTTGAAGGAAGAAAGGGCTGAATAACATAATCTATATGAAGCTTATTAACATAAGTATGATATTGTATCAATAAACCATTATACGTTTTTGGACTGCATTGCACATCGGGTATTAGCATGGGTGTCCATAAGTGAGGGGAAGGGCGGGTCCAGGATTTGGACATATGGGGGCACACCCCGGGTTGCACAGCCTACCCGGCTTTTAGACATTATATTTGGAGCAAATGTTTTTCTTAATTTGCCAATTCAACCGGCGACGATTTATTTGTGTAATTATGTATTTGTTTATTTATTATTATTTTTTTAATGTATTTAGTGTTTGTTTGTCTGTTTTGTTTTGTTTTTGGGGTTTGAATTTTGGATGCAAGATGCTCAGTAGTGCATTCTGAGTGCTTCATGACGACTTATTTTACGGGGATGCAAAAAAAAAAACATTAAAAAATTAAACTGTGGCATACTTATCAGGTGGGAAATGAATGCCTCTCAATAATTGGCCTCAAATTTAAACCGATCGACGGCAATGGATGAGAAAACTTAGTGATCTGTCCAAGATGGTAAATTCGTGGCAGAGGGTCTGCTGTATAGCATTCAGGGTCACGACAAATTGCTCTGGATGATTTGTGGTGCATTCTGAGCGTTTTATTAACAATTTTGGTATTGAAAAAACAAGGGGGAAATTGGAAAAAGTATGGGGGACATGTCCCACCGATCAACACCCATGGGTGTTAGGCGGCACATTTGTTGGTGTTCTTCATACGGCACACTTTTATCATAAGCTTATTGAGGAAATATGTTCCTCTGCACTTTTTTGCAGACGACACTACCATTATCTGTTCCCATCCCAACCATACCTACCGTCAACACTGATCTCACCAATGTCTCATCCTGGTTCAAATGTAATAATGGTTGAATCCCAATAAAACAAAGACCGTGTTCTTCAGTAAATAACAGTCCTTATTCTAGCTCTCTCTATATTGGATGTTATACCTACAACAATGAGGTACAGTTTACAACATTCTTTGAATAGGTATTATTTAAGATGAAAAAGTTTGTTATTGTCTTCCTCTATCTATATTATTATCCATATACAACATTTAAATCATCCCTTATCTTAACTATTGTACTATTGTTTGGGCTCGTTCTAACAACTCTCTACTTCCTATTCAAAAAATGGCCATCAGAATATGCACACTGCTCCTTTTTTGCTCTACACTGAGCACATTAACACACATTGATAGGCCTGTTAATAAACTGCGTACTGGGATCTTCATGTACAAGTATACTGACCAACTTCTTCCTCAATATTTTTTCTTCCTATTTTTCTGCGGTCTATGATATTCATGGATATTCCACCAGATCACAACACAATCTCTTTCTGCCATTCACTTCCACATACTACTTTATAAACATTTAAAACAAATTACGGGCCACGCCTCTGGAACAGTATTGACAGAATGGTGAAAACAGAGTCAGTTGTGGGGCGCTTTAAAGCTTCTTATACAAAGAACATCTATGCTGTTATTATGTAATTGTAATTGTTGGCCAGTGACACTTTATTTTGTGTTGTTTATCTCAATTTGAGTATAGCCTCTGGCTAATAATTTTTGAGTGAAAATTTTGACTTTTTCTGTGAAATCTTCCTCATTGTTGGTATTTCTAGCATATCGGAGAGTTTCTCAGTTCATAAATGCTTTGAACACATGGGATGAGGTTTTGTGCAGAAACTGGTGTTTCTGTAGGTTTGGTGTACACCTTTTTGTCTCAGATGCCAGTTTCACGGAAACGTTTTCCGTTGAAAATAGTTTAAGTCAAGATAATCGATTGATGTTTTCGAGGCCTCCTATGTGAATTTTAGAGTTGGGTGCATCTGATTAATTTCTGGACTGGCTGTTGAGCCCACTGCACAACCGATTTTTTGGAGGTAGACATTATTTACAAATTGGACACAATTTCTGTTGAGTATTAGTTCCAGATGTATTTCCGGATGTATTCGGAAGGTGGTTTGTTTTTATGGATGGTTGTTTTGGTCGAGGGCATTGCATACACAGTTTATTGCCTCGGTATGGCGGATTTTTGTGTACATTGAAACATCAATACTTGTGATAAGTACATCTTATCCTTGGAGTTTCCGCACTATGTCTGCTGCACGGACATATGTAGGTTGGGCGGTTACTGTTGGGAATAGAAAATGATCTACAAATTCTGAGATTTTTACTCGAACATCCACTTATTATCGTCTTACAACAAAAGGTATGCCAGTTTCGGTAGAAAATACATTGTTGACACGCCTGTGAGCTTGGATCGAGATATGCCAGAGTGTGTTTGTCGACATGGTTGTTGTTCCGCATGTCGGTTAGGACATTATGAACTAACATGTGATTTGAGATGTTTGTACCCATAAACACCATGAATGAGTCACATCCGACTCTCCTTTCACATAATTCAGAATCTTCCATCAAAAATAAATCAGTCACGAAACTTGCCCGTTTTGAATATATTTGCATTTTAATTATGACCTATGAAAATAGTGCCCTCTTCATTCGAAGAGAACTGTGTACATTTCAATGTGGACTTTTGTATAATTTGAGTAGCTGACATGAGCTATGTTCATGTCAAAGATGTCAACTCGTTCCAGTGGGGGTCAGGGTGGGTTTGGTGAAGAGGTGTTCAAGATTTGAAGCAATATCTGATGATTTTATTTTCAAAGAATCACATTACCAGGATTGACTACTCACTGCTTGTCTGATGCTCCAATCCCCTTTCTTTTCACCCTTACTCCCACGGTAAGCTCCAATTGGGATGGGGGTGTTCCCCTTTCAAATTAATCAACCGTGCGCAAAACGAAATTGACTATAAATGTTTGTGGTTTGTCCCTCTAACCTCTTGCTCCATTGAAGCGCTCTGAATTTACCCATGCCTACCCCCAAAATACGAATTTGTGATGCTTTTGTTGACTTTTAAAAAGGACATTTTGGGGTATTAATTGTCAATACCCAGATAGCATGCTAACGTTGGGCCAACGTCGGCAATGCAAAAGTCAAACCGTTTGGTCGACGTTGTCATGTTAATGTTGGTAGAACGTACGTTTTTCTATCGGGCCAACGTGGATATGACGTGTCGGTTTGACGTCGGCTCAACTAATATACCAGACGTTGGACCGATGTCACATTTGTAACGTTGGTAAGACGTGTCGTTGTGAAGTCGGACCAACATATTTTTTTCCATCGGGGCAACTTGGATATGATGTCAGTATGACCTCCACCCAACTGATGTTGTAAACGTTGAGCAAACGTCATGTTGTAAACGTTGGTAAGACGTTTCGTTGGGAAGTCGGATCCACGTTTTCCCGCGACGCACAGTGGGCCAGGGCGAAACCAAAGTGCGCTAAAGGGGGTCATTTGCGTATGTTTTTTAGGTTACTAAGAACCCATATGAGTATTTTATAAACAATTTAAAGTCAAATTAATATTTCACGACTGTACAACTGTCTTACCATCTCAAAAAACTGGATTTATTTTTGATAAAAGCCGGTTGCTGGTAATAAATTTAAAATAACATGTTCAAAAGTATTTTGACTTAATCATAAGTCCACTTTTCCAAATTTTTATGATACAAGTTTTATGTAAATAAAGTCGAATTTAGAAAAATTGCAATAAAATGATAATTTCTTTCAGAAGAATTATTAAATTTAAAACTTTTTCATTAAAATGAAAATTTATTTCTTAAAATTAGGAAAAGTGAACTTATGATTAAGTAAAAATACTTTTGAACATGTTATATTGTCATTGTGGGCTTTTGACAAAAGCTATCGTCATGTAAATTTTAGTAAACCCAGTACACGATCTATATTTTGTTTAAAAATTAAGTCGATTGTAAATTAGCTTTTTGATTTCATCAGCAAAAACACAAAATAGTGTTTTTTGTTCAGCTATGGTAGAACTAGAAATTCCCGCCTAAAGTCTCATATTTCCCTGAAGTTGAACCTTTCAGCAACATTTTGATACCAAAATTAGCTGCGACCACCTGCGACTTGCAATTTTTGTAAAACCCATCCCAACATTTTTGAACCTTTTCATAACTCGACTGTGAGAGCAGCGCACCACACAGTGAAACTGACAGGACTTAATTATTCCCTCGCGATTTCTTGTGAAATGACAGCCATGATATACATTGTGCAGTTAAAATTGGTATCGGTTTCTTTATAGTGGGAAGTAAGACGTATCTAAAAAGTAATATTCAGTCCGGCAAATTCGCAGGACAAAAATGATCACAGGTCTAGATAAAACTTATTGGTGTTAAATTGATTACGGTATCAAACAGGGATAATAATTATTATTTTGGTCTTATGTACTATCAAATTAGTTAAATAGTGAAATAATGTCCAAAAATAATTACTGTTCCTCCGGAAACAAAAACAAATCCACATAAGAATGAATACGAAACATCTGAATGCATTTTCATTATTTTTTCGGATAATGACACATAATAAACTGAAACTTTCATAGGTTGGTTGTTTAAAGACATCTGCGGGTCCGAAAACATATCTGGGTGTAATATGCCTTACAAAATAATGGAAATTTTACAGTTTTGCAGTTTCGGCAGTTATTTATTCTTAAATGTACGTCAGTTATACAAATATGCACATTTGTAAATTTGGTGTGACCTGGAAAAGTTTATTTTGGGGAAAATATAAAGCTGGTGTAACAACACATTAACAGTTCAAAGTGATGGAAAATCGCGGCAGTAACTGTTCATCACACTGGACGTTGAATTATGTAAATCATGCTATATCACATTTGTTTCAAATAAGAGTTACTCTATATTAACAGCTTCAGAATATCCTCGAAAAATAACCGAGCAAGATAACAATAACCGATTACCTTCATTGCAACTTGAGTCTTATTTAACCCGTGACTCTTTATTTAAAGTTACAAATTACCTTAGCATTTTTACACATTTCTCTCTTAAGACTTTCATTTGTTCTTGTGGTAGATCTCAAAAAGATAACTGACTTGCATTTTAGAAGAGTCTGTTCGACTATACATAGACAATTTGTGATTTAAATTTGACTGAACGCAAACGTATACTCCTGGCTCGAATTGGATAAAAAAATACAGAGTAAATTAAAGAAATATTTGAAGACTACTATAATTTTATACAATGAATAAAGAATACAGACCATTTTGTAAAATATTGTAAATATTTTACCCTAAAAGCTGTGGACGCAGTGTTACAACATATTTGTAATACACATAACGTAATACATGATATAACATATTTTTCAGAAAGTATAAACGCTGTACATAAGTCTTGGCAAGAAGAAAACTATGCTTTTTTTTATTTTTTTAACAAATAACCCCCAAAAAAATATTAGATCAACATGATGTCTATATTAAACTAACTAAATAAATAAAATCATTGCTTACTGTTAACATTTGAAATAAATCAAACTGGGACATAACTGACTCTGACCACAAACCTCAAAATCTAATACCAGTTTGTTAACTTCTCAAAACATGTTTCCTTATTTATCATGTTTTTGGTCCAAGGGGTCAAAAGTGATTTTTTTTTCTTTTTTAAAAGTGGGCAATATTGATTTCTGCCAATAAAAAATATTTTGGTTAGGGGCCGATGGGAATGGGTTCCATGCTTTTCATAAAAAGGGTGACGACATGCTTATTCCCTGAATATTACCTTAAAAACATTGTTATCTTGTCATTTAATTTCAGTGTGTCCATTTAATGTTTCGCTAAACAGAATTATTAGATTTCACTATCATGGTAACAAATATCACAAATTTGAATACTGAGTGTGATTTTGAACTACTGTAAACACAGCTAATTCGTCCTAGTTGTAATGAGGGGACGGGCATGTGAAAGATGAACATTTTTTCAATTTTGAGGGGGGTTCTTCAATTGTTTGCCTATTAACGTTGTACTCACCATTATGACTTGCTTTCATGAGCAAAAGTTATTTAAATTATTAATTAGACTAATTGTGCAAGGGACTGAAAAAAATGATTTACATTTTCAACAAGAGACCTGAACATGCCTCCCCTTGAACGTGCACAAAACATTTGGAACAGTAAAGCATAAAAGTAGGCCAACTGTGATTTTAGGTTACACAACGATTTGAATGGGGGGCTGCATCATGACATCACATTTCATCACTGGAACTGTTGTCTTGTTGATGAACTGCTTCTGAAAGAGACCAGTCATAACTGCATGTTATTTTTCACAGGGAAAATAAGGCACTAATATTGACACTTATTTTGCAATTGTTCTGCCCCATTACATGAGCTATACATTTTGTCTGATGCATGCAAAATGTGTGATTCGGATCCCCCACCACCTACCTCCCGCAAACCTAAAATATCAGACTTATTACTTAGTTTTATTTATTGGACTGGTGTGTATAGAAGGGTAATACACCATCTGCTTGACGAACACCTCACTGTCTGACACCCAGGGGGTGGGGGCTTGGGGATGAAGCATCTCCTGACTCAATGCTTTTTGCTCCAAGGTATGTGTACCCACATCAGCAACAAGTCATGGATGATTAAATATTGTATCATAACCAACGGAGAAATACACAATTTCAACGGAGACTGGAAAAGAAGACTTACAGGTAGAAAGTTTTTAGAAAAAGGCCTTCACATATTGGTAGTTTGTATACGTAAAGCATGTGATCAGTCATGAAAAATAACCATCCATATTAAAAAATAAAAAAACTGTCAATATGCAGTGTTTTTTCTTGAGAACTCAAAACCGGTGTTCACTATTTTAATTAAAAAAATTGAGATGAAATCAATCTAAAATGTCCATTGTTCATTCACTCATTGTCTGTAATGAGTACTTTAACCCCCGTAGTACGTCGGCTGTATCCGATGCAGGATTTTTTTGGGGAACTCACATCGGACAGCTCGATAGCTACTCAAACGACTTGGTTTAAGGGCATAAAAGGAATAAGACAGTGTTTTGCTACAAGAATGTCACAATGGTGTGTCACTACACATGTTTAAATTGTAAAAACATTGTTTGTTTCCGTTTTTCAGCAGCTTTAAGAAAAAATAACTAAATAAATAAATGCGGTCCTCATAGGGTCAACTGTATTGATTTTTGCCACATACCTCTCTTATGCTCAACTCGCAGTTTGCTTCCCCCATCTCTGTCCTTACTGTATTTCAACCAGTTCTTTATTCTGTTCTCATACAACATTGCATTCGGTCATGTTGATTGTTTTCTTAGCAGCAGCTTCAACACAAAAAAGAAAACCGTTTATTGTACATACTTGGGATTTTGAAGTTTTAATAACTTTCCTTAGGAAACTGAGCACAGTCAAATATCAAGCTAACAGCCCGTGTGTCATCTAGGCTTGTTGAGAAAATAGCCTAGCAAAATTCCTGAAGATACCAACGTAGCATATTTTCACTTAAAAACTATCCTTTAATAGACTGTAAGTTGACCTCGAGAACGTACGAGTTTTCGCAAGAATCTTTAATTCCGGGCACCTCGCATAACATTTACAACGTGTATTGTGTGCAATTTTTATGAAAATAACTTTATTGTGCCGTTTTAATAAATTTCATCCATTGAATATAGTTTGATTTAATAAAAGCTTGGTTTACAATTTGTAAATTGTAAACAATTTCGAAAATCTTGGTCAAGTATTTTTTTTAAAAACCGACCTTGATTTCCGCTTTCACGTTTGAAACCTTAAAGCCCATGAAAAAAAAGGCGATCATCGTGATCCTTGAAGCTGCTAGATTTAGTCGTAGTACGGTACCCAAACCTCGCGAAAACCGTAGGTCGCGTGTATAAAGTTTCCTTCTGTTATTGTCCCTGAACGAGTGTTGTCACCATGGCCCTTTCATTGCAATATTGGTTAAATTATGTAAAGGACAGATCGAAATTGGCAAGAAAAAGTGAAAACGCAGTTAATTCTTGCAGGGTTCTTCGTTTTTTTTGTGCCTCTGATCTCAAAATTATCATTGGCATGATCGCAAAACAAATTAATAGGACGTGCGACGTTTTCCCCTTCCGATGCTGCCGGTGGTGGGAGTAAGATCGATCAAGCACAGGATGCAATGTCACACAAAATCCATACGATACAGGGTCTGTTTTCACGCTACGTAACGAAGCACTTATCCCGATTTAAAATATTACCTAACTTCGGTGTGCGTAACACAGTCGGCCTAAATTCGCAATTTGACACTTCGAACCGGACGATGGAGGTCAAGCATTATTTCTTCATTTTCTCGAACGTTTCCAAGCTTTTTTTAATATTTTATTTATTACAATGTAAGTTTTAAATGTAATCATTCCATCAATATGTTTTTGGGGTGGAAAAAGGTGATGTGACAAAAATAACAATCATACAAAATTATACACGCGTTAACCTCCCATAACTGATGGCTCAGAGGTGCCCGGAAGTCAATGGTGACCTTAATTATCATCGCGAGACTTACAGTCTATTGTTTGTCCAATTTTGCATGATATTCAAAGTAAGCATGTGGACCAGATATACATTTAAAAAGAAAAGAAATTCTTACTTTGTATTTTGATGAACGACTGCGGCATGGACCATTTGAACACGAGCCGGCAATGTGGGAGGAAGTGGTTCGACGTAAAGCTAGCCAAAAATGGCGCGTGTATAAAGCCTCGTACTTACGTGTACACACATTGCTGTTATCTGATTATTTTAGGCCACACATCTTTCAGAGACCGCATGTATTATGACTGTATTCATTACACTTAGGTTGCTGTTGTCGATCACGCCCATCGGCATGATGGCCCGGCAATGGCCTGCCAATGGTTAGCTTTGAACTGCCTGGAGCGCGTGGACGAGTATTCGGCTCCGATTAGCGGATTCTTTCCCGCCACGGGTTTACAGGGGAGGTTACTTGGAACTCGGCCAGGGCAACAGCACTATCCTGGCAAAAACCCCAATGGAAAGAAACGCAACTGCATTGTTTGCAGTAACCGCAAGTTAGGCAGGGAAAACAAACAAAGATGATCTGTAAACAATGTACTGTAGCGTGGGCTGGGTCACAGCGAGACTAAAAGGAATAAATCACTGAACACGAGCTGTAGTTAGATGCGCTTACAAATACTATATTTATTAGGCCTACAGCTTTACATCTACAAATTACTGGGTTGGACCAATCTCTATTCCTCCTCTATGGTTACATGTATTCTAGAAATAATTTTAGGGAAGCTTAAGGCTACAATAATGCAAGTTTTAAAGGATTTAGGCCGCAAATAACAACTGTAAATAAGACAAAGAAAGTGGGGCTCGGCGATGGTCAAGAGGTATGAAATAGATTATGGTGAAACTGCCATAAGTCGATTTCATACACAGGGGGCTTTTTTATAAAGTAAATTGTCAAAGCTTGCAACTTACTTGGTCATGTGGGGCTCTCTCTCCGGCCACGGCTATGCAAAAACCTACACAGCCCTCCACCAAATTTACTAGTACATCCTTACTGAAGCACAGCACCTAGCAGACTGGCTGCACATGGTTTTTTGAATAGCCCACCACAACAAGTGAACAAAAGAAATGAACAATACCTGGGCCGGACTGATGCACACCCTGCCAAGGTGTGTGATGTGTATGTAGGGGCAGGCTGAACCAAAAATATTGGAGGGGTATAAAGAAGGCTGAGGGGCAAAATTTACTACAGTACACAAATGTGCATGGTTCCTTGCTTTGAGAAATACCACACCACTTGATTGTAAATCTGTACTATTTGCCTCCAACCCACCCCCCCCCCCCAATTCAATGTTGGGAAAGGTCGGACGAGCCGCAGATTACAGTCCAAACCAACATTGAATTGGGGGGGGGGTGGGGTGGGGTGTTAGCATGGATTGTGATGTATGTACACTGAATACAAGTAAATTGTTCATTTCCAAGAAGAAAAAAAACATAATAATAATAATCTCATCCAAGTTATTGTTTTTCACATGGAAAAGAAATCTTATACATGTACCGTATTTGCATGTATTTATTACAAATTCTCTGAAATATCACCTTTGTATTACTTTTCTTCAGTGTAAATACTGATCTAATTATTTCATTGTTTTGCTTTTACACTTAAAAAATAGATGCACAATATTTGCCTCCCTTTGTATACTCTTTACCATCCGTTTTACATACAAATATATCTGAGCCATTTGGTATGTACAGTACACATGTAAAAAAGTGTCTAATCCACTGGGGCTGAAGTGACATTGGGCTCCTAATTGCAGTGGTAAAGAAGGGTACACTCTTACATTAGTGGCTGGTAATGAAAGGGATATTATCCGACATCTCATTTGTATAACGTTAGCCAACATCAATGTTGGCAGACCGCCGGCGACATACCTGAGGCTTGTCAACGTTGTGCCAACGTATGCATGCTAGCTGGGTATGATTTGTTAAAATATTTAAATGCAGTAATTTTCATTACGAAAGCAAGTAGTTAATTTACTTTGGTTCTTAAATCAAGGCAATGCAAAAATTGTCTTTGTTTGACACTTTTACTAATTTTGTAACTTATGATGCTCCTTTTTTCATCCATTTTGCTATATAACAGACTAATAATTAATCAGTTTAATACAGGATAAATGAAATATTAAAGGTCTAATTTGCTATGACATTATTAATGTTTCCTAACGAAAAAAATATTCCAGCTGAGTCCCTGGAAGTTTAGGTTTTTTTTGGCAAATACTGTTGAACCTTCAGCACTTAAAACCTTTCACTGGTGCATAAAAAGAAACTGATATCCTTCATGAATTAAATGAGCAAATATTTCATTATTGACCCGGTGCTGGTTGTATACACTCGTTCACAGACCAATGCTGGCTGATGGCAGTGACCCAGTATAGTTTACACACAGGCAATTAATCGGGTCAATTCAGTTGTCATTACTGGCACGGTACCGGGTGTCATTGTTCTATACCTATTCTGACATTTCTGTGTTGGGTCATTACGATTATGTCATTATTGTCCCAGAATGAAACGACATTGGCCTGGTGCTGGGCCACAGGTGAACCCCATTGTGGCAGGATGCTGGCCCAGTACTGGTCTTATATTATTTTCTCAATTGGCTGAGTTCCTTTGTGATCTGCCAATTGGGGTTAATTAATTAATGCCATTATTTTTTACATATTTTCTTTCACTTACCGACACGTCCGCGTAGTCTGGTTCCTTATTCAACCACCCCTCTTCATGTACATCGCATGTAGGCCTATCATTTATCTATACTGTCTTTCCAAATCTCTTGTTAGTTATGGTGACGTGCAGTTATAATGCATATATTTTATATTTTGATTGTAATTTTTACAGTTAAATAGAAGAGGACATCATAAAATTAACAATCTTTTTTTAGAAAATTTGCTAAAATCACTGATTGTCACATATTGAAACCTTGGAAATGATTCGAGCACAAAGCTAAGTCAAATTAAGGTCAGATAATTTACATATTGGTAAGGTCAGATTTAGTACTGGACAGGTACCGGGCCACAATACTGTGTGTCATAAGTCGTGACCGAGCGGTCTAGCTTACCGGATTCAAGTTCTGGTGTTAGCAACAGAATGTGGGTTCGAATCACGGCCGTGACACTTGTGTCCTTGAGCAAGACACTTAATCATAATTGCTTCTCTCCACCCAGGGGTTAAATGGGTACCTGTGAAGGCAGAGTTGGTTTGCTCTATTTGCGCTAGAAATGGCAGCAATTGAGCTGTATACTCCCCAGGGAGCTGAGATGGTTTCAGGAATGATTTATGAGCCTTATGAGCAGGGATAATAATATAATGCGCCTTGAGCACCACTTAGTTGGTGGATACGTGCGCTATATAAATCCACACATTATTATTATTATTATTATTATTAGCGACTCTCCTCGTTATGGGCAGCCAGCATTGGCCCAGTTCTGGTTCTGTACCGTCCGATACCTCGCGGTACTGCCAGAACAAGCCCATAGTAAGCCAGTATCGGCCCACTACCGTAATGTTTGCTAGAGTAAAGGTAACTTTTACACTGATGTATGTATTCCTCTAAAATACATGTTTACATACCCACATTAAGCTTGAGTAAAATATATGACTGACAAAACGTATGATGGATCACATTGTATCAGCTTTAAGGGAAGATACAGAATATGTACTAGGTAACTAGGTATGTACTAGGTATTTTATTTATATTTTTTATTTTGTTTATTGTTTATTTATTTATTTTTTTATTATATAAAATGATCAAAAATAACACTATCTGAAAGAGGCTTTTTGTATTAAACAACTATGACTCTTAATCTATATTTTTTTATTTACTGAATTCACTATTGGAATCTTCACTCTGAGGCGCTGGGGGGGAGGTTTATCCAGTAGACAATATAATGTCTCCATCTGTCTATTTTCTAAGGCACGCATGTAGTCAAAGATACAAGACTTGATCCTAGGGACTTAAGACTTACTAGTAGGCCTACATAAATCCTTGTTTGTACAATAAAACACTGTAACATAACAATAATTAGACCCTACACCTGATTGGATTCAAATCTACAAATGCCAAACCCAACATTCCGAAACCTTATTAAGATATAAAAAACATTAATATCAGCTTACCGTAAAGTGTGTCGTTAGTAGCTAGTGGAAATTGTACAAACATTGGTGAACCAAAAAAAAGGGCTGTAATGAGATGTTTTAATCTAGCTCCCGGTAGCAATAAACTGTGCATGTTCACATTTTCATGTTTGAACTGAGCGCATCGGAAACTATAGACTTGAGATCAAGCATTATAGATTGGCCGTATTTTGTGTGTAGGTACGGGCGCCGTTCCATATAGTGCACTGTGCAGTATACCTCGATCACATTGTATCATACTTGTTATTGGCAGCAGTGAATCACAATGAGAAAGAGGTTGCTTCCAAATCTAACGAATTGAATGAGTCTTTCAACGTTTGTACACGGTCTTTGGCAATTTCTCGGGAATACTGGAGATTTTGTTTCTTTTGGGGCTCTCTCATTGGCCAACTCAAACGTAGGTGGGCTACGTTCTTGAATATATGAATAATCGCTGCATCACGACTTATTTACGTCTGTATATAAGCCGAGCCTATGCGATCAATGCCGCACGTTGGGTCGCTGTAAACAGGCAGACTGCGCGCAGTATACACACAAGCAGATAAGGCTAATTACACAGATTTGATCTCAAGTCGATCTGTAGTCGACGAAGCATTTTTGGGGAGGCGTTATTAAATGTTAAATAAATCCTTTCTATCTTTAAGGTACGTTTTATTTAATGTTATTGTAAGTACATTTATTCAGACATAGGTATAAATTAATACCAAAAGTGAAATGATTTTGCCTCACACAAAGTTAATGGGAGGAATTGTATAGTTACCGTGGAGGTTCGACGAAATGCGTTACTTTGAGCCTCAATGATAAGCAGTCTGTCTCGTTGGAGAGAATCCAAAAACGTACTTTCAAAATTATTTTAGGTCAAAACTACTTCAGCTATGACAATGCTCTTGAAAAGTGCAATATACCAACCCTCCACTCTCGTAGAGACAAATTATGCCACACATTTGCCAGTTCACTCTTCAACTCAAACCAATTCCGTCAATGGCTATCATCAACCAGGGGGGATCAACACAACCGGGGTCTTAGGAATTCGAACAAACTGACAATCCCTAAATGGGTAACAGAAAGGTATCTGAACAGCCCAATCCCCGTTTATGTTAAATTACTGAATGCTGAAGCATATTTTTTTAATTATTATTTTTTCTCTCCATCATGGCTTAATTTTATATTGATGAACTTTATTTCTTGCTTTAACTTTTTAAGTATTTTTAAATGAAAATTATTAATGATTGGTGTATTTTTTAATGTTTCATGTTTCATGTTATGTGTTTTCAATCACTCAATTCAACTTTTTTGTTGCAACGTGATTTTTTAAAACCTGTAATAATAATAAAAATAATAATAATAAATAATAATATAATAATTATCACCGTATGCTGGAAAACAACAAAATCAGTGAAAGTACCTACCCAGTTCATCAACCATTTATTATGTCCTAAATGTGCCAACGGGATCGTCGGTCTTAACCTAAAACACTCATTAAACACCAATTAAATTAGAACCAACAAAATAGTTCCGACGGTTTCATTATTGTTTATTTACTTAACTCACTCACAATAACGTTTTGCCACATCAGAGAGTGTACAGCATACAGAACACCAAGCCGTCAGCCTGACACCTACTGGCATTCAAAAGCTGCGCCCTGCGCTTATCCATGCTCCCGAATTAGTATGCACAATATTTATAGTATAGTCCAATCAGCGAAAAGATCATTAACATTAGCATATATTAACATTACATGTACATGTAATTACCATTTGCGAGAAACGGTTTCTTATCAATTACATAGTGCAACTGCAAATCTTAATTCTTAATTCTACTGGCATTCATTAAACCACATAGGTGCTCGAAAGCAAACCAATCAACGATGACGCAATTACAGTGAGCATTAATATAACTCAATTATTAGAACTCAGCTTGACTCGATAGACTTGATCTTGATTTGACTTGGTCCAAACCCCAATGATACTAAGTCAGTCAGGGTCTAGGGGATGATAATCCGAGATTAGAACAGAGACATGGATACGTGAAGAGACAAACCAGGTCGGCTCTCCAAAGCGATACCTAAAATAAAATAAGAACATGATAACTAGGCTACAAAGTGATTAATAATTAAAATAAAGACTATATAGAGGAGTGAATCTATACATCTTGAACTTTGCGGATACAAGTTTAAATCACAGAAGAGAGTAACCTCGAGGATAAACTTACAATACAAAATATAGCAAGCTTACCTGTACCAAAAGAGAAAATAACAAATGAGGCTACAGAGAGTGATGAAATAATTCAAACGATAACGTAGTTCGAAAGTAATCTGACTAACGTTTACTAAAAGTAAGGCTTCGAGCATGATCTAGCGCTTTTGATTTTTGGGCAACGTGTACAATTAAGCTTTCTTAGAAAACCTATTTTTCGACATCCGTAATCATTAAACGAAATTATACACTTATTTACGCACTTTGATCTGATCACTGAATGAAAGTTGAACGAACTTCCTACGTAAGTTTTATTCAAAACATATGTTTGTTACTTAAAGGTACTTGCAACTACATAACAGAAACAAATTTAAACAAACCGTCAGTGTTTAAGTCCGCCTACTTGCTGTTGTCTAGCCACTTTATTCATTGTTTACTCAGTACTAGGCCTAAAAAGTAATCTTCCGATGTTCACAAGGACCATTTTTCGATGGTGCCTTATATAAGACCAATTGAATAATACAATCCTCCAATAACCAAATCGTTTAAACTGGCTCAAAATGTACAGAGTACATAACCCTTTCAACCCCATTGTGCCATATTTGCTCAATATTGCATATCGCTTGGGTACCGTGGTGTTCTTTTGGCATGAGAAAACAACTCTCGTTTGTTCCCGGTGTGCCTCAGTGGCACATTGGTAACACCTGTTGTAGCGAAATGTCAATAGAGTCCTCAATTGACCAGCGCTTTCTGATTGGCTGAAAAAGTACGCCCGCGAGCTTTTGCGTGCTACTGCTTTATATTGTCATGGACGCCGATCAAAGTGCACACATTTTGGAGGAAATCTTCACAGATAGTAGGTCAGACATGTCTTCTGACGAGGATTCTACACCGGAGTCGGAAGATAGTGAAGAGGAATGCGTCCCTACATCATCATCTTCATCAGAAAAGCCAAACTGCCGGTCTGGTTGTGTGAAACTAACGCATAACCGAGGAAACACATGGTGCAATTCAGTGGAAACAGGGGAACTACTGAAGATTTGAGTAACTGTACGCCTTTCCAAATTTTTCAACTGTACTTATGTCAAGCGACCTGGGAGCTGATGGTGACGGAGACAAATAGATATGCAGAACAAACTTTACCTGCAAACCCAACCAATAGTCAGCCTGCTTGGACTCCAACTAATATTCCCGAAATGATGGCATTCGTGGAATTATTACTTTGCATGGGCATCAACAAAAGGCCTCGATACAGCTAGACTTGGTTCCAAGTCTGTGATCGTGGTTTTTTGTCTGCCTGAAACCAATACGGCTCTGTAGTATCGCATTAACGCCCTCTTGTGCATTAACCTCCGACATTAACCTTCGATCACAGACTTGGGAATGTGGTTCGTCGGTTTGTACACACCCTATTGCGAATTAGTCCAAAAGTGAACGGAACAATCTGACTGGTCCGAAAGCCTTTCATAACATAATATTCAAACTAAACCTTCTACATGCAGTTAGTTGGAGGAAACGTACTCAACGATTCCATTTAAACTGTAGGTAAGACGTTTTTTGTAGAGAAGGAATTATGTATTTTATTTTGTGCTTTTTTACAACTCTAAGATCTCATTAAATTTCAAATACTATTTACGTACCAAGCACTGTACAAATTTAATATCGAATGAATATTACAGAAATAATTTTAAGTGAGTGTAACCTGTTCGTAATAGACGCGGCGTACAAGGTTTTTGTGGCCTCCTGATTGGCCATCTCTCTAGCATCCGTATTATTATGTACATTTTAGCTATGAAACATGAATATCCCACAAACACAAGAGGGTCACGTCTGAGATCGCGAGTTAGGGCTGTGATAGCCAGTAGTGGTAAACGGCGTTTTGCGTGGCTGATGCAGACAAAAATAACCGCGATCTCAGACTTGAATTTAAGTCTACGATACATGCACTGGTCCATGTCAGATGTCCTTCGAAGTCCTGTATATCCGTCATCTATGTCCCGCAACAGATTCACCGCAATCCTTAGATTTTTTTTCATCTAGCCAACAACAGAGTTCAAGTAGACAGCCCTTCCGACAAACTGGCAAAACTTCGCCCTTTACTCGACATTGTACTGCCAACCTTTCTTAAAATATACAGCCCTGGACGAAACCTCTCACCGAAGTTTAAAGGACGACTGAGCTTTAAGAAGTACTTACCGCGAAAGGGCAACAAGTGGGGACTGAAATGCTTCTCTTTAAATGAGTCCGAAACCGGGCATACGGCCAAGCACAGCAACAGATCAACCCTCCACTGTGCATGCTGCAACCATGGCAACACACCATCCATCCGTCCGTCTTCCATGCACCAGGCCAGGTTGTCTTGTATCTAGTGAAAGGACTGGAACACAAGGGGCATGTCATCTTCATGGATAATTGGTACAATAGCCCAGCTCTGGTCTCCAAGTTATCACAGCTAGGATTTGCAGTATATACAAGCATTAACTCAAAATGTTGATTCATACTTATTGACAACTTGTCTAGTCTTGTTTGTTTTATTTAACTTCCAGTTTAACCAAATTAATAAAACGACGCAGCTGCGGAATGGGTATAATACGCTGCTTTAGCTTTCCCATCGAATTTCATGCGACTTACATAAATTGGTGAAGACAATGGTTTATTGTTCTGTAGTGTTCTTCCGATGAGGTTGGCTGGCCAGTTTGTTTGACAAATGGGCGTCGATCAGTGGCGGAAGGGGCACGTCTCCAACTTTTTTAGAGGGTGGGGGACAGTATATCAAATGTCCATCAATTTTTGATGGCTCATAAATACATTTAAAAAAATAAATATATTAGCATATCCTGACTACTGAGGAGGAGGCTACCGTTTTTCTTGCAACATAAATATATTAATGAAGCGATCTGTATGCACCAAAGGCGTCCAAAGTCAAATTTTTTCGTAACTCTGAATGTTGTATTGAAGGCAGGCCCCTGTACTTTTCTATTCTTTTCTTTTACGTTATTTTATTGTATTTTTTACTGCAATACATTTGTTACTCACAAAATTGTTTTGCCCCCAAAATGATGTCTAAATGCAGGATGAGGCTGTGTGACCCAAGATGCGCCCCCATTTTTGTTAAATCCTAGATCCGACATTGCCTTGTATCACAAGGTGATTGATGTATTCTCTCATTGTCTTGTTTTGTTACTATGTGGGCTTGACTAGTGTGATACATCCATGGGTAGAATTGCTTCTTTGTCGTTGAAGGAAGAAATGGCTGAATGCCATAATCTATATGAAGCTTATAAACATAAGTATGATATTGTATGAATACACCATTAGACGTTTTTGGACTGCATTGCACAAGTGGGTGTTGGCATGGGTGTCCATAGATGCTGAGAAGTTAGGGGAGGGGCGGGTCCAGGATTTGGCCATATGGGGGCACACCCTGGGTTGCACAGCCTAACCCGCTTCTAGACATTATATTTGGGGCAAAACTTTTTCTTAATTTGCCGACTCAACCAGCGACAATTTATTTGTGTAATTATGTATTTGTTTATTTTTATTTTTAATTTTGTTATTTTTATTTGTTATGTATTTAGTGTTTGTTTGTCTGTTTTGTTTTGTTTTGTTTTTGGGGTTGAATTTTGGATGCAAGATGCTCAGTAGTGCATTCTGAGTGCTTTATGACGACTTAATTTACGCGGATGCAAAAATAAAATATTAAAAAATCAAACTGTGGCATACTTATCAGGATTTAGGGTATGCCTTTACAATTATTTAGTGCATTATTTTGGTATGGGCCATCAACAGTGGAGGAAAGTTATTGACATTGCCCACTCTCAAAAGTGGGAAATGAATGCCTCTCAATAATTGGCCTCAAATTCAAACCGATCCACGGCAATGGATGAGAAAACGTAGTGATCTGTCCAAAATGGTAAATTCGTGGCGGAGGGGCCTGCTTTATAGCATTCAGGGTCACGATAAATTACTCTGGATGATCTGTGGTGCATTCTGAGCGCTTTATTAACAATGTTGATGTTGCAAAAACAGTGTCCCACCGATCGACACCCACGGGTGTTAGGCGGCACATTTGTTGGTGTTCTTGATACGCCACACTTTTATCATAAGCTTATTGAGGAAACGTCTTCCTCAAGATGTTTTCTTCCTGTTTTACTGCAGTCTATGATATTCATGGATACTCCACCAGATCACAACACAATCTCTTTCTGCCGTTCACTCCCACATACTACATAATGAATATTTTGTACATTTTATTGGACACGCTTCTGGAACAGTATTGACAGAATGGTGAAAACTTGTCACTTGTGGGGCGCTTTAAAGCTTCTTATACAAAGAACATCTATGCTGTCCTACTCTTTAAGCAACAAGTCACGATCCATTTTATCAGTTTCCGTAATATGTTATCCCTTGTTCATAATTTAAATATTCCTTTGCTGTCCTTAAGTCCGTTCGTCTGTCTGAATGACCTAGTTTAATGACCTTTAATTCGTTTGTCTTGTTCACCAAATCTCCCTACTCCTTACTTAAGCCATAGGGCTTTTTTAATATGCCTCCATAATTATTTGGGTACTTATTTTCTGATCAATTTACTGTTCTTGCATTGTTATATACATTTCTTTAATCTTGTACAATGATTTACTTTGTTTGTTTGTAAAATTGACCAATGTATACAATATTTAATTCGATGTTTTAACCCTACTTCATTTCCCCATCTTAGATATCTTCAAAACAACAACATCAGCACAATTGCCAATGGAGCATTTGATGGTCTATCACGGCTCCAGGAATTGTAAGTATATTCTATCTTATACATTCCAATCACGCAGCATCAACATTGTTTTTTCATAACTGAATTTACGTCTGACGACGAAAATAAAATATTTTTACTATCAACATATATTTATCCATACTGAGTGAAATAAACCCCTCAAAAAAAGTTCTGCAATTCAAGTTTGAGGGATGATATCTTTCTTGTTATTGATGTATGAAAAAAGAAACTGGTGTCATTGAAAAGCTTGATTATTCCTATTTACAATGATGTGCCATCTGGCGTGATTATGTAATCATGGAATGTGCAGTACTCCTGAATATAGGGCAAAGTCTCAAGTGAAATGTTGCAAAAAGCATTGTTTTCAACATCGAAGTCTCCATTTCTTGTGAAGATGCAATGTGTTTTGAATAGTGCCCAGATGACAGTGCATGTCTTGCATGAATGTCAATGGTGCCTTCAATAATGTTTGTGTGAGGTAGAGCTGCAGTTTACTGAGTGGTCGTTTGTAAGATGTTTAAAGATGCCACGCTTATCGAATCTCCTAAAGGCCCAAGCAATTGGACAACTCCGGCTGATCCTTGTTGAAGAGTGGAACGCCATCCCACAGCTTCGTGTGACGAGGCTGGTGAACAGCATGAGGAGGAGGTGTCAGGCCGTGGTTGCTGTGTTCAGGTCATCTACCCGCTACTGACTTACTGACATGTAACCATTTCTCAATAAAAGAAGGAGAGGAGAGAGTGAGAGAAAAAAAATTGTCTGTGTCATCATTGTTTTGTCATTAACGTTTGGATGAATTAACTATTGAAAACAACGAATTTTGCAACATTTCATTTTTGACCTTGCTGCATATTCAGAAGGACTGCGCATTCCATGATTGCATAAGCATCACAAATGACACACCATTGTAAAGAGGAATAATCAAGCTTTTCAATGACACCAGTTTCTTTTTTCATCCATCAGTAACAAGAAATATATCATCCCTCAAACTTGAATTGCAGAACTTTTTTTGAGGGGTTTATGATGGTGCGATCCCATTCAGTGACACTTCATCCCTGTTGACGTTTAGTGTTTCGTCTAGTTCTTAAAAAAAAATCATTTGTGGTGGGAGTGAGTTTCTCAGTTGATCCTTTTGAATCTATATTTGTGAGATTTTCTCAGATTAATTTCTCCCGAATGTTTTGAGCTTTTCTGAACAATAGGTAGTTTTGGAAATATTTCAGAGAGTTGTTGGTTTTGTAGTATCAGATATCAATGCTTGTTTACTGCTTATTTCACATCTTTGTGTTTTACGAACGGATTATAGTTCGTTGAGAAGACAAGCGGTGCTTCTTTATTTGGTTTGCCTTTTGGTAATTTGTTAATCAGTTTAGCTCGTTTGGCCAGTGACACTTTATTTTGTGTTGTTTATCTCAGTTTGAGTATAGCCTCTGGCTAATAATTTTTGAGAATTTGTTTTGACTTTTTCTGTGAAATCTTCCTCATTGTTGATATTTCTAGCAAATTGGAGAGTTTCTCAGTAGATAAATGCTTTGAACACATGGGATGAGGTTTTGTGCAGAAACTGTTATATTTCTGTAGGTTTGGTGTACACCTTTGTGTCTCGGATGCCAGTTTCACGAAAACGTTTTCCTTTGAAATTGGTTTAAATAAAGATAATCGATTGATGTTTCGAGGCCTCCTATGTGAATTTTAGAGTTGGGTGCATGTGATTCATTGTGTTTATGAGATTTTTGAAATATTCAAGTTCGTCACTATAAGTGACTAGTAACTATACAGTGTCACCAAAAACGACATTATCAGCCTGTTGTAGGATTTTATTTTCCAGATCATGTAATGTTATGACACAAATTTCCGGACTGGTTGTTGAGCACATTGCACAACCAATTTTCTGGAGGTAGAAATTATTTACAAATTGGAAACTATTTCTGTTGAGTATTAGTTCCAGATGTATTTCCGGATGTATTCGGAAGGTGGTTTGTTGATGACATATGGATGGTTGGTTTGGTTGAGGGCATTGCATACACAGTTTATTGCCTCTGTTTGGCGGATTGTTGTGTACATTGAAACAACATCAATACTTGTGGTAAGCACATCTTATCCTTGGAGTTTCCGCACTATGTCTGCTGTGTCACAGACATACGTAGATTGGGCGGTTACTATTGGGAATAGAAAATGATCTACAAATTCTGAGATTTTTACTTCAACATCCACTTATTATGGTCTTCTAACGAAAGGTAGGCCTGTTTCGGTAGAAGATACATTGTTGACACGCCTGTGAGCTTGGATTGAGAAATGCCAGAGTGTGTTTGTCGACATGGTTGTTGTTTCGCATTTCGGTTAGGACATTATGAACTAACAGGTGATTTGAGATCGTCACCGTTTTCATGAAGTGCCAATTGGGTAAATGTAGTAATTCTTTTCGAGTTTGATTTTTTTTTTTTTTTAAATACTACAACATTTGAAATCTACAATACCACAAATTTATAAGGTCCAAAAATCATTAGTTTTGTAATTACACTTA